>WNWU01000018.1:10989917-11022756 GCA_012654045.1 Ptyas mucosa | reverse complement strand
CTCCCTCTCCCTCTCCCTCTCCCTCTCCCTCTCCCTCTCCCTCTCCCTCTCCCTCTCCAGCTACTCAAACATTTTACTGCAAACCTCTTGGAGGACTTTACTGCCTGCCATACTTAGTGGATCAGCTATATGAGAGTTCTGGAATGTTGAGCCGAGCTGAATGGTGGGAGCTACTTTTTTTCATTAAAAAGCTAGAGCAACATGAACAACAGGAAATTATTCGGTTCATCCAGGAGAATCATGAGGAACAGGTAAATGGAACAAATTTAACTTGGGAGGAAGGGAACAGGACAAAACAGGAATCTGATTAGGAAAAAATGAGCTGTGGTGAGCACAGTAGTTAGAATGCAGTACCGCACTGCAGGCTAACTCACTGCTCACTCCAGGAGTTCAATTTTGAGCGGCTGAAGGTTGACTCAGCCTTCCATCCTTCCGAGGTCGGTAAAATATGAGCCCAGATTGTTGGGGCAATATGCTGAGTCTGTAAACAGATAAAGAAGGGATCTAAAGCACTATGAAGTATATATAAGTGCTATTGCTATCTGATTAGGAAAAACGCAATGGCACCTCCAACCATTCCTGTTTCTTAGGAATTAAGAAATGTGAACTGGCAGCCAGGAAGAACAGCTCCTGTGTTTTTTTCCTAATAAAGACATAAACAACCAGTGACTTGTTTGTCGTCCACCCCCCTTCCCCATATTATTTAGAATTGTACTGTTGAAAGTCAGACTGGCCACATTCCCATGGTACGATTTTGCAGATTAAAAATCAGAATGTACTATTTTACAAGGAATTGGGCTTAAGTGTAAGAATGGTAATGCTTTTACCTTCTTATTACCATGTACTGCCACTATCATTCTAATTAATAAACGTTAAAAACTCTGAAAATATTTTTCAATATTCTTTCCAGTGATTCTTATACATTGGATCCCATGATTCTATATAGGGCCAAGAAGCTTAAATACAGCCTCCAATTGATCAAATGTGCCCTTTCCTGCCCTAGTATATGGATGGTCCATTGGACAAGCAGGTTCTTTTACCCTTTTACAGCTGTGTTTGGATTTGAGAAGCACTATGTGTATAGACTTCTGATTACGGAATTGTCTTTTGTATTTTAAGCTGTCGGAACTAGATGAAGAGGGCCTGATTCAGCTGTCAATATCGGTAGAATTGGCTCGGAAACTCTTGCCGCTCTTGAGCAAGTACTGTCAAGGCTGCACCCAAAATGATCTCCAGAATTCCCACATCTATCTCAAATACACCCTCAGCAAGGGAAGTTCAGAACAAGGTTGCCAAAATGTGGACATGACCGCTGCAAAAGATAATGGCTTTTCTGAAGCCATGGCTTCCCAAAAACCAAAGGAGTCCGTTTCTGCTGAAATGTCTTCTCCAGTGCTGTCCACAACAGAGAAGACTGACACACAGTTGATTAATAAACTTCTTCATGTAGAAGGACTTAACTTTCCAGACATACCAGATGAAAAAGCCAAAGGTAAATGCCCAAAAGATATGTATTTAAGATCATTTATGTCAAACAATTGCAGGAAAGAGCGGGAGGGTAGGGTTGAAAAAAATCAGAAACTAGTTTGGTGCAAATACAGCTGTTGTGGAAAATAAAGAATAAAAGTTTAACAAAAATTTCATAATTGGGTAATTACTAAGAGTCTGTTTTACTGATCTGTCCTTTGTTATTGATCAGCTTTCTTCAGTGGGAAGGTGTCAGGAAAGAGGAACTCCCTGGAGAAGCTTGCAGATATTGTAGACATAATACAGAAATCTAGTTCTGAGGTTGCACTACAGGTGGCTGGACTCAGATTCATAATCAAGATCTTAGAAGATGAACCTGGTCAAGAAAGACAAATTATTAAAGTAGAAAGTGGACCCTCAATTAGGTCAGTTTTTTTCCTTCAATATGCAATAGTTATAGAAGGCTTGTATTTCATTATAAAGTGTCTTTAGTTAAATTATCTGTAGTTCCATGGTATTAACTTCTTTCTTTTAACAGCTTTCTTTCTTTCTTTCTTTCTTTCTTTCTTTCTTTCTTTCTTTCTTTCTTTCTTTCTTTCTTTCTTTCCATTCTATTTCTGTTTGTGGGTCTTTGTAGTTTGTGATTTTCTCCAGTTCTTTTTCTTCTATTCTGTTGTCTCCAGGTACATCAAATTCCACTATCCAGATCTTTTTATCTTTCTTATCAACAGTTGTTAAGTCTGGAGTCACTCCTTGTCAGTTGTATATATAGTTGCATATTTCTGTCTCTTTCACAGAAATATACCTTTGTACATAGTCTTCTGAATTTTCAGTGGCCTTCTCTTTATTGAATTTCACTCCAGCTTTCCTGGTTTGATTTTTATCTGGTCCTCTAGTAATCATTTTATTTTCCTTAGGAAAAATTAGAGGTAGCGCCTGGGACTTTATTTGCTCAGCAACTTATAAAGACAAAACTATAGATTTAAAAGCTTTTTTGTGCTCCTCAGAGAGAAGATGGTGAAAATGCTGGTGGAGCTGCTCAGCAACCAGCTGAAGGAGAAATTATTGATGGTGACAGCATTAAGGCTGCTTTATGTGTTAATGGCAAAGTACGATTGGCGAATCCTTTTTGCCACAGAAGGCGGGGTGCGTGCTGTGCTGGGCTGCATGCAGGAATATTCTTCTTCAGCATTGGTACAGCAGGCTGGCTTGGCAGTAAGTTGAATATATAAATGACATAAATTAATGGTGGGAATTGGATGTATGTGTGTCTCTGTTTGTTTTAGAAGAATTTTCCATTAACTCTTAATGGAAATAAAGTATATATTAAACAATAGTTAATACATTAAAGTACCAGAGCAAATAAATATGCTTAGAAATTAGAACTATGTAAGAATGTTTCTCAGAAAAATTCTTAACATTTATCATTTTTTATTATAACGTTCTGTAAATAATATGATAATATGTCTTAATCTCACATATATGTAATACAGCATGAAATTCAGTTGTTTGAATTTCAGCTTTCAGTCTAATGTAAGGCTCCCAGTAAGTGATTACTGAGGCACAGAAGTATGTCAAACATCTTCTCCAGCATGAGGAGAAAATCCCTGGAAGCAGCATAGGAGTAAATTAACTTCAGACTTTCCATGAGCCTAAAAATTACAAGCAAAACCAATAATTCACTATGAAAAGGAAGGCTATGGACAGCCAGAAATGGACAGTGATATAAAAGAATAAGAAAATATTGGACAATCCTTTCCAATATAGCGGAGAATTAAACCTTAAATATGAAATAAGAAAATGAAAGAAGTTAGTATGCTTGAATAGTGAGAAGCTATTGTTTTATAAAGTTGAAAAAGAATTCTTTTTTATAATTTTATTAAAAATTACATTGTTCAGATAAAATTAATGCAAAGTATATTTTTTAGAAAAAAGAGAAAAGAGAAACAAAGAAGTCAATTCTTCCTTTGTCTCAACAAGTATAAACAACTTTAGCAACTTGTTACCATTTCTTAAAATACAACAATTTCTTCCATCCCATACCTCGCCTCATTCTCTTAAATAAAACTTTAAAACCTCATTATCTATCTTAATCAGCAAAAGTCCGTTAAGGGTTACCAGAAATATCAGCCTATCTATTATATGCTTGATTTAATAAACCCACCTGAATTCCATCCTTTTGTGTCCATTGTTAACAAATATCTCCCATTGATAAAAGATTTTGCTCCATTCTGCATTATCAGATTGATACCAATAAAGGAGAGTATTTCTAGCTCAAGGTTGAAATGAGGGGTTTTTGGTGCTCTCTGAGCTTGGTGGTTTTCTTGCAGCAGGCATGATGTTACCTAGTTTGGGTAATGAAACATCAGGAAGAAAAGCAGACGCATTTCTGATCTTCATTTTCTGTTTTTGGTTTTTCTAGGCATTGAAAGTATTGGTGGGTGCTGGGAATTGCGAGCTGCTCGGTACCAGTGGGAAATCATATCCTCTGAATCATTCAGATGCTCAAATGATGCGGGAAATTTTTGCCAGCATTGGTTCTGCTTCCAGCAAAGAATCTGATAATTTACTATGTGTAATTTGTATTGCTATTGAGAAGATGTTGGCTACACCTGGGTAAGATGAAAATGAAATCTTGACCAAATAAGGAGCATATAACTAAGTTCAAGGAATTAACATTAAACAAGGATAAGGAGGGAATGTTGAGAATTCTTTTGTAGGGAGAATTCGGTTGATGTCTCATTTTGATAAATTTTCTGTTCTGTACCTTGAGATTGGAAGCAATCTAACAGACTTAATAGTATTACTATTATTTCAAAACATGTAATGATTTGATTTGATTTGATTTGATTTGATTTGATTGAACTTCTATACCGCTGATCTCCCAAAGGACTCAGGGCAGTGTACAGCCATATTAAAACACATATACTCACAAAATTTAAAATAGTTTAAAAATGAATATATAAAAAATTTGGCCCACAAAATTTAAAAACTAACATACACCCATTTTAAAATTCCAAATTTCTTGGAACCGAATAGGATTATTAATTGCTTAGTGTTGGAATATTATGCATTCCAATAATTTTTCCTTCCACGTCCTCCAGCATTGCCTCAGTTGCTTATGCCAACCATTCTTCTTTTCCTCAGAGCCTCATCAGCAGTGCAGAACGGGCTGTTGGTATTAAACATGCTGATCAACAATCACAAGGGCCTGGCAGAACAGTTGGGAAGCTGTGACCTCCGTTCGGTCTTGCAGAGTTGTTGCCAAACAGGCCAGAGCTCCAATGAGATGCTTGCTCGAATAGTGCTCAATCGTTTGGCTGAGCATAAATTGCCATTGAGCCAGGAGAATGCAGGTACAGATTGCTTTTAAGTTTCCAGTTGCTTATCTTTCTCCTTTTGGCATTTTTCTTTCTAAGTGTAATGGTTTGTTTTATTTCCATTAGGCTTTGCTTCATAAAGTGCCCTGTTTTGAAGACCTAATAAGGTCTCACGTCTCCATTATGTTGGAAAGGATTGCCTAAGCACACAATCATAATTTTCTTATTCTTCTATTTCACTATGTCTTTCTGATTATCTATAGGCTTCCTTTTAATAGCAAATCACAGGAGATGGTTTTCACTTGCTGTGTTTTGGAACTTGGAAGGCCAGAGGTTAATTATCCCCATGTGGCTTCCAGGGATCTTTTTCTGCTGGAGAAGATGCCCTGCCTCTGTGGCCATTTATTTGGGACATGATTAGTATCTGGTTTTTTTTTCTCCATAGCCTATTTCAGGAAATTCTATTTTGACATAAATCTTCTCCTTCTCTCTCTTTTTCTATACAGAATCTGAAGCTTCCTTTGAGTTCAAAGATATGGATGTACCAACTCTGCTGAAAAACCTGCATGAAACCAGTTTTTCAAAAGATGTAGTGCTCGCACTGGAGCACTGCCTTTGTGACGAGAGTATTTACCCTGAGAGAAATGGAACAGATGTTTTGCCAGATCATGAGCATTTCTTGCTGCTGTTGAAAACACTAGAACAGTTGGGAGCTGAAAAGACCGTCCAAATGGCCATGATGAGGTAGAGTGAGGATGTATTTTACCATCATGGACTGTGGAAGATACTTTTAGAAGAGTATTTGGATTCAGAGAAAGTGGGGTGGTTTGAGCGGTGGTTTCTTAAGGTGGGGCCACTCACTTTTCTGGATAGGTTAGCACGGAAGCTTTGAAGTAGGTAATTTATCTGTAAATAATGTAACTTGCTGACTTGCATCACCACAAGTCAAGTACAAGAAAATGACTTGAGGCTTGTATATACCATAAGCTTAGGAAATAGAACATTGCAGGAAATTGTTTGAAATGGGAATAATTTATTGTTATAAATTTTGGTGCACTGCACTTTATAGAAAACTATCATTGGTTAGAATCACTATGTGCATTATTATCAGTATATGTTACTTTTTCTTTTCTTTTTCTGTAAAATGGAATGGCTGGACAATACACTGTATTCAAAATACTTATATATAAATAAAAAAACTTGACTTAAAAAAAAAGAAAACTATCACTACAATAGAGGCTTAGAATTGTGGAAATTGCAATCCTAAAACGGCACTGAGGTGGGTGAAATGCCTATAGTCTTTTGGGCTGTATGTGAAAGAACTGAACCACAACACAGAAACAGCTTTGTGATCAAAATCATAAAAATGAATATTTGGCATCAGACGATATAGAAAATGTTTGTTGCTAGAGTTAGGCCTTTAGAGAATGTGCTTCATCCCAAATGGTTTTGGAGCATTTTAAATTGATGAGAAGAAGAATTGTATTCTTTTTGCAAGAAAGTGTTAAAATGAAATATATATACAATAAAAACCTGCTATTTATTGTATATTTTAAATGCAGTTATTAAAATAGTCCAGACAGACAGCTTAAGATATTGAACTCAAGACTGCTGTTGTTCTTAAACTGAATTCTGCATTTATAACAATTCTCTTTGCAGGATTTTGAATAAGTTTTTGGATATTTCCCAAGAGGATGCATTGCCCTGGCATGAGTGCATTGAGCCTTGTCTGTCCTCAATGAGTACCCACAATAATGAACGGGAGGTAAGGGATTAATTGCAACATAAATTGAAAAGGAGTTTAATGAGAGGCATTTGCAGAAGGTATGAAAAATATTAGTGAGCATGTTGACCAAATTGCAGATTCTCAATTCAAGCCAGATGTAGTTGGCAAAAAGCATTTTTCATCCTGCTGGTAAATATATACTACTAGTAAATGAAATTTGGATTGAAAATTAGATAGAATTGGGTCAGGAAGCCAAAAGCATATACAAATAGTCCTTGACTTACTTATTGAGCCCATAATTTCTGTTTGCTAAGTGAGATACTTGTTAAGTGAGTTTTACGGTACCTCATTTTTACAAACTTTCTTGGCAGAATTGTTAAGTGAATCACTACAGTGGTTAAATTAGTAACATAGTTGTTAAGTGAATCTGCCTTTGTCATTGACTTTGCTTATCAAAAAGTGGGAAAAGGTGGTCACATGATCCCATGACACAACAACCATCATAAATATGAGTCAGTTGCCAAGCATTTGAATTTTGATCACATTATATTGCAATGGTCATAAGTCTGAAAAATGGTCATAAGTCACTTTTTTCAGTGCTGTTGTAACTTCGAACAGTCACTAAATGAATTACTGTATGTAGGTATATACTACCTGTAGGTATATTTGCAAGTATAGAACAGGCATAGCTAAGTTCTTATCAGTCCAGATAGAGTGATAGAGGTTTTGCATGAGATTCATAAATAGGCACCGTCTTTGTCGTGAAAATTTGCTTACTTTTCCAACAGTAATAATCTCTTTCCAGTTTCTACTTGAAACACTTTCAGAATGATCAAATTAACTGGTTTATGCTCAGAACTGCTCAAATTTGATACCCTTAGGAAACATTAATTAAAACATTAATTTTTAACTAGCAGTTGATTACAGGTAACTCCTCCCTATGCCATTAAATAGGTTCTACAGATATTACTTAAATGTTAAATTCTTGTGAGTAAATAGAGTTTATGCCTGGAGTTTCTGTCTTTATAAGTGGCAAGAGAAAAAAATGTAGAGATTGCACACTACATTCACTGATAGCATATGACCCACAACATGTTTGGAAAAAGTTAAATTGTCCATTGAGCTGAAATAGGTCTCATACCCCTGATGCATGGGTTGATCAGGTGTTCCTGAAGATACATTGAAGAAGGGTTGTAATCCCCTGGAAGATGTGACTGGTGATAAGGGATAAAAGGAAATACAGATTGAAAGAGGAACTGACTTGTCAAAAACCTTTTCTATACACTTCCTTGCTGAGATTTTATTATGTTTCTGTCAACAGGTTGTGCAGGAGTTCATCCGTTTCCTGCATCGTTTAGCTACCACCAACAAAGATTGTGCGGTTGTGATGTGTCGTGTAGGCACGAAGGAAGCTCTGACCAAAGCTATGGACAAGCACAACTCCAACCTGTTATTGGTGACAGAGTTGCGGGACCTTGTGACTGATTGTGAGAAATATGCTAGCCTCTATAAGAAGATGACAACCAGTATCCTGGCTGGTTGCATTCAGGTAACTTTGACCTTTCCTGTGTGTGTATTTAGGTAGCCAGCCTAGGAACAGGTAGACAATATCAACAGACTGGTCAAATAATCTGTACCGTGTTTCTCCAAAAAGACGACCCACCTTGAAAAGAAACCCTATCATGTTTTTGTGATCAAATTAAGCCCCACCCACAAAATTAGCCCTAACTAAGACCCCACCCACCCTGGGGTGCCAGGGGTGGGGCGAGGCACACAGGTAAAGAATAAGCTAGGGTGGGGATGGGGGGTGGTGAAGCTGCCCTACTTACCAGGCCTCGCACACCCTGACACCTCTCTCACCTTCTTCTGTGGCCACCTGTCTGCTGGACGGCAACTGCAGCTGATAACAGAGCTCCAGATCGATCCGGTCATCTGTTATCAGCTGCAGATGCCTTTCGGCAGGCATCTAAATACAAAACGGAGGCCGGGGCGATGTGTGCGAGTGGCGGCAAGTGGCCGCAGAAGTGGGCCAGCAGCGGGTGGGTGGAGCTGTTGGTGCCACTGCCGTGAGGTGAGTCAATAATTAGAACCATTCAAAAAGAAGGCCTAGCCGTTTTTTCGGGGGTCAAAAGAAAATAAGACCGGCCTTCTTTTTGGAGAAACATGGGTAATAAATAAGAGCAGAGCAAATAGTCAAGAGCTAAATTTGGTCAAAAACAGCTTTCTTAAAATTATGAGATTCTGTTCTCTGTTCTTGTATAGGAATAAGCAACTTTCTGACCCTTGTGTATGTGTGTGTCTGTATGATTCAGAGCTGTATACAGAGGTTGGTAGGAAACAAGCTTAGAAAATTCTGTTCAGTTGAATAGCTTGCATTATAGAATCAGTAGATTTAAGAATAAAAGTTTTTTTAAACTAAATCTTAAGCTTTATTATCATATTATTATTATTATATTATATTTATATACCGCTCTACTCCCGGGGGACTCAGGGCGGTGTACAGACAAATGATAAAATACATATAATACAAATATTTTAAAGAATTGATTAAAATACAATTAAATAATTTGGTCTTAAACCTAAAATTAAAACTCTAAATTTATGAGATTAAGATTTAAGAATATAAGAGCAATTTTAGAAGAGGTTAGTCCAGGCCAGCCTGCTGGAATAGAAACGTCTTGAGGGCACGGCGGAAAGCGCGGAGATCCGGGATTGTCCGTATCTCCGAGGGGAGCTTGTTCCACATGGTGGGTGCCCCCACAGAGAAGGGTCTCCCCCTGGGGGCCGTCAGTCGACACTGTTTGACTGACGGCATCCTGAGAAGCCCCTCTCTATGGGAGTGTACTGGTCGGTGAGAGGGTACTGGTGGCAGAAGGCGGTCTCGAAGATACCCCGGTCCTAAGCCATGGAGCGTTCTAAAGGTGGTAACCAAAACCTTGAAGTGTACCCGGAAGAACACAGGAAGCCAGTGCAGCTCGTGCAGGAGGGGTGTCACATGGGAGCACCACATCGCTCCCATAACTACCCGCGCGGCCGCATTCTGGACCAACTGGAGCCTCCGGGTGCTTTTCAAGGGGAGCCCCATGTAAAGAGCATTGCAGTAGTCCAGGCGGGAAGTGACGAGGGCATGAGTGACAGTGTTTAATGAGTCCCGATTTAGAAAGGGGCGCAACTGGCGTATCAGGCGAACCTGATAAAAAGCCCTTCTGGCCACAGCCGTCAGGTGTTCTTCTAAAGATAGCTGTGAGTCCAGAAGGACGCCTAAGTTTCGAGCCCTCTCCGTGGGGGCCAATGACTCGCCCCCAATAGTCAGCGTTGGCACCAACTGACTATATCGGGATGTCGGAAACCACAGCCACTCGGTCTTGGATGGGTTGAGCCTGAGTCTGTTCCTCCCCATCCAGATCCGTACAGCCTCCAGGCACTGGGACATCACTTCAAGGGCATCATTGGGGTGGTCTGGGGTGGAGATGTACAGCTGGGTGTCATCAGCGTACTGGTGGTACTTCACCCCGAAACCACGGATGATCTCACCGAGTGGCTTCACATAAACGTTGAACAGAAGGGGTGAGAGAACCGATCCCTGTGGTACCCCACATATAAGGGGCCTCGGGGTCGATCTCTGCCCCCCTGCCAACACAGACTGCGACCGGTCAGAGAGAAAGGAGGAGAACCATCGCAACACGGTGCCCCTCACTCCCAACTCTTCCAGCCGGTGCAGCATGATACCATGGTCGATGGTATCAAAAGCCACTGAGAGATCTAATAGGACCAGGGCAGAGGAACAACCCTTGTCCCGAGCCATCCAGAGATCATCAACCAATGCAACCAATGCCGTGTCCGTGCTGTGTCCAGGCCTGAAGCCCGACTGGAACGGATCCAGATAAGCTGATTCATCCAGGTACTGAGGAAGCTGTTGTGCTACCACGCTCTCAACAACCTTCGCAACGAAGCGAAGGTTGGAGACTGGACGGTAATTAGCCAATACTGCCGGGTCCAGGGAAGGTTTCTTGAGGAGAGGTCTCACCACCGCCTCTTTCAAGGCAGCAGGAAAAACACTCTCACTCAGAGAAGCATTTATAATCCCCTGGAGCCAGCCTCGTGTAACCTCCCGAGAGGCCAGCACCAACCAGGAGGGACACGGGTCCAATAAACATGTGGTAGCATTCAGCCTCCCCAGTATCCTGTCCACATATTTATGAATGAATATATTCTGTTATCTACTTTGTTTATACAGATGGTTCTAGGACAGATAGAGGAACATAGACGAAGCCACCAGCCTATTAATATCCCCTTTTTTGATGTTTTCTTGCGCAACCTTTGCCAAGGTAAATGATTTGCACTCTTTGGAAGCTAAAAATTGGAGGATTCATGTACAGATCTGCTGTAAAAGGAGTAATTCTCTTTCTCCCCCACCTCCCCCTCGCTTCCTAGGTTCTAATGTAGAGGTGAAGGAAGACAAGTGTTGGGAGAGGATAGAAGTCTCTTCTAATCCACATAGAGCTAATAAACTGACTGACAAAAATCCAAAGACTTATTGGGAGTCTAATGGTAGCACAGGTTCCCATTACATCAATGTCTATATGCATCGTGGAGTGGTAGTCAGGTAAGTCCCAATGGAAGCAGTTAGCTAATTGGTTTTTCAGTGTTTCTAGGCAGCAGGGTAAGAGCGAGCTCTATGATTAAATGTGAATTAAGCAGATAGTTGATCAAAGTCATGAAATTATCGGTATTGCAAACTTTTCAGTTATTGGGAATTCTTCATTAGGCAAAATGATAAATACAGCTAAAGCAGGGAGGAGGGGTAGATAAGTCGGATTTAATTTCAGTATGGTGGATTGTGAGATTAGCAGATAGCAGATGATTAAATAATGTCTCACAATGACTTTTGCAATGAAAAAGCAAATTAAAAATCTTCTCTTCCCTTTTTTTTTGCAAATTGCTCCGTTTGCAAAAATGCAATATTATACATTTAACTGTAAAATAGCCTAGAAAAAGTATTGCCCTGATTGAGTTACATTTGGGGGTTGGTTATGATTACATATGTAGGTCTATATGTCAGTGTTTATGTCTATGTATTGAGGTTTTTTTTTTTTTTATTTATTTATATGCCGCCCTTCTCCGGAGACTCAGGGCGGCTTACAGTGCGTTAAGCAATAGCCTTCATACTTTTATATATTTATACAAAGTCAGCTTATTGCCCCCACAATCTGGGTCCTCATTTCACCTACCTTAGAAAGGATGGAAGGCTGAGTCAACCTTGAGCCTGGTGGGATTTGAACTTGCAGTAATTGCAAGCAGCTGATCTTAATAACAGGGAATTAGTCCACTGCGCCACCAGGACTCTTTGAACAAAGTTGTTCTTTGAGAGGAATATACCGTATTTTTCGGAGTATAAGACGCACCGGAGTATAAGACGCACCTACTTTTTTTTTTCTAAAAAGTTTTTTTAAATTTTTTAGACAAACACACATACAAACATACAATGTATTTTCTTTGAACAGAGTATTTGGCCAGTTCACAAATTTAAACAGTGTTTAGTCATTTCAATTAAATTTACAATTTCTATATTTCCTTTTTGCCATATTTATTCCTCATCTATTTTTTTAAAAAACCAATATTACCCTTCATCCATATTTCTAATCAAATTCAATTTTTCCCTTCTATTCTCTATTATACCCCTTCCCATTGTCATCTATTTTTATATCCATCCTCACATTGGTTAATTATGTAATATTGCAATTGTTTAATACAAATTCAACATTTTAATATAAATCAATTAGTTATATAACTATCTTTTTTGTATATTAATCAGTATACAATATGAACATGAATATTCCAATTATTTCCATGCAATCCAATTTCTTACAAATCAATTAATTATATTTGCCAATAGTAATAAACCAAATAATTTTCTCCATATATTCCTCCAAACCACAAATTAACCATTTCTGCTTTCAACACAATATACAATTAATAGTATCTCAATTATTACAATTCCTTTTTACTTTCACCACCATATACCATTAAAGGTATTTCAATTGTTACAGTTTATACTTATTCATATTTCTAAAAAAATACAAAAATAAAAACTTAATCATTGTCTAGATTTCAAAAATACAAAGACAAATATTCCAATTATTATTCATTTCATTTTTACAATCATGATTTTCCATTTATTTCTTACTACTATTCATATTTCAATTCTAAATATGTATAACATCTTTCTCTTTCATTTCTTTTTATCCCTTCCCATTTTTATTTTTGCCTTTTTCTTTCTCCTTTTTTTCTTTTGTGTTTTAAAATCTTGAACTCTCCTCTTTTGCCCTAAATTTCCCATTGTTTGCATGTACCATTTTTGGTGAGGAAAAAAAAGAAAAAGAAATCTCCCTCTGCCTCTGCCTAATTTTCCAACGTTACAGCAAACAGCCTGCTTTACTTTCATTTTCATTTTCAGCATAGTTTGATTAGCACATGGTATTTGCTCCAGCAATTTAGCTCTTTGCAGCAAGCAGCAGAGCCCTGCGCAAAACAGCTGAGAATCAGGAGGCTGATCCAATCAATTTGTGCTGATTAGGTTGTGCTGAACCTGAAAGGAGCTGTTTTTTCTTGCTGTTTGCTTGCAAGGAGGTAACTGCTGCGAGGCACAGGCCAAGGGGTGGGGGCCAGTGGGTGGGTGGGGCTACATTCGGAGTATAAGACACACCTAAATTTTCACCCCTTTTAGGGGGGAGAAAGGTGCGTCTTATACTCCGAAAAATACGGTATTTGGGGCTATTTCATGAAATATTTTTAGTTACCCAGGCAGACTTTAGTGAGTATGCCAGGATGCATTCAAAGTCTGACATAGATACAAAATTTTGTTTTTTCTGCAGGCAGATGACTTTAATAGTAGCTAGTGAGGATTCCAGCTACATGCCAGCTCGGATTGTCGTGATGGGAGGAGATAACACATCTGGCCTCACTAGTGAGCTCAATACTGTGAGTGCTTCATTTTTTTTCTCTAAAGCCGGTCAGCTTTTAGAAACGTTCAGTAAGGACGAGTTTCTGCTATATAACTAACGTACAATCAGGATTCATAGACCTTCTACAAAGAATATGCATTTGTTTGAGCTGTCCATCCTTGATTTGAGATTCCATTGGAAACTTGCCATTTCTCAAATTATCTATGCTCCATTCTCTGATACAGTTTAATTAAGTTATTCTGTTGAAGCGCCACACAACTCCAAATGACTCTGGTATCTCACAATATAACAAGAAAGATAAAATGCAGTTGCAGTTAAAACAGAAAGCAATAAAGTATTAAAATCAGATAAAGAACAAGATGGTGATTCTGGTCAAGAATAAAACTAATGATGGACTTTAATCACCCTAGCCTAAAGTCTGGGGGAAAAGACAGGTCTTCAAGACCCCCCCCAAAATGCTTTCAGAGTAGGAGCCACTCAGACGGCAGGGGAGATTGCATTCCAGAGGGCAGGTGCCATGACGGAGAAAGTGTACAACTTGGGTCATGAAAGATGACACCATTTAATTGAAGTTTTGGGTTGTATCAGCCAGGTAGACGTCATGATAGGCAGAGGAACCTTCAAATAACCAGGTCCTCTAACATGTAGTGCTTTCTAGGTCTTAACCAGCGCCTTGAATTACACCTGGAAGCAGAATAATAACAGAGTTGTCACATGGACATACTAAAGCACACCCATCCCTTCCTGCACTGCTGTATTCTGGAGCAGCTGAAGCTTCCAAATTACCTTCAAGGGCAGCCCACTGTAGAGTGCATTGCAATAATCATGCTATGAGTTGACTAAGCCATTAGTAATTATTTGAATATCTTTCCTATCCAGGAAAGGGAACATTTGGCACAGTAGATGAAATTGTGCAAAGGTATCTTGGCCATAGATACCAACTTCTCAGAAGTGTGAGTTCAAGAGGATCCTTAGATTGTATACCATCTTGAGTGGGGAAGTGAAGTGAGTGATCCCACTCAAGATCAAAATTCAGATGTTGAGGATCTCAACAAATACAGCCACTCAGTCTTGGTAGGATTGATCTGAATTTATTTTTCCCCAGTTCTGTCTACATAGCTTCCTGGCGCAAGGACAGGATTTTGACAGTCTCAATCAGCTAGGCTGGACTGATGAAATCAAACCCCAAATCGGTAGCATGTCTCTTGTTGATGTTGAGTGGGAGGGGAGAGGGCACTCCACATATGAGGGGCCTAGCAAGTGACTTTTCTTCCTTGCCTCCCCCCGGGCGGGACTGGATGCAGTCCCAAGAGAAAGAAGAGAACCACTCTGGAGCTAATCCAGAGAGATGCTGTGGTTGTCAATATCAAATGCTGCTGAAGAAGTGCTACCTCCCTCCTGGCTTCACCTTAGTTCAACCATGGCCTTTTCTGCATGAAATCCCAGAGTGAAACGTGACTGAAATGGATCTAAATAGTCTTTTTCTTCTAAGATCCTCAGCAGTTGCAATCCCCAACCACCTTTTTCAACACCATTCCTTAAAAGGAAAGTTGAAGATAGAACAATTGTTATCCAAGGCTAATGAGGCCTCTTAAGAATGGGGTGTACCACTGCTTCTTTCAAGGATGGAGGCACCACCCCTCCCTCAAGAAGGCAGACACCATAGCATGGAACCTCCCTGGCGACTTTGACACCCTGCCAGGGATTTGTGTCTAGCAATTATTGAGTGAGCTTACAGCGTAGAGATCCCTGACCTGCCTTACAGGGGTGAAATGCTACTGGTTCAGGCGAACCGGTAGTGATAAAAACTACTGGTTCAGGCGAACTGGTAGTAAAAAAAAGCTGTGCCGCGGGGTTTAGCTTTGCTAGAAAGCAGGAAATCATGTGGCACAGCTGATCCCCCCCTCGCTGTTCTACTTACCTTCCCAAGCCTCCTTTTGGTGCGTACTGCGTATGCTCGCCTGCAGCGTGAGTTTGGTGTGCGCTGTGTGCGCGCCACAGTGCATGTTTGGTGCGTAGCACGCATAAGCAGCCAGCGAACTGGTAGCAAACCGGTTCAGATTTCACCACTGCCACCTTAGCTACTTTTTTTTTTTTTAAATTTGATTTATATGCCGCCCTTCTCCGGAGACTCAGGGCGGCTTACAATGCGCTAAGCAATAGCCTTCATACTTTTGTATATTTATACAAAGTCAGCTTATTGCCCCCACAAACCGGGTCCTCATTTTACCCACCTTAGAAAGGATGGAAGGCTGAGTCAACCTTGAGCCTTGGTGAGATTCGAACCTGCAATAATTGCAGGCAGCTGATGTTAATAACAGGGCTTTAGACCACTGTACTATCCAAGGCTCTTTTATTTTTGGGTGTTTGGTAATTGTGAGGTAGAGGAACAGAGACAACACAGAACTTCCTTTTTATCATCTCTAATTGGCTCACAGTGCCTTTGAATTATTGACTGTCACTTGGTTGGATCTGTCTCTTGTTCACCTATATTAGCTTACTTTCCTTTCATTATCCAATGCAAAAAAGTATTCCTAAAGTCAATTATTCCCAATAGCAGAGGATGTTGAAAGAGGCTGAATGCTGAATGAAGCAATTCAAGATCCAGAGAAACTGCTTGCAGGTAGTCCTCAACTTACGAGGACTAAAATTTCTGCTGTTAAGCGAACAGTTGTTAAGTGAGTTTTGTCCCATTTTGTCCCATTTTATGACTTTCCTTGCCACACTTGTTAAGTGAATCACTACAGTTGTTAAGTTCGTTAACACGGTTGTTAAGTGAATCTGGCTTCCAAAGGCAGGGGTGTCAAATTCGATTTCATTGAGGGCCGCATTAGGGTTGTGTTTGACTTCGGGGGTGGGGGGGCGGAGTGGGTGTGGCCAGATCAATGTCACTTGTATTGGGGGCTCCTGTGGTGTCCCGAGGGCTCTGCGAGAGAGAATGGGTTCCTGACAGCCTCCTGTAATCCTCTGTCAGCGAAAATGGAGCTCAGGAGGGCTGCCGTTTTTGCCTATGACAGCCTCCTACAACCCTCTGCCAGCGAAAACGGAGCTTGCGGTCCTCCCAAGCTTCATTTTTTCTGGCAGAAGCACCGCGGGCAGCCCTTTGCTATTTCCAGGGCAGCCCCGCAGGCCAGATCTAAGCATCCTGTGGGTCGGATCTGGTCCCCAGACTTTAGTTTGACACCCCTGGCCTTGGGACAAGCATCAGAATTTTGATACATGACCACAGGGATATTGCAACAGTTCTGAGTGTGAAAAATGGTTGTAATGTACAATGGCATTTTCAGTGCCATTGGGTAACTTCTAACAGTGACAAAATGAATGGTTGTAAGTCAAGGACTACTTGTACTTAATTTTAGAGAGCAGCATTTATTGTGAACCTTATCTGGAAACTGTTCTATTGGAACCCATGTCTAATTAAGAAACTATTTGTGCATGTGTACAAGCAACCTTTTACATGATTCATTCTAAGGGCCCTCCAAACCATATTTCGTTTCCTCAAATTACACAATTGAAATTTTGTATAAAAATATGTTTGGGACATAATTTGATATAAGCCTCTTTCAATTTATATCCTATCAAACAGACCAAGTTGCTATATATTGAGTGAAAAGATTTGTCTGGCTTCCTATTGCTATATTAACCAGCAGTGACACTCATCTTAGGTGTAGAATAGTTTCTCTTCAACTGCTACCTAACCAGTGAACCAGAATGACATATGATGAAACTTGAGAAGCAAATATTGTTACTTAACCACTGAGATGTATATGTGCATGGTTGAAGCTAAAACTCATTAATGTGAAAGTACATTTGGATTTTGTACAAATATACTTAATGTTTGCATTGGTTGACTTGGATAAATGTGGCAACGGAAGCGTAATTTCTTAGACATCTAATTATATCTGTCAGCTGCTTTTCTACTGCCTCACTGCTGAAAATATATTCTTGTAATTTATAACTACGGTAGTTTTTCCTGGAACTTGACCTCTGTTAAAAATTGAAATAACCAAGAGTTTCTGCAAGCAAGAAGATTCCCCTCTCGATTATTCATTTAAATAAGGATGGAGCTGCATTATTGCCATGTTTTAAATGCCAATGTGTAGCTCAATATGTAGTCCCAAACTTTTTATGGTGGTTTTACTGAAAGTTTCTTTGTGATTCTCAATGTTAATGCTAGGGCTCAGAGGATAGGGTTTACAAATATAATTGAAGGGATACTGGTGGTAGAGAAGATTTAATCAGATGTGTTTTGTACACATCTGTTTTTGTTCTAAGCTCCCTTCAGAAATAATTGAGAGAAATTATTGATGTTCTTGATGAAAGGTATATTCTTCTGTTGATAATGGGTGATGTTCTTCCTGTCCCTAAAAACTTCAGTTGAATGGAGAAGGGTTCTTAGATTTTGTATTTACAAACTTTCTCACTTCAGACTTAAAGGCGTGCCCTTTTCCCCTGCCCCATTAGATGCATTTATGCTATTCTTATAGGGTGAGCGTTATAACCTGCCATACATTATTAATTACATTAATTACATCTGTGGACAGCGCATACTTGATTTGTGGTTTTCTTCACTAGAAAAAGGCAGGTTGCTGCTCCATTTGCATTTCTTATCTTGGTGAGACTTTGGCTCTTTTCCTAACAGGTGAATGTCCTACCGACAGCCAATAGGGTAGTTCTTCTGGAGAATATGGGCCGCTTCTGCCCAATTATACAGATCAAAATTAAGCGCTGTCAACAGGTAAGTCTGAATGTTGTTTCTTGAAACAAAGCAAAGACTATAAAGAGCTGTGCTTAACCATCCTAATAGTTTTTGACCCATTGCTATAAATCCGTCAGCAAAATAGGTCTTTCCTTAGATTAATGAGGCTTTTCATAAGTGTCTCATTTTCCAAACAGTAAGTTAACACTTACTTATAGTTTATATTTGGTATAGAGAAAATAGATTCATTGGCTATGTGAATTATAACTGCATGAGTGTCTGAGAAGATAGACATTTTGTTATACAGTATGATGGATGACAAATTGTTTTTGGCTTAATCACCATTTATGCTGCCTTTTTTGTATGGAATTTTAATTTCTTTGGTTTTTTTCCTTTGAAATATTGACCTTCTGGCATTCCTTTATTGCACAGTTCATACATAAAAAAACTGGTTTTAAAACATAGTAGCTATTCTCCTGCAAAAAAGGATTATTACAATTTTCTAATTGATAGAATACTGTTAGGTTTTTTTTTGTTAGTAATTTGAGGATCATTGTTCAACTGTAAAAACTGAATGCTCTGCAAATTAAATAGAAATATCTTTGAAAAGCACCTGCATATTAGACAGGAAGTTACTTGAAAAGTATTTCCCCATTGGAGAAAACTGTGTTATTTACAGGGTGGCATTGACACACGGGTGCGTGGCATTGAGGTGCTAGGTCCGAAGCCCACCTTCTGGCCCATCTTCAAAGAGCAGCTGTGCCGGCGTACATATCTCTTCTATACCACCAAGGCACACACCTGGTGCCAGGAAATCTTAGAAGATCGGATGCAGCTGCTGCAACTTTTCAACAGGTCAGGCCTCTTCTGATATAATTCTTTTGTCCTTTTCCTCAGGGCTGTCCTAGGGGTCAGCATCTTCCCCAGAGCTGGCTTTTGAAAATCAAAGAAATGAACACTGCTACAGGCCAATATTCCTAAAATACCCATGTTCCTGCTCATTAATTTGTGTCAGCACTTCAAGTTAGATCAAAATAGGACCCTGAGTTATGAATGCTATGGTTTTTAAAAGGTTACAGTAACAGAATCTTGTAAAATCTGAATGCTTTTCCTTCCTTCCTCCCTCCCTTTATGACACTTTCTGAAGTTGCATTTCTGCCCCAAACTTAGATTATGTTTATCTGACTTTTGCCTTGGTTGCAGCTCCATGCATTATTATGGTTCATCGTACAGTCAGCCAGCTGTTTAGACTGAATTCTTGTTCATCTATTGAGTCCATTCCAAGGACCTGGGATAGGCAGATGTTATTATTAATATTAATAATTTGAATTGATTTGCATGATCAAATCGCCCATCTCACATAAGTGATTTTGGGTGACTCTCAACATATAACCAATGTATCATGGTATCTTAAGTTCTTGCCTCCTCACCGTATTCCTTTTTTTTACATTATGGAATGTATTTGTTTCTATCCAAATCAGCTACATCTTTTTCCTACTGCAGATTGAACAGTGCCTTGCGCCATGAACAAGTATTTGCCAATCGCTTCCTTCCTGATGATGAGGCTGCCCAGGCTCTAGGCAAGACCTGTTGGGAGGCCCTGATTACTCCCTTGGTGCAGAGTATCACCTCTCCAGGTACTGGTTGCTTCCTTGCACAGGTCTTTTAATAACCAGGTCTTGCTTATTCCTTCCCATTCCAAGCAGATGTGCTAACTGACTTTCTGTCTTTCCAGACTCTAGTGGCATAAGCCCCATGTCATGGTTACTAACTCAATACTTGGAAAATCTGGATGCAGCCAAGAATTCCAGGAGCCGAGCTTCCATCTTTAATTCCCGTGTTCGGCGCCTGAGCCACTTGCTAGTGCATGTGGATTCTGCTGGCCCTGAACTTGAGGAGCTGAAGCCTCCTGTTAAAACCAGTGAGTGTCCTCCTTTGGGGCAAATAAATAAAAAGGGGGCAAGTCTCTCTTCCAGTTTTGACAGAATGGTAACAAAAGGATGTATACCCTTGGATATATTGTATGATCATACTGACAAGAACACATGTCATCTGTAAGATTACCGGTATACTGTAAAGATTGATGGCATGGAATTATTGACTGGAGAAGAGTCAAGGATTTGGAAAGTTGGAGACAAGTATTTAGGGACTCTGTTAGCTCTGTATCTCAGAAATCTTTTGCTACAGTCTGAGAGGGGAAATAATATAAAATATTGTCTCCTGTTTTATTTTCCTTACTTTCTATTTTGAATTTAATGGAATGCAAAGAATATGTGAAAACCAGTATCTTTGGGGAGGCTGTTGCTTTTTCCATATCAAATGCCCTGGGTATAGCCAAAAATCTGAAATTATCTAGTGTCTAAAAAACTCACTTTTCTAATGGGGATAATTTTAAAGGTACAGCAAATTTCCATTTGTTGTACAATCGTATAAACGGAATGATATGGAATAGACTTTTTGGGAAACAGTAGTAGAATCCCACCTGTTCAGGAGAGTCAATTTGTCAGGTGCTTTTAAGGAGTGTTGTTGTGTCATACTAAAAACCTGGGATTTATATGGCTCTTTAATATTGTGTAACATGCAATTTGCAGATGGGAAAAATGGTAAGAACAAGGAATCAAGCTCAGGAGTTATCAAGCCAGCAGTGAATAAACCCTGTGGGATGACAGGCATCACCCAATGCTGGAAAGATGTAGTACAGCAGCAGGTAAGGATGGCTGAAAGATGGTGTCCAGGACCAAGAGGGTGAATGCATCCATGAAGTGGGGAATTAATGCAGGCTTTGGGGTCTTTGTACTGACATCTTCTATCGTAAGTTATTAGCCAGTTCATCATTCATGCTTCTTTAGAATTCATGGTACAAGTTAAGGCATCTTTAAAGAACTGTATCAGAAGCTCTGAGGCTTCAAAGAGAGGCTGATGTGAAATCAAGCTCTCATGTGAAAGTATGTTTATTCCAACTTTGTTATCTGCTAAGCTAGGTAGAGTTTATTGTTAAATTCCCAGCACATGGCTCCTATTTGCTTTTAGACAATTATGTATACAAATAAACAGACAATTATTTAAAATATTTAGGTGGAACATCTTGAACAAATAACAATTGGGCATGAAATTTGCTTGAATCCAATGAAAAATTGTTAAGCCTTCCTTAACAAAACTTTTCCCAGGTGAGGTCCCATTGAGTTGAAATGTTGCCTCTCCCTCTTCTCTGTTGTCCAGGTGAAAAGTTTCTTGGAGTCTTCCTGGCAGGCTCCTGATTTTGTGGAACAATATTGCAGAACCTACCAGCGCCTCCGGACTGCCATGGAGGAGCTTTTTGGACAACAGATTTCCTTCATGCTGGCCTTATGCCATGGTTTCTCTGGAGGCTTATTACAGCTCTCCTTCCTGACAGCGATGCATGTAAGTTAGAGATCAAGTAGATATTTCCATAAAATAGAGATGTACAACTTGAGACCCCAAATTTGTTCTTTAAAAAATAGCATGTGGTTACCCAAGATTTCCAAAAGTAGTTATTAAATTGTAATTGGTTAATGTGATAGAAAGGAATACATGTTAAATAAATATTTGGCACATAACATATTAATCTGATTTCCAGGTGAGTGAGCAGTTTGCTCGTTACATTGACCGGTGGATCCAACAGAGCTGGGCAGATTCGGGTAACGTGGAGACCTTTCAGTGCCTACAGCAGAGTCTGGAACCCGTCCTCTTCCTAGCAGATCTGGAGTTGGCCAACACTTTTGAGCGATTCTACCGGTGAGGCTTTTGTGGAGAGGAAGAAGGAAGGGAAAGATGAATATACTACTTTTACTAACAGAGTAGACAGGTCTCAGGTAGGAAGCTTTTTGGCAGTAATGGTAAAGCATCTTGCTGCTCCTTCAATCTGGATGAAGGTATCTTCAAGAACATAAATATGGCTCTGTTTTAACGAGTACAGGTAGTTCTCAACTGACAACCATTCTCTTAGTGACTATTCGAAGTTACAACAGCACTGAAAAAGTGTCTTATAATTGTTTTTCACACTTACAACTGTTGCAGTATTCCCATGGTCATGCAATCAAAATTGTCAACTGGTATGTATTTATGAAAGTTGCAGTGTCCCAGAGCCATGTGTGATCACATTTTGTGACCTGACAAGCAAAGTCAATGGGGAAGACAGATTCAATTAACAGTTAATAAAAGTTAACCACATAACAACTGAAGTGATTCACTTAACAACTGTGACAAGAAAAGTCATGCTGGACAGAACTCACTTAACAACTGTCTTGCTTCGCCACAGAAATGTTGGGCTCAATTGTGTTTGTAAACTGAGGACTATCTGTACTTCAAAGGGACCTGGCTCCTTATGAATCAAATAAGCCTATATCTCCAGGCACACTGTAAGGACTGTGAGAATAAGCATGGCTGATGAATGACCCTGGTTCTGAATTTCACCTTGAACACTTTGCCTCTCCAGATACTATCTAGGAGATCGTCTTCTGTCTCAAGGGAAGACGTGGCTGGAATCTGCTGTAGTGGAGCACATTGGGATCTGCTTCCCTAACCGTTTCCCTCAGCAGATGCTGAAGAACTTGAGTGAGATGGAGGAGCAGCAGCAACAGTTTCATCTTTTCCAGTTGCAGCAGTTGGACAAGCATCTGCTGGAACTAGATCAGCAAGGAAACCATGAGGAGGAGATGGAGGAAGAAAATGAGGTGAGCAGACGAAAAGAACAAAGCTAAAGCAAAAGTAGTCCTTTGAACTAAAAGGTTTTTTTGTCTTCTCAAGTCTCGTCTGGTTGATTGCTGCCAAGAATGTCCTGTTGTTAGTCACAAAATTGATATTGGATCTGTTTTGCTCCCAGATGATGGAAGATAAACCATTTTCTCAGGAGGAAGAGGCAGAAGTGAAGATATTGGCTTTGTCTCCACGTTGTTGGACCATCTCTCCCCTCTGCTACCTGGAAGACCCTGCCAAATTTTTCCCATCCTCCCTCAGTCAGCAGCTGAGAAAGTTTGCAGACTTCTATACCCAGAGTGAGTATGAGGCTATCCTGAGTCCAAATTGGGTTAGAAAGGAGTGTTCTTTATAGGTCCCACTGCATCCTGGTGTAGTTGTTGGTAAGCAAACCAAAAACTTCACCCAGAGACTTTATAATAAGGGGGGTTCACAAACCTGGAAACTACTAGTTTAGATTTCCGCTAAAGAAATTTCAGTAGATTTTTAAAAAGGCCATCATAAATATTTATTATCTCTGGAAGAACTGATCAATTATAGGAATAAGGAATGTAATAGCCAATTGACAAGGAAAAATCCTATTTAGTTAGTATAACTGTATCTTAGAAGTGAAAATTTCAGTGTTTATAAAGTGCAAAGAGTTGTCTAGATCCTAAATTTCCAACATGGCTAACCACACTGGAATATTGCCTGGCACCTGCCAAATTTTGTGCCTACCTCATTTTATCGTTTTAAATTAGAGATGGTTGGAGATTTTAAAAAATGAATAGGAAACTACAGTAGAGGTGTACACTGCAAAGTGTACACTGTTATTTGGCATAATATTTACTTCTAATATCTATGGAGATTCTCAGTCATCCAGTTCATGGTTGTCCCAAAGGTGCTTTTTCAAGATGCGACTGGACTTTCTGGTTTTTCTTTGAAGATATTTCACTTCTCATTCAAGAAGCTACTTCAGCTGTGTGTTAGTTGTGCCTTCTTTATAAATTCTGTGACTTGTTTCAATACTTCTGTTGGTAGAAGTGATTTCAGTTCTTGGAGTTTGTGTTCCACTCTCTCTCAAAACCTCAATTGTGAAATTAATCTGTCTTATTCTTTCATTGAGAAGTTGGAGCTGAAGAAGCTTCTTAGATGAGAAGCGAAACATCTTCTAAGAAAAACCAGAAAGTCCAGTTGTCTCTTGAAAAAGCACCTTTGTTTACTTATATTAATGTTTCTAGTTCCAAAAAGATCCAAATGTATTTTTAGAAAAAGAAATGATGTTTGGCTACCACCAAGTTTCCCTTTCTTCTTGACATACTCTTTCTTTATATATCTGTTTTGCTCTTCAATCCTCATTCTCTTTGTAACCAAACCACCTCACTGTACATTTTTCATACTGGTCATTCAGTTTGTATTCAGTCAACATTCATTCAACACCCACATTATTAACACTATCTGTTCTTGTTTACCTCACAAACTCCTTAATTAATCTATTCTCACTTCGTTTTATTAAACTTTTTCTCTCAGATGTATCAACATTTCTATAACAAAATAGGCAAAAACACCATTTTCAACTCAGCCCTTTTTCATTTTTTTGATATTCATTTTCCCAATGGATTACTGTCATTCTTCCAGTGTTTTGTATATCTTAAAATTTATCCTATTCTTATCATTTTTTCATATTTAGGAAACAGTCATTCTTTAGCCCAACCTACTTCACTGAGTTGTTATTGCAGGGAAAACAGGAATGAAACATTATACAAAAAACCCCACCTTTAGTTGTACAGAACAATGGCAGGATGTAAAACTTACCCTCATTACCTACAACCTCTGTTGCACACCAGCATACTGTTGCATACTCTCCTCCATTAGTAAGGATAAGTAATGTACTCAGTGACCATGAGATGATTTAGTTAATTAAATTTTATAATGAGGCTCCCCAATTCAGGACAAGCTGTGTATAATATTAGAAGAGATAAAATATGAAGAAACACAAAAAGGTTGGCATTTATTCACAGCAAGAGTACTCTTGAGGATCCCATCATCATGCTGCCTTGAGATCTGAGAGAACGAAAAACAGGTTTTAAGGAATTTTTAGAATAGGGTCAGAATGGGAGGCATACGAATCTCAGGAAGAATGCTTCTCCTGAGGGCAGCACTACTGATTAGTGATAGTGAAGGTATGCTTTCTGCATCCCATTAGATGATGGGATTATCATTATTGGCTTATATGATTATTGTTGCCATCTTAAAAAGGAGAGTTCGCAGTGTCTAAATAATTGCCATGCCTGGGACTGAGAGCTTATAGAAATGTTTTGGAGAGCTTTCAGTGTATTTTTCTCTGACTGGCTTTTTCATCTCTTTTAGGCCGGAGCCATTTTGGGATGGAACATACAAAGCCGCAGCGTTTACAGTGGACATGGCTGGGTCATGCTGAGCTAAAGTACCAGGGCTACATCCTGCAGGTGTCCACCCTGCAAATGTACATTCTTCTGTGCTTCAACCATGCTGAGGTCCTGACTACCTTGATTCTTACTTAATAGACATATTAGGAAATTGCTTCATATCTATACTTAGTATTTATCCATCTGCTTTAGTTTTATTGACATTGATTGGGCTAGGAATAGAGTAATTGTTATTTAGCCCCTCCATTCCTTTCCATATCCTTGCATTTACCAAGGATTTGTTTTGTACGGAGGCATCAGTGATAGGGAATTTGGTTTGAACATGCTCTATTTGGATTTTTGTTTGGTACATATGTATAATTTGTCCTTTTCATAAGATAAGGATGTTTTCTCCCCGATTAGGTGAGTTGTAGTGGCATAATGTTGGATCAATGGCTTTTGTTTATCAGTTTGTGGTCAGCCATCCAGTTTGCCTGATTTAGGCTTGAGGTGGTTTAGGGGTTCTGTTGTCTTTTATTTACTGGTACTGCTTATAAAGACAGAATAAAAATCTGATAATTAAAAATAAAATAAATAAATAAATTTAAGCTGCAGACAGTTGTATAGAATACCCTTTCAATGAGACTGCCTCTTCTGAAAAAAATAGTTTCCTGACATTTTCTGCTGTATTATAATCTCAGTATGAACTGAGTTATTCTGAACGGGATTATGCTGAACCGTTGGTGATTCTGGATTGATTCTTTCTGCACTGTACTGGGAAATTATCAGAGGCTCTTCCCCTTGTCAGTAGCACATATCCCTGTAAACATGTTAGGGTCTCAGAATGGAAGTGTTATTGAATTTGCAATATTCTTTACAATAGGGGCTAAAGACTAGATGTCACCACTTTCTTCTCTGTGTCCTTTTTTTATATATTTAACTATTTTTTTTCTTTCATTGCTTATAGGAAGTTTCTGTGGAGACACTTTTAGAAGTCACAGGTCTCTCCCCTGTCCTCCTAAGTCATGCCCTAAAACCTCTGACAAAGGAGAATGGGATCCTCACCCAGAGGCAGAGTAAGTAGAGAGGACATTCCTGTAAAAGGAGAGGGCATAATGAGAATATGTAAACCTGCCTGAAAATTCAAATGGGATTATGACTTTTATTTGTCTATATTAATATATTCCATCTTAATCTCTTCACGACAGAATCATTAAATAAGCTTTTAGCTGATTTCATGACTCAATGATGAAGCTTAATTTCAACTTTAGTGATGAATTTAAAAGAATTTTCCTAGTCATGTGTCACAGAATACAGCTGAATTTAGGAAGGCAAAAATATCTTAGCTCTGCTCAATCGCTGCCTTCTCTAACTGCTAGGTCTTTTGAGGCTGACTGAGGGGACACTGAGCCAGGCATCTGGTCAGCGCCTGTGGCTCTTGCCCAAACAGATGTATTTGAATGTGGAAGAAAATGAGGGCTGTGCTCTGGAGAAGAAGAGGAATACCATTTGCTGTCTCCTTGTCCAGATCTTGAAGGCAGAGAAAGAGATGCATATTGACAACCTGGTATTTAAGGTATGGAACGCAAGGACTTAAGCCCCTTGCTGAGCTCAGTTGGCAGCCAAAAAGAAGATTTTCTTCATTCATTCTTTTTACCTTGTTCAGGTGATTGATGCCTGCCAGAAACGGGAGTCTGGTAGTACCCAGAAATTTTTGAACTTTTGCTGTAGTAGCACAGATGTCCTCTCTTGCATCCTGCATCTGCTGAGCCAAGGTTACATCCAACGCCAGGAGGATAACCCACATATCCTGGAGTACATTTCGGCAGAGCCCACCACACCTCACCGGGGTCAAGCCCAGCTTATTTTTCAAAACATTAATTGCCAAAAATCAAAGATCACTTCTGGGACAGATACAACCAAAAGGTAATGCTGTATGTTAACATGCTGTGCAGATACAGTAGAAAGTGAAAGCAATCCTTTGTTGTTGTTATTGTTGTTCTTGATAAGGCTTTTCTTGTCAGATTGGATACCTTTGGCCTTGACACAGAACAGGTTCTGATGGAGACGGTCCTCTTGCCTATGGGACGTACAATGAATCAAGAAGAAGTTGAGTTGCTGATGACCAAAACAGTGGAGAAGGTGTCAGATACTCTGAGCGTGACTGCAGATATAGCTCAACATCTGCTGATACACTGTAAGTGGAATGTGGATGTTCTGATTCAGCAATACACAGAAGACCAAGAGTCGATGCTGTTTTTCTCAGGGCTGCAAGTGCGAAATCCTCAGCCACCTTCAAGCCCTGTCACCCACTGTCCAGTTTGTGTGAATCCTCTGAATGAAACAGGCGATCTGCCTCTTCTGTGTTGTATGCACTACTGCTGTAAGGTAATAGCTTCTTTACTACCATGATAATAGATATTTGGGAGGGGGAGCAATTGCTTTCTTTCTGTCACATTAGTAGTGTGTTAGTTTGCCATCTTCCTCTGGAAGCCTGAAACATTCATCTTGTGTTTCATTCATCTTTGTGGATTGCTGTGGACTTTATTCATATCCATGAAAGAACGTTGTCAATATTTAGAATTGGTTTCCATTCCCAAACAATTTAATAGCATTTTCTCTTATACTTTATGGTAAACTGCAGTTGAAATATTCCCTATTTCTTCCTCTGCCTTCATTTTTATTTTTTTTCTTAACTAGTCCTGCTGGAATGAATACTTGACTACTCGGATTGAACAAAACCTGATTCTGAATTGCACTTGTCCCATTTCTGATTGCCCTGCACAACCCACTACTGCCTTTATCCGCTCTATAATTTCCTCCAAAGAAGTCATTGCCAAGGTAAGCAGGGTAATTATAAAAAACAGGCTTTAGCTGATTGAAAAACTGACCAGTCCCCTCCAGAAGGGAATTTTGTTCTTATGAGTGGATGCTTGCTATATCTTGAAGCCTGAAAGTTGGTCATAGAAGGTTAAGCTGTTAATCCATTATGTTAGGCATGCTAAATTTCACATTAGTAGAGACTTCCTTGCTGTATATGACTCAGGTAGTTGTTGCTTAACGTCCACAATTGGGCTCAAGATTTTAGACCTAACATTTTATGGCCATTTTTATGATGGTTGTTAACCAAATCGCCATGGTCATTAGGCAAACCATCTGGTCATTAAGAAATCCAGCACATCCAATGGGAAAGTGGCAAAAAATAATGCAAGTTGCAATCACGGGACCCTGGGATGCTGCAACTAGTTGTAAATGTAAGCCTGCTGCCAAGCACCTGAAATGTGGTCATTTGATCATGGCACAATGTTTTACAACAGCCAAAAGTGATTTATGGGCCATTTGCATCATTTCCACGTTAATCTGTCCATATCGTTAAAATGGATTTAAAAGTAATCTGTTTATTTCATCTGAAGTGTTAGAATTTAAAATTTCCCAAAGGGTAAGAGCTTTTCCTAGTTAACCTAGTTACAGAGTTCCACACAAAGAACACAAACCCATTATCCCATCACAATAAAGACATTTAAATAATGATTTTCTGATAAATGGTTTTGGATAATGAAGGAAAAAGTTTGGGAAGCACTATTCTAATTGGTTTTGCTGATTGTTTCATATATAACATCATTTTATCTGTCTGCCCTCTTCAGAAAATGATGTGACTTAATATATTACTTAATTATGTAATTACTAAGTATATTTCTTTATTGAGAAAAATATTATTAGTTTATGAAGGGATAAGTCTTATCTCAAGAAATTCTTAGGGAATAAGGTAGCTTACTTTTGCACCCATCATTGGTAATATTAGTAAGGTTTAAGGTGCTATTCTAAATAGAATTAGCTTTTTAAAAAATAAGAAACCTGTTGAAAACCTGCTTCTTTTGTTAAGAGATTTATAGTATGTATATAATACAAATGTGTCCTAGATATTTTTAATGAGAACTCCAAAGCTAACATTCATGCATTTTTAATACAGTATGAGAAAGCCCTTCTAAGAGGTTATGTTGAATGCTGTTCAAACCTGACTTGGTGCACCAACCCTCAAGGCTGTGATCAGATACTCTGCAAGGAAGGCCTTTGCTATGGAGAAGCTTGTTCAAAGTGCTCTTGGATCTCCTGTTTCAGCTGCAATTTTCCTGAAGTAAGGTTAACATGAAACTTGGAGGTGGGGGGGGGGGTTGGTTCTCTCTTTTTAGGACCATTTACCACATAGTTCACTCTCTGGATTCTTCACAGGCCCACTATCCTGCCAGCTGCAGTCACATGTCTCAGTGGATGGATGATGGTGGTTTCTATGAAGGAATGACTGTGGAAGCCCAGAGTAAGCACCTGGCCAAACTCATATCTAAACGGTGTCCAAGCTGCCAAGCTCAAATAGAGAAAAATGAGGGCTGTCTACAGTGAGTATGTTTTTCAGTACATTTTTTGTATAAAGAGGAAAAACAATATAGAAGGAAACTTCAGTAATATATGGTTTGTTTGACAGATTGGATTATTGTGCCTTCTTTCTCAAAGACACAATTGATTTGTGTCTTCCTCACTCTAGAGCAGGGGTGTCAAACTCAAGACCCGAGAGTCAGATCCGTCCTGGGGGCTGCTTAGATCTGGCCTGCGGGGCCACCCTGGAAATAGCAAAGGACCGGCCCGTGGTGCCTCTTCCATCAAAAATTGAGTTTGGGAAGGCTGCGGGTGGCCCTTCCGAGCTCTGTTTTTGCTGGCAGAGGGTTGCAGGAGGCTGTCCCAGTAAAAAAATGGAGCTCTGGAGCCCGTTTTTGCTGGCAGAGCACTCAGGCCCCCCAACATGAATGACGTCGAGCTGGCTACCCTAGCCATGCCCACCCTGGCCTCCCAGATTCAAATACATCCCTGACGTGGCCCTCAATGAAATTGAGTTTGACACCCCTGCTTTAGAGGCAAGAGGCTGCGACACTAAATAATACCCAATTTGATCACCTTTCTCCATCCTGGTGCCCTTTAGATATGTGGGAACTACCATACCTAAACCATTCTGCTGTTTTGGGGCATTTTCCTTAAGTAGTTTTCATAATGCCAGTCCTATCTCCATTGTCATTTAAGGAGCACTCTTCTCCCTCTTTAATTACATTGATGTGTGGGTGTTATTTGCCATTATTGCTAACATTCCTTTGAAAAGTTAGAATGGAAAACTTGATTTGATGGGCAGAAAGTACTCTCTAGGTTTCCTCCTTACATATTGGTTCTTGGTGTCTGGGCACCTTGGCTCAACATTTGCAGCCTTAGTTGCTCCTCGTGTGATCTGAAATCTCACAAGGCAAATACAATCCAAATAGAGCTTAAAGAATATATATTTATCACGTAGTGTTTTCACTGACCATGTTTGGATGTGTTGCCACAGGCAGAGCATCACCTGAACATTACTATTTATCATCTTTTGGAAGAGAAAGCGTTCTCTAGTATTTGCTTTTATTTTTATCTTTAAAGCAATATTTCTTCCTTTTCCTTTTTAATACTGTAGTGCCATTTTGTATGGCTTTCTGTGTTTTATTTATTTGGTCAGTTTATGTGGCCATCCATCTCACAAATTATAAAAAACAATAAAAACATTTTTAAAAATCACAGATGGAAAAGTCATGGATTAGAAAGTTCCAGAAGACCAATAAGGTCGTGGCCAATATGTCCCCAAGGGGAATTAAGTTCCAAATGGTGGGTACTGTGGCAGAAAAAACTTTCCTATTGGGTCTCGTCAGATGACGTTTCTTTGTGGAGGGACCTGGATCTTGCTTATTAGCGTGTACTTAGCTGAAACAGCCCTAGAGTTACTTTTCACATTGATGATCCAAAGCATGAAGTTGGTGGCTACATCTTACTAATGGCCCTCATCCCCATTATATGCAGTATGACTTGTGCCAAATGTAACCATGGATTTTGTTGGCGTTGCCTGAAACCTTGGAAACCAACTCATAAGGACTACTACAACTGCTCTGCCATGGTGAGTGTTTGCGCAAAAGACAAGCCTGATATAGTAATATTTTTTTCTAAGGAAATATAAGTAGTAATATGATCTTTTTTTAATTAAATCAGGTTCCAATCAAAAAAAAAATCACAATTTTTTTTTTAGCAACCAATTTCCCCTTCCGTGCCATTTTTTTTTGTAAGCGCCAAATTTGCAAAAGTAGGTTCAGGAAACGACCAAATCGGTTTGCGACCAAAGTTATGGAACGAATTATGGTTGTGACCAGAGGTTCTACTGTAATACTACTTTTGTTTTTTATCATACTGTATATCAGTTACCAACTCTTACGTTTAGAAGTATAATTACATCTGTAATTTTGGGCTTCTTTTCCAATGTATGTATAAAATCCAAATTATATGAACACCTAAGTAATTTTAAAAGAAATAATGTTTGCTGTTACTTGGAATAACTGCATTCCATCTGTCTCCTTCAGGTAAGCAAAGCAGCTCGACAGGAAAAGCGTTTCCAAGACTATAATGAAAGGTGCATTTTTCATCATAAAGCAAAGGTCAGGATCACTATTCTTTAGTTGAACCTGCGTCATTAACCATGTACTTTTATGCATTGGTCATCTTAGAATATTTAGCTATAGGCCATTCTAGCCATTGAGAACAGTAATATGTCATCACATGAAAAGGCAATTTAGGAAGATCGATTGTTTTGTTTCAAAACCAATAAATGAAATTAAATCTTACTTAAACCTTAAACCTCTGTTACTCTGTTCTTTTCTGTTAGAAAAGAACTCGCCTTTCCCTCGTACTTTCTGCATTTTAGCAGGAAAGTAGATCTCATGTACTTTTTCATTTTGTTGTAAATATTCTGCAAGTAATCTTCCTCAATGTTTTTTCAATATTATCCTAGAAGTTTTATATACATTAAAAGACTTTTTTTTTGAGTAATGCAGTAAATAAGAGTAGATATCAGGAAAGCTGATGCAGTTCTCATCAATTTCAGGAATTTGCTATGAACTTACGCAGTAGAGTTTCCACTGTCAGTGATGTGCCACAGATTCGGACCTTGACTTTTGTTGTTGATGCCTGCAAAATGCTGGAACAGGCACGAAAAGTAAGTCCCATCTTTCAATGTATGCTCCGTTTTTCTGCAGCATTGCCCCCTTCTTTTCAAGTCTGCTTTTTTTTAACTTTATACTTTTTATAGCCCCACTAAGGATGTAGAAAGTGTAACAGAGGAGGTCCACATCATGTGCATAGAACTGAATTGAATGGTCGGCATGTAAATGAAAGAGTGGAAATAAAAGTAATTGAAAAAAAATGGAATGGGAGAACAGTGTAAAATTAAGAGGCTAAAACTTTATTGCAACATGATATTTTAATTTAGTAGAATGCAGAATAGTAAGGTATTTGTGGACACTTTCATTCTGTTCAAAGCCTAAATAGTATTTTGTCAAATTTACATTCAAAGCATAGTAATCATGAGTGTGCCCTGATTTATTCTGAAACAATTCAGCCATTACTTTAAATTTGAGATATAATTTTCTCCCTAATTTTTTCAAGATTATTTCTCTGCAAATTTCTAAATCAATCAACCCTTCCTTCCTTCCTTCCTTCCTTCCTTCCTTCCTTCCTTCCTTCCT
>WNWU01000018.1:10963260-10989907 GCA_012654045.1 Ptyas mucosa | reverse complement strand
CCTTCCTTCCTTCCTTCCTTCCTTCCTTCCTTCCTTCCTTCCTTCCTTCCTTCGTCCCTCCCTCCCTCCCTCCCATCCACCCACCTACCTACCTACCTACCTACCAATTGTTCATTTCAATGAGGTTTTAAAAAGAAATGCTATGATACCACTTCTTCTACACAAGACACCAAGTGTTTCAGTTCTCTTCCTAATAATTCCAACCTTGGAATTTAGTTCCCATTAAAAAATTAAAATGTAACACTCCCAACGCTAGCCAAGGACCTCATTTTGAAGAACTTTCCTTGTGAAGATTTTCCATTTATTCCTACTCTATTTTCTATTCAGTTACCCTTACAACATCTGTCCTCTTATGATGTAGATGTTAAGGTTGTTCAGGAGCCTTTGGTAAGAGTCTGTATCAAAACTTTTGAAAAATCCATTGAGGATCCTCTTTCCAACATGCTAATTGACATTCCCTAAGAAATCTAGGTATTTAGTGAGCAGATTTCTGCACTGGTGTTCCATGTCATATTCAACATTGTTTTTTATGATACAGAAAATGCATTTCTTTGGAAGTCCCAAAGGTGTTTTTTCAAGAAGCAACTGGACTTTCTTGTTTTTCTTTGAAGACATTTCACTTCTCGTCCAAGAAGCTTCTTCAGCTGTGACTGGATGGGAGGGAATGGAAGGATCCAGTCAGAGCTGAAGAAGCTTCTTGGATGAGAAGCAAGCCTCTTCAAAGAAAAACAAGAAAGTCCATTTGCCTCTTGAAAAAGTACCTTTGGGACAACTGTGACCTGGATGACTGAAAATGTCCATAGACATTTCTTTAGAAGATACCTTAGAAGAATCTATAGTGGCTTTCAAAAAAAACCCCAACAACTCCAGAATGCTTTTTCATTATTTTTCTTTGGATTCTTGTTACAAAGCCTTTGCCATTCTATGGATGTTCCATAACTATGTTCATGAAAGAAATAATACAAAAATATGGAAATTTACCTTAACATTATTTCCCTCCAACTCCAAGCACCTATGCTTTAAATTTGAGCTATGAAATATTCTTTTTCTCTCCTGCTCTAAGTAGGAAAGTGGTACTATGGTGTAACAAGCTTCTTCCAATTTACTTCATTCTAATTCTCTTCTAGGAGAATATCAGAGGAGAGGAGCAGAGTTGTGGGAATGACAAGTCATTACCTTCTCTCTCTGCTCCTAGTGAAACCATTCCCCCATTGGAAAGGTTTTAACTGGAATCTGTGATTTATATGCATTGTGATACATGATATATTTCAGGTCCTGGCATATTCCTGCATCTACAGCTACTATAACCAGGACACAGAAAAAATGGATATCATGGAACAACAATCTGAAAATCTGGAGCTGCATACTAATGCTTTGCAGATCTTATTGGGTGAGCCATTAGTGATATGCAAATAACTGTCATTTCTTTGAGACAAGTTCAGAGAATACTGGCAATATTCGTAATATGGAGAGCATCAGTTGTCATAATGATATTTCCTTATTGCTACCTGTACAGCTCTGCAAGTTCTTCAATATGCTGAGACAGTAACTATTGTGACTCATTTATTTCTTCCACACTTTTTTCTGTATCTTCATTGTAGTGACCAAGAAGACTTGTGTTTTATTCAATAAATGGTAAAGACTGAGGAAAGGGGACATATGGATTATTTATAGATAAATGCTTAGTATCCAAATTAAAAAACCTAGGAGTAATGGAAATTTAATCATTTTGCATAGTTCTTTTAAACTAATTTAGAATTTATTGGAAGTGAAGTAGAATGAAAACTTTTTTCAGCTTTTAAACAGTTTTTAACAGCACCTATAACCTTTAGATTGTTAGTATGTAGGCTGGGGCTCTTCCTTTTAAAAATTAAAAAAAAAGTATATAATCACCAACAAAAGAGATAGTGTTTATATAGTTAAGGAAAAATGGTATTATAATGATTAATAAAATAAACTAAATTTGACAAAATAAAAACTAATAGTAATAATAAGTAACTATAAGTAATTTTTTTTCAGTCATTAAGTTTATTAACTCTGGATTATATAGCAGCATATTCCATCTCATTTTTAGAACACAGACTTTCCAGAATTAGTTAAACTCATATCCTGGATTCATTCCTTAAAATAAAAAATAAGTTTCTTCCCAGTTGCATAGAAGTATCCTCTGCTGTATTTCTAGGCTCAGAGACCTAAAGCTCTTTGCTTTTTTACAAAAACGTATTGCAGTTTTCTAAAACACATGAATACAAAAACAATATTGAAAAACAAAAGGAATATTCAAACAAAAAGAAAAGCAAATAAACAGAAAAATAATTCTCCCAAATTAAGGTAATAAATTAAGATAAATCACCAAAATATATCACATAGTCAATCACATAATAACAATATGTAAAATTGTGCACAGCAATTTGTCTTTTCTTGAAATACATGAAACTGTTAAATGGAAAACATACTATTTTTTAATTACTAGAAAAAAATAGCCATTTCAAAAAGGATTCCAAGGATCCTAAAGTTTCCAGATCCTCAATCCTGTTAGTAGTAATAACTCCAGTATAGACAGTTGTTTAGCTTCATCCTCCACCTTTTGGAGTTGTTTGCAAGAAGATCCTAAATCTACTTATTGCAGAATGTGATATATCCAGTTCATATCAGAGTAGTTTAAATTTCTCAGTGTGTTTCCAGGACACCTTCGCCATCTGATTTGCAAATATTTTATCTGTTTCTTCCTTTTCACTGAGTGGTCTATAATACACACCCACAAAAGTATCTATTGTTTCTCTTCCACTTATAGACCTTCAGAAGCTTTCAGCAGGGTTTTTGCCCTTTATGCCGTGCATGGTTTATATATAATACAATTCTCTCACCCCCTTTATTGTTTTTTAATTTTCTTTGAACTTATTATGTTTCCAGGAGTTCCAATTATGAGTTCAATCCCACCAGAAATACTAACAATGTTGTATTTGCCATATGACTTCAGGTCCCCTCTGTTTTTTCTGTACATTGGGCATTGGTGTAGAGACATTTGAACCCTTTAGTGCTGCCCTTTTGGACTTGACTACAGCATCTCCTGCCCATTTCTAACCACTACTTCTTTCCAATATATCAGTCAACTAAATAATAAATTTTGCTTCATTTTCTAAACATTTTTTAAACCATTTCTTTATGTGTACCTTTATTAAATAAAATAACTTAATCTGACCTTGATGGCCATGCTTTTACATGAGATGACAGATTCCATATTTTTAAGAATATGTCAGAATCACATAGACACCTTTATAAGATTTCTTCACGAGATTATATTAGCATATTATTTAAACTAAAACAAGGATGTAAAGAACAACACTGAATGATATAAGTTAAAAAGCTTTAACATTTCATAAAGATCTAATATCCATACCTTTTCAAATGTGATTTGAAGTAATATTTCTGATGAATTAATTTTGTTTTATAGCAGGTTTATTTCATTTTTGTTTTTATACTTGGATTCATTCATTCACAAGTGCTACAGTTTGGAATTGGATTTGCTTTTTCTTTCAGAGGAGATGCTGTTACACTGCCAAGATCTTGCCTCTTCCATTCGGTTGCTCAAAGCGAAGCATTTTAATATCGGTTTAGAGTTGGCTCGAAGGATCCAAGAACGCCTCCTGTCAATTCTGCATCATGCTACTCAGGTAATACCTGCCTACACAAGATATATATGGTAGTAAATGTATTTTTGCCAATTCAGTATTGCAGCAAAAAGAAATGTGCTAAATCATTATATCTAGGTTCTTAATGGTTCCATTTTCTTTAGAAGAGTGATCTCTGTTTCCAGTATCTTGTTATATCCTTTCAATTTTTATTTTGTTGCAGGATTTCAGAGTGGGATTCCAAACTCGACAAAGCTCCGAACAGGGGGGGATTAAATTATCCAATGTACTTAATGGCACTTCTGCTTATAAACAGTAAGTTTTCTTATGGGGATATGTGAATAGTAAGACGGGTTTCAGGTTTCTAGTGAGAAGCAGTCTGGCTAAGAGGAGCCTAATTCAAGCATGCCAGCAACTATTTAAATAAGTGGTATTTCTCAGTGGTCCTCATACAAATTGATTTATGACTATAGTGGAGTCTACCCATTACAATCATAAGTTGTGATAGTCCTAAAGTGGGCCAGCTATGACTGATCTGATTTTATGTCCCTTAATGTGATGATTGTTAAGCAAAATGCTGCAGTCAAAAAGAAAACCTATTGTTTGCTATAGGCTGACCTTACTGAAAACCTGAGGTAAATATAAGTTTTCAACAAAACTGTCTCAAAACATGTCCATTCGGATGCTTCAAATGGCTGTAAATGCGAGCCAGTTGCTGAGGGCCGATGTCTGATCACTTGACCAGAGGGGGGATGACTGTCAGACCTGCAGAATTGGGTTGAAAGTACCCTGAGGGAGATCTGTTTAATTTCAAACGGTCGCTATGCAACCAGTCGGAAGTTGAGGATTACCTATATCAAAGTTCTTTCTGTCAATCAGGAGATGATTTCCTTCTTCTACATATAAAATAACTTTATATTTTCTATAATAAGCCAGGTAGATTTGAATGTCAGGTATTTAAATCAGTGATCTGATGTATATAGATTTGGAACAAACAAGATTTTGGGAGTGACAAAAGCAGCCATATTTTTGCTGCTCCTTGAGTAATGTAATGTATTATTATCATTTCTTCAGTTCTTGATAGTGTCAGTGTAACAGTAACCTCTTGCATCTCTTAAAATAACATTGGTAAAAACAAATATGGAGTTGAATTCTGTTACAGTTTAGAAAATCTGGTATATTAATTGTGAATGTTAGCATTTAAAGCAGAGGCAGGTAGTCTGTTTATGTTTATGAATTATACCATGTTTTCCCAAAAATAAGACCCTATCTTATATTTTTTTGAACCCTGAAATAAGCACTTGGCCTTATTGCCATGCACTCAAAAGCCCGATTGGACTTATTATCAGGGGATGTCTTATTTTGGGGGAAACAGGATATTACTTTCAAGTAGCTGAAGGCAGTGTCGTCATGTCATGTAAATGGAAAGTCCATTTCTTGCTTTTTGTTTGCCCAATTTTAGAAAACCTTTTAAAAATGGTTTTATATTCAGTAAGCCTATCCATTCTATAGTTCACTTGTCTCTTGCTAAAAATCAGTAGAAATCAATACTAGTGAATTTTAAGAGCAACGTCCATGGAGGTTCTGGGGTGACCCCCAAAATATGATTTAGGGACCCCCAATAGCTAATCAAGAAATTTCTATTGAGGAAAATTCTTATTAGCTCATGTCAAACATATTGGGGTGTAAGTCAAGCTTGATTCAATAAGTATCCTGTTGGAATTTAAAAGACTACTGTAATGCAAAAGTAAAATGACACTAAATTTGTTTCTGCACAGGCTGATTTTTTATGAAGGATCTGATTCACCTGATACAGATGATGGGGGCAAAGAGGAAGATGAGGAAGATGAGTATGTTCCAGAGTGGCAAGAAGAATATGATGATGAAGACCTTGATGATGATGATGATATTTCTTACGATGATGAATCAGAAAATCTAGAGAGAGATTGCTTTTTTTTTGACGATGAAGATGAACCATTTGATTAGGGTTCACCTTTGGACTTTCCAAATTCTGAAGAAGAGGAAGCTTCAGGCAACCTTGTCCCTGCTAATTCTGCTACTATCATTGTCACAAACGGCAGGGAGAGAATTTCAGTTAATTGGGAGTCAATTATATGATCGTTTACAATTAAGGGCACCTTCTCTTTGAGATAGATCTTTGTGGCTGTTGGAAAATTCACAGTGCCTGATTACATACAAAGTTCATTAGCCAAATAAACAAATGAAAAAGCTGTGGAGCAGTGGGGCTGCAGGACTGCAAACTTTCTTAGGGAGTAAGACTAGGCTCCAGTCTAGAAAAAAGACCATTGCCTCAACTCCAATGCAGGCTTCAATTTTAAGAGAGCACTGTATATCATCAATTTATGTGAAAGTTTGCACATCATCCCTTCCCATATTCCCTGTACCTTATTGCCCATTAGCTAATACTTACGCAGAGGTTTTATTTGATAAATATATTTGACTTTATTATTTTGCCCAGCATTGAGTTAAAATTCTAGGACCGAATAGCAATACAGCCTTATTTATGAGTGCCAGTTCAGTTTTGTTCTTCAATAGTGATTCATACAGTAAACACATGGAAGCATGAATGTGTGCGTGTGTATGTACACAAATGTACATAAATATGCAAAGTCTCTAAGGGGCTTCTTGTCTGTCTGAACAATTTTCATTTCCATTCTAACACAGCTCCAAAACAATGAACGGAGATTTTGATTTCATTTCAATATAAATTATTCTATAAGATTCAGTGCCAGGGACAATGATATTCTCTAATTAGTGAAAGAGCAACTTAGGACATTGATTGTGCGTGAATCACTTGAATTGCATCTCATTTGGGCAAAAATTGTGTGTGCTTGTGTGCATACGTGCGGTTGCACGCTTGCATATAATGCTTGCTTATGAATGTTGGTAAGCTGGTGTTTTTTTTTTTAAAGTAAAACAACTCCCAAATTTGGTTAAAATGCCCTACTATGGCCCTGTTGGATAAATCTGTAGATTGCTTATGTTTTGAACTGAAATGGTTTTGTATTTTGTATGGAACTCTTTCATGAAGATATTTTTTTTTCTTTAATGTTCTTTTGCCATTTGGAATGCACTCTGCAGGTGGGAATTCCGCAGGATATAGAAGTTCAAAGGGTTCATATATACAATATAAATATATGTATGCATACATATATATGTGTGTGTATGTGTATGCAAGAGCTAAAATTGTTCGGAGTATTATGCTTTCTCTTTTTTTGAAAATGAAAAAGAACCCAAAAATTATACAACTTCTGTTTATGAAATAAACTGGTTTTCTTCTGTTTGTCTTTTTATATGCTTTTCTTTGATTCTGCTTTGCTATTCTTTCTTACTACCAAAATGTTAAATGGGAATGGGAAGTTGGTTTTTGGGAGAAGCCCCATAATCTTGGGAGTATCTAGTTAAAAGAAACATTTGCCATGATGCCATTTTCTCAGTTTCTCCAGCTCAGCAGATTTCTAATACTTCATCGTTTACAGAGAACAGGATTGTATGTGCAATGTCACAATATCCATCTTTTACACTCTATAGACTAGAGCAAGTGTGGGGTCTAATGGGATGTAGGAATGACCTGTGAGATAGGAGGAAGAGCCACAGACTACACAACCATCATGCAAACGTCGAGTGAAGCAGAGAAGGGGGAAGGTGTTTTAGAAGGGACCCTTCCTAATTTTCTGGAGAGTAAAAGAAAAGAAAGGGAGAAATAATTTCAGACTTGTAAGAATCTGTTAATGCAACTTTACAATAAAGATAGAGCTAATATTCATTATCATGCTTCTTGTCTGAACTATATCTGATTTTACCCCAAAGCAGTTTTTAAGAAAGAAAAAAAAGTTTCCAAAGTGGAAACAATTTTGCAGTTGTGGATGTCTTATCAGTTATGAAAACTTAGTGAATACATATTTTAGTTGTGGATATTGAATTTTAAGTTTCTTTTGAGATAGTTGTCATGCAACATCTCTGTTGTCTGTTTTTATATATGCCATAGCTTAAATCATTGTGCCAGCAAATGTACCCATTACTATCATTTACTCTATATTTGTATATCACTTGTCAGCTCATAAAGAGAGAAGGCATTAGTGATACGTAAAGCATATTTTTGAAATATTTTAGAGAAATATATATTGTACCAAATTTGCATGCACACCGGGTGGTTGCTCTTCTGGTTTCTGGCGCTCCCGCCCACGTGAAGACCAGCTGGTCGGTGCTCCGGAACCCGGAATAACAACGGGCGATGGCTCGTGCCCGGAGAGATGGCTCTGTGTGCCACTTCTGGCATGTGTGCCATAGGTTCACTATCACGGCCCTAATATGACAGTTTGTAAAGAGTAACCCATACCTACCAAGAAAAGATCTTAAATACCATCACTCTGGGGTGTGTGGTTTTGAATTTGGAGGTATGCAGATGTGAAACTATTTGCTGGAAGAAGATACCAGAGCATCATATGAACAATATGATTTTGAGATGTGTGGATTTTCTAACAGAGCTACATTGAATGACATGTGGAATGTACTAGCAATGATATCAAGAATGCACATACAAAAAAAAAGACCTTTTATTGTGAGGAGAGAAGCAAACATCACGTTACAGGGAAAACAATAGACTTCAACCTCTTGGGGGATGCCATTTTGCAGTGATATATCAATCTTTACAATCAACAGTGGACTTGATACCCATATGTCCACTCTAGGCAAAACTTGCCATTACCCAATCCCATGGCCGTGTGGTTACATATTACGAACAGTAACATTAACAGTTGGAAGGGACCTTGGAGGTCATCTAATCCAATAACAGAGATGTGATGGACACTAGAAGATTAAAGAATGATACAGGAGTTTTTTCATATAGTTCCTTCAAATTTAGTAGCAGTTATTTCAACAGGCATTGGTGATAAGTAGATCTATGCCAGCCCTCTTGTCCCCCACAAATATTGGCAAACAAGTTCCATATTGCTGCCAAGAAACTTACTTGAAAGAAAATTATTTCAAAAGAAAAAAAATAACTAATAGGAAGAGAAAAGATGTTAGGTATGTTTCCCATTTTGAGTTATTTATAAAAGTAAAGGATTAAAAAAATCTGAATAGTTAAAAGTACTTGGAGTTGAGCTGGCAAACATATTTTACTTAGGGGATGAGGAGGGGAATAATCTAGGTTGCCAGACAATGCAAAATAGGCATGGGCAGAGGTGTTCTGTCTGAAAGTCCCTTGTTTGGGTGAAGGTACATTCACTCTCTCCAGGCAAGATTCTTGGAGTGGTGGGTGAACTTTTTAAGAGCTGTCAGATCTGAAGAACCAGAGAGCAATTAAAATGTCCATATTTGAGTGGACAGCTAGTTAAATTTTTCTATACCTAGAGGTGTTATATGTGTATGTTTCCTGCACTACATTCTAGATCCATAGTAATTTAAAGGAAAGAATGTGTTAGTAAACATGGTTTCAAGAAATGTCTGCTGTTTGAATACAGTTTATAGAACATTTTGTACAAATTTTGAGTTATAATTCGATGTAAATTTTACAGATTTAATCCACATTCTTCTTGCCATGTTGAAATTTTATCTCTAAAGTTTGCCATCCATTAATCATAGCTGTTAATGTCTATCGGTCTTCATATCTCTATTCCATAAGCATCTATGATGCCCATTGACATGGAGGCTTTAGCTATTTTACTGCTGTTTAATTTTTTGCACGCTTCGTCGATTGTCTTCTGTTACCCAGTTTCAATGTAGGAAAAAACCCTCCAATTTACTACTGATAGTCCTCAACTTACAGCTTTATGTGTGTAGTGACCATTCAAAATTACAACAGCATTGAAAAAAGGGATTTGATAATCAGCTTTCATGCTTACGACCATTGCAGCATCCAGTCATGTGATCAAAATTAGGATCCTTGGCAACTGGCATGTATTTATGAGTTACACTGTCTTAGGGTCATGTGATCAGCATTTGTAATGTTCCAGACAGCTTCTGACAAGCAAAGTCAGTGGGAGAAGCCAGATTTAAGTGAGCATGACTCACTTAACAACGGCAGTGATTTGCTTAACAACTATGGCAAAGAAACGTAAATGGAGTAAAACTCACTTAAGAACTGCCACAGCAACAGAAATTTGAGGCTCAGTTGTGGTTGTTGGTGCAAGACTACCTGTACAAGTACAGGTACTGGGGACATTGTAATTCCCATAATTAAAAATAAAATTAATATATTTATGTGCTTTATTTTTAAGTGCATTTAATAATGACGAATGAGTCATGAAAATACTTGAGGGATAAAACAGGGAAATAGGTTGAAAGAAACTTTTGTTCCGTCAGTCACCTCGAAAGACCTAATAGGAGTGAGTTGATGAAGTATTAGTGCATGGTGTCCACTCGTGCTGGAGCGATCAAGATTTTCCATTTATCAGAGGGTAATCATATCCGGTCAGCAACAACCCCAGACAAGAGCAAATAAGTACAGACGATTCCTAACAACGTGTTGTGATGTGAGGTTTGGAGTTTTGCAGTCCAGGCATAACTAGCCCTGGTTCTCTTCCAAGGCACGCAGAAGGCTCGGAGTGTTTGAAGGAGGGTTGCACGCGCCCGCACCGTGGACAGGCAGCCCTGTTGTGGCGCGTGGAAGCCACGGGAGATCCCGAAGGAAGCCGGTAAGTTAGGGCGGGGCGACGCTGCGGAGGCTGGAGCTGATGTCAGGCACGGCGGCGGCCGCTGCTGCTTCTGCGCGTAGTGCATTGTGGGCGAATCCCGCTAGCGGAGCCTCCTCCTCCTCCCTTCTGCCGCCGCGGACCCATCCCGAGGCCGGTGCGGGAGGGGGGAGGATGCTCCCCGGGCGGCCCCCACAGGAGGAGGCAGCTTCCCAGACGGTCCCAGGCAGGGCAGGGAGCCACGCGCCGGTGCCGCACTGACTGAGGGCAGCTGGTAGAGGATGCACCACCCTCGCCAACGGCTGCGGCAAGGACCAGGTGAGCGCCGAGGGGATGGGCTGGCCTGCCCGGAGATTGGGGGATTTTTGAGGCGGGACTACGGCCCCGCTACCCCCCTAATCGAACACTTGGGGGAACGAGGAGGGGGCTGGGGCCCAGGAGGTAGGGCCGTGCCTGGACCCCTCCTCTGAAGTGTGGCCTAGTGGTGCATTTTGGGAGTTGTAGTTCTCTGTCTGTCCTTCGAGGGCGCGGAGGGGGTGGGGGGGGGAAAGAGACGGAGACTGGAGGCTCGGCGTGGCGGGGATCTTAACCTCCCAGGATGCCTCGGGGCTGGATTGACGATGTGTTTGGCCAGTCGCGATTCGGAGCAGCCTCTGAGTGGGGTGGAAGCGGCTGAAGGATGGAGGCGAGTTTGGACGAACTGCAGTGCAGGCAGAGGGTGGGAGGGGGGCAAGGGGGGAGGCGAGGGGGCGGAGCTTTTCAAGGGCGGGCCTCGTGGTCTACCTGAGAGGCTGGGGGCGGGGCTCTGATGCTTGACTTTTATCGCCCCGGGAAACGCTGAGACGGCGGGGTGGAAGTAAATGGAAGCGTCTGAGCATCTTTTTTTTTTTGAAAAAAGTTTTTTTTTTATTTTTTAAAACACAAACATAAAACACATCTTTTCCAAAATGAAAGCATTGATCCGGTCACAAATTAGTACAAATCACTAACAATTCTTAACTTCCAATTAACACAACTTAATATTTTACGCAGTTATTTCTCTAAATTCTATCAATTTAACTATGCCATTATCCCCCAAACCCGTTATTTAAATCTTAGATCCTAACCAAATAGCATTCCATTTTCCTCTTCCTTTTTGCTTAGATGGATACATTTTAACAATATCAATCATTACAGTTATTGTAAACATTTAAAAAATACTTTAACTATTAATGATTATGAGCATCTTGATTTTAGGTATGATGGGTGTGTAGATGGAGAACATGAGTCATTGGTCTGAGTTGAGAGCCGCTCAGGTGAAATAACCATACAAAGTTTTTGAATGGAAGATGTGCCCTTTTCCAAGAAAGTAGAGCTGTATTTCTTTCTCAGTGGCTTTGGAAATTTTCAGACACTCCAGAAATCTCTGCTTTTTGGAAAACCTACATTAACATTAAGAAAGTGGTGATGATCACACGTCCTCAACTATGCTTGAAGTACCCATAGATGCAGTGGTGGGATTCAAGTAATTTAACAACCGGTTCTGTGCCCTAATGATTTCTTCCAACAACCAGTTTGCCAAACTGCTCAGAAAGTTAACAACCGGTTCTCCCGAAATTGGTGCAAACTGGCTGAATCCCACTACTGTGTAGAAGTATCTTCATTTCAAACGTAACCCATCCTTTGGATTTGTTAATAGGAGCGTCTTTTATAAACGATTATTCCTGGACGGATGCACAGACTGATGCTTTAAATAAATGTTGAAAGATACGATTGGATTTTGCAAAAAGGCTGGGATTGGAGATTAGGAAATGATGGTGGACTATTAAATGGCAAATTTACTTAGATGTGGTGACTTTTTCTCCCTGATTCCTTTGAGTTGTTCTTAGGAGGAGGGATGCAGATACGAGAAAAAGTGACAGAAAAGCTTTGCAGCTTGAGCTGAATAGATAGCATCATTCTGTTTGGGATGAAACTTCTGATTATCTAATAACAAAACTTTTATGTGACAGTAACAGATTAGTCTCAGGTTCTTCATACTTTTAGATTGAAGTTTTGTACTTGCAAATGAGAACTTTTTCTTTTATTATCCCATTATGTACTATAAACCATTGCTATCTCCTTTTTTAAGATAAATTTCAATTATTCTTTTTTATCATTAATCTTCTGTTCTTATTCTTATACATCGGTTTTATTTGGAATGGTTTCTAATCTGTTATCTCTTCTAAAATGCAATATTTCACTACACATATATCTTGCAGATACAGTTGTCTACAGTGATACACAATCGGGTCACTTCTTAAGTTTTGAATGTCATACTTCTGTGTTTGGGGGAATGAGTTATGTTAAATATTTGTAATTTTGTTGCCAGCTTCATATATTTCATGGCATAATCTAGAGATTTGGTCACTGTAAGAACATAATTGGATCCTGGATCACCCTGGTCAGTGTTTTATTGTGACAGTCCTGATTGAGAAAGGAGTTTCAGGATTCCAGGAAATTGAATTATCAATCCTAGAAATTTATGTTTTGTTGTGGGCAGATATTAAGATATAGGGGCATTAGAACATTTGAAAGATGATTTGAACCAGACAAATTAGGCCAGGATTTCATACAAACCTTTATTAATTTAATGACTTCTTGAATTTTTATGTTAGATTATTAAATACAGAATTTAAATTTGTTTATTTAAGTATACCAGTGACTGAATTGAGATAGCAGAAAACATTTGTGATTAAAATCAGTCTTCTAAAAAGATTCTGATACTGTTAAAGGAATTATTGATGCTGTATGCAGTGATTGGCACTTTTATGCTAATGTCCCAGTATGGTATTTCCAGACACTAAGATAATTGAAAATTAAACTGTAAACTTCATAGTGTTATATAAACCTCAGGTTATTAACATTTAGACTACAATGCCATTCTGAGTGTGTAATCAAAAATAATTTTGTAAAACTCTAATAACATTCTAAAATGATTTACAAACTGAAACTGTTCGATCATTAGAACAATATTTTTTCTGAGACTATAAGAAACGGTGTTCTATAGAGGAATGTCAAGCACAATATGGTGCCTGAAGGTGGCCTTCTAGAATTTTGGGCAGAGGTTTTCCTAGCCCTGATGGCAAAGTCAAGGGCTGAATTTGATCCCTTTAGATATGAAACATATATTGTATCTCTGACCTGTAACTTCTAATAACTGGAAGCTGATGCATTAGAACATTGTACTAATATAAATGTGTTTACAGCAAACATAGACGCATTTTCCCTTGTTCCTCTAGAAGGCAGGTCCAATCAATATAATTGATTGCTAAGGAGCTTACATCAAAAGAAAGTGCGTAAATAACACATCAAATCTATGTCATGATATTCATTAAAATAGGTGGCTTAAAAAAGATTGGCCAATATAATAAAATGTAGGGTATCATGGAGCCAGCTGACCTAATGAAATACTCGTTTTTATCCAAAAGTTTATTGGTAGTATTTTAATTTTTATTATTTCTAATATAAAATCAGCCGCCAAAACTTGTATATAATGCTACATGATGATCTATGTTTTCTTATGTTTTGGGAATATAGACATACTCCTCTTCCTACGAATAAGTTTCTCAGTTTTTATATTTTTACTGCTTTTACTAACCATCGAGTTAAATTATATGTATTTTAAAAAATCTGATTATGTCAAAACATATGAAGGAGATATTTAGTGAAGTACATGTTGGGAGGAATTAAGTTTTACCCCTTCCTTGTTGTTTACACTACAGGAAGTAGAATTCAGAAGTGGAGCTGCATGTTATACATTTAATACATTATATAATAAATTATTATGTAACTCAGTAGTAGTAACAGTTTCTGGAATTTTACCTAACACAGCTATATAAAATGTTTTAACTGAAGACTTCAGATTTTAGCTTTGGATAGCTGTAACTTGCTTTACTAAGGAAGATAAATGAATAGACTTGAGGCCTAAGCTGCATTACATATGTTTGTAAGCCCAAATATACTCTAAACTATATTATGCTTAGAATAATGCACTTTCTTCTTACAATATTAGGTCTGAACCATCATGCAAAATAGCAGCATGATGGAAGTTTAAAATCAAATAAATGCATTTCATTATACAGTGCATGGTTAACTTGTGGAAGATACAAATGCAAAATATAAATATAGCCTTTAATTTGCTACTCTAATTTAGTATGTTACTGAACAAATCAAGGCAGAATGAGACAATCAATGGCTAGAAATTAATGAGTAAACATTGCCACTAGTTTCAGAAACAGTCACTTGATAACAATTTCCAAAGCATATGAGCCGAAAAATGCTGTTGTGTGGGCTTCTATTAACATTTAGTCAGCCATTCTAAAAAGCAGAATCCTGGGCTAGATCTGCTTTGGTTTGATCCGGGATGGTTATTATGATCTTGTCACAGCTTTTGGAAACAACCCCATCAATTCAAAGCTGTATTCAGAGAGATAAATATAGTAACAAGTAGCCTGTGTAGAGTCTTGAAGAAGCACTTCATTCACTTTGTGCATTTGATGAAACTCCTTCAGTGTTCCTTCACAAAGCAGAACCTACTTGTGAATACTGCATACTGCAATGATTGAAACAACCATTTGGATAGCTTTGGACACTTTTCTGTGTATTTCTGTTTTTTTTTTTCCTGGTAAGAAAGCCGCCCTCTTTGATCTTTTAATTAATGGTATTTGAGGTAGAGTACCTTCCTTTCCCACATTACAACACTATTTAAGTGATTGCAGCTGAAATGGTTCTGCAATATTTTATTCATTTATAGTACATTTTATCCTTACTGTAGAAACATTTTGAAGTGGTGTACTATAAGGCAGTGCACACTTTGAAAATGATCTAGAAGGAGTGCTTTGGACTGGAACTGTTTTCTTACAGTGATTCCACTTTTTTTCCAGACTTCACTCTGGTTCAAGAATATTTCAGCATGTTCTAGATAAGGGGTGTCAAACTAAAGGCCCCGGGGCCAGATCTGGCCTGGGGGGGTGCTTAGATCTGGCTCGTGGGGCCGCCCTGGAAACAGCAAAGGACCGGCCTGTGGTGCTTCTTCCAGCAAAAATGGAGCTTGGGAGGGCCACAGGCAGCCCTCCCGAACTCCATTTTCGCTGACAGAGGGTTGCAGGAGGTTGTTCCAGCCAAAAACGGAGCTTGGGAGTCTGTTTTTGCTGGCAGAGTGCTTGGACCTCCACAGATGCCCCCGACACAAGTGACGTTGAGCTGGACATGCCCACACTGGCCACGCCCACCCTGGCCCCCCAAGGTCAAACACAACCCTGCCCTCAATGAAATCGAGTTTGACACCCCTGTTCTAGATGTATCCTTGCACAGATTCTTTTCTTGGTGACTTTCAACAACTTGATATTATCTTGCCTGAGCATAGGAAATTTCTACTGAATTTAAAGAGATAGTAATAGATCGTTAATCTTATTGAGGCTTACATTCATTAACATCAAGGCAGGATCTCATAATTTACAGAATTTCCTTCTGATTTTCTCACACTGATTGTTCCAGGGATGGATTTGATTGAAAAGCCATGTTTAATTTCACTTAAAATTGATCTGTGGGAAAAGCCAGGTTAGTTATTAGACAAAAAAATGGTGCTTTTCACTAATATTTTTCATTTCTTAGATTACCAGTTCTTAATGATATTCTGATCCTGCTCTTGATAGCCCTCAATGAATTATTTGTCCAAGAAAATTATATTTTATGACCTTTGGCCAAGTAGACAAAATATTTTTATAAAACAAAGCAAAAATTGATTAGCAGGTTTTGTAAATTAGTGGAAGTGATGGTGGAAATGGTAAGCTTACATTGTTTACCAGAAATGCCAGCTTCACAGCCTATTTCTCTTAAAGTTGCAGTTAGGTACATGAGGGAATATGTTATATTTCTTTCTTTATATAAAGCTCATATGTGTGGGATGCATTAGGAAGGCAAGCATCCCCTTTTCAATACTACTTCCAGAAATGTCAGAGTGGTTACTTGTAGCAGCTAAAAGATGGAAAATCTTAGTCATGAATCTCAAAATTCTGTTACTTTACTGTACAGCAATAAAGAATATTTTTGCTGCTTCTCTTTTTTTGGCTTTGGCTTATCTCAAAGAGCTGGGAATAACATAACACATAACACAACATATAACATATAACACCTAACCTAACAATAAAAACTTGTCAGAGTGTCTGTCTGCCCCATTTTATACTAAGCAAAATTAAGGTACAGCTATTTTGAGTTTCTTTCTCATGCTAGTGTACCCTTTCTCAGAAACAAATTGTCTTTTCTCCTTTTAACAGTTCATTGGTCCCTTTCCATTGCCAGATCTACATTGTTTCACAGGCAAGCAGGTCAACGAAGATGTGCTTGTCATACTCATTCTTATAATTCCATCCAATAAGATTAAGTCCACTGGGACCTATGTAATCAAATCTGTTTCCCTAAATTCTGAAATCAACAGATTCTACTGAGTTGGTCTGATCCCTGATGACTATATGGATTTTTTTTGTTGTTTTTAACCATGTAGTTGTGCCTGACTCTTGGTGACTTTGCTCTCCAGTCTACCCTGTCAAGCACAGCTTCTTTCAATTGTTGAATGTTCAACTTCGTATCAGATTTGATGTTACCAAGCCAATGTGTTCTTTGCTTTCCCCTTCTTTGTCCACTAACCATTCCTATTATCATTGCCTTCTCCAATGAATTTGGAATTTACCTTGCCTTAAATATTTAATTTCTCATTCTAAAATAAAATATTTCATCCAAAATGTTTCAAAAGGGTTTTGGGAGAATTATTCATAGATGTTTCATTAGGATCTCTTATAAAATCCTATGTATGACTCAGCATTTGCCTAATAAAATCTTGCTTGGGAGCACCTATAAATGCTGTGGAGAAAGGAGATGCAAGCATTCTATACTATTTCTTTGTAGCACTGGGCAGATAGGCAGAACTGAAGAGGGAAAGCTGATTTCAAGTGAGTGAGGGTGTGTGTGTACTTGTTGCAATTAGGTAGCACTTCCTTAAAACTGAATAGATCTTTTTTTTGTGTTGCAGCATCCTTGCAATTTCTGGAAAGGATGCAAATTCTTTAGCAGTTGTTGACAGGTGCTGTGTGAATGCCCTGGATACTCTGAATAATTTTTTCCTTTTTAAATCTAGACTGTTCCTCAGTTCTTCTTTGCTTTGGGTATATCAAAGCAGCTGCGAAGACTCTCCTATGTTGCAGTGGGATATAAATTCACTAAGTAAATAAAATGTATGTCTTGATAATCAGCTCTGATTAATATTTTAGTGGTTTAATGGGGAATTCATGACACCCCCAAAGTAAAATGTTGATATAGGAAAGCAGCAAGAAACAGTGTTTCTTAATACTGGAGATTCTGTGTCTTCAATACTTTTCATGTATGTAAAAAGAGATATATTTCAAAATGTGATATGACATACCAGAGCTAATGATGATGGTATTATTTGAATTATTGATGGAATGTAATATTCCAAGTTTATACAGGCTAAAGCTCTTTTCCTGATCTGTGAATTTTGCATTTTTCCAGAGCTTGAATCCTGTGATGTAAGAAATTTCTAAGGGGAAAGCCTTTCCTGAGTTCAATGAGAAGCAGACATCCCAGAGGACAGGAGGCCAAACATCAGAGGTAGGAACTATAGCTGTTATTTGATCAGAATTTTGTTATTTGATCAGAATGTTATTTCATTGGAATTTTGAGAAATATTCAAATATTTTTCAATATTTTTACTTGAGAAATAAATATTTCAAGATCAAGATAGAAATCTTTACTTGCTGCTCTCCTCCTGTTTCTAGGACTTAATGTTAAGATTTGAAATATTTTATTAGTATAAAACATTTTGTTGTCAGCTTTAGTTTTTTGTGTGTGTGCTGGTTACATTTGTTCTTGTGACCTTTAAAATAATGTGTAAGTCAGAAAGCATAATAATAGTAGGGACAGAAAATATAATTGTGCTATGTTGATGCCAAATGGTAATTTCAATGAGTTTCATGTTGATAATTTATACAATATGGTAGCTTATGTAAGATTTGGCAACATGGCAACGGCCAAAGAGCTTGCAGCATCTGTAGATGGCATCTCTTGAAGAGAAGGTGTGTATATATATGGATGCAAGGATTAGATTTTGACCCACTTTAAAATCATACTTGTATGTGCCCCTGCTTTTGCATAATGGTACCTGGATTGAAAAGATTGCTAACTCCTGAGGTAGTTTGGATTTAGACTGAGGATATTTGATTTCAAATCTTCACTTGGCTTTAAGACTATCTAGGTTTCCATAACCATTCAGCATACCAGATAAGGAAAAGTTGAGTAAAATATGCTACTATGTCTAAAGAAGGCTAGCATGTAAATGTGAAATTTGTCTTGCAATGTGTGTGTGGTCAGTGAAAAATCATGATAATTGCTGGAACTGTAGTTGAGGGGTTTTTAAAATCCTCATCTTCAGAAGCTTTCAGAATATTTTAGTTTTCTTTAAATCCTCTCTGTCTTTTTCTTTTATATTCTGGGCAAGTAGAGAAAGCATTGCTTTGCATTTTGGGAGGATGAATTAGATCCTTGCAACTTTCTACTGTTTGTCCCCTTTATTTTGAGAGGGAATAAATCTTATCAAAATCCATTCAGCATGCTGGGAATTTTCATTCTGCTCTACAAATAAGTGTCCAGTATAAGGTTTGTATTAATTATTACATACTTTCGAAAGTCCAATCAAATTTTTAAAAAGTATATGAATACTATACTCCTTTTAAATGGTCAAATAACAGATATGGTAAACAATCTGCGATAGTGGTAGAATCGTGGTTTCCAATAACTTGAATAAATATTGCTTATTCTAATTCATAGGCTTCCTGAGGTGAGGATGTATCCTGAAATAACCTGGGATACTGCAGTTCTCCAGCACAAAGCACTTTAAAGTGTTTCACAGGACCTTTAGTAAGATGGTGAGAGAGTTTTCCGTAGCTTTTGTTTGATGAATGGAGGCCATAGAGCATTCTGAAGAGATTTTGGATGTTACTGTCTATATTTTGGCTACAGCAGACTTCACCTGACAGAGTCTTTACTGTTGAACATCCTAGACTCCATATTTAAAGCTTTTATCCTAAAGAAACAGTGGGAAAATCCCTAGACTCCATATTTAAAGCTTTTATCCTAAAGATACAACGTGGAACAATTTTTCTAGCCTTAATTGTTCTCAGTTTATAATTAAGAGATTTATGTAGCACTTGAATTTGAATTACAGTGTGACTTGACAGAGAGCTACTAATTATATAAAACAGGGTTATAACCTGCATTTGTTTAGCTGTCCTCCATGTAGGGGGCATCAGCTGATTGCTGTACTGAAAATAATACTCTAGAGGTTTTTTTTTTAATCTCAACTTTTTTTTCCTGCCTGTTCTATTCAACTGCCTGTTTTAACCTAATTATTTCTATTGTATATGGTGTTCCAATTTAGATCCTAAAGAAGCAGCTGCTACTGATAATCAACAATGGTGTTAGCTTTCTCACTAGGACACCAGAAAAGCAAACAATTCTAATATTTCAATGTTTTGGCTTTCTGTAATACATGAGCTGATGCCGGGTAGAGAAATTCTTCTGACATCCCATGAATATAGACAAGCAAAGCAACAAAAGTTGCAATAAAAATAGAAAACCCAAATTATACTGAAATTTCCCAGACTGTGTTCTAATATAGAAAAGGAAAAGTCAAATGGGACTGCATTTTCTAGCTAGCTGATGACAGAGACCATATCCATGGCTGGTTACCTAAAAATTAATGAATACCAGTTTTCTAGTGTCTACCTTCCATTACCTCTATTCGCTGAAAGTATTTTTGGATTAAAACTATATATCTTAAATTATGGAAATCTAGGATTAGTGTGTCTGAGAGAAAGGTTTTAAAAGACTCATTGTCCAAATTCTCTTCTCAATGTTTGCCTACTTTTCTTCCTGAATGCAAGAAATCTTTTTCAATCTGCAAGTTTAGCTTTTGAAATGGCAGGTGGTTGCTGGGGTGCTTGAAATGCTGAGCTGGGTGAATGAATATCCACATCCAATCTTTGATATGGTTAGCTGTGATTATTACAAGAATGCACCAAAAATACAGAAAATTTTAAAAAGAGACGAATATGCAACATCATGCATTAGCAGTCCACTGGCAATTCAGAATTTTAACCCTATTCAAGTGTATTGGAATTTCTGGTCCTGAATTGTTGGAGGTTTGTAAGGCTGGAAACTTTGTTGGAGATTTCAAAGGGTGTGTTAGACTCAAGGATTAAATTGACATTCCTAGAGCCTAAAGGGATAATGTGATAAACTTGCTAGATGTTACTGAGCTAAGAAAAAGAGCATACTGCTTCATGCTTTAGTTCAATGGACAAAAATAGTACAATGACTTATCTTTTTAAATATGCTTAAGTTCTTGAACAGCCTAAAAATGCTGATAACCAAATTGCTTCTAAGATTTGGTTGGCCCAAACCAGACCTAATTTGTATATTTATGTGTGAGTGTGTGTGAAAAAGGAAGAGAGTTTAGTAAACACTTTGGCCTAATAAATGCATGCTAAGTCAGGATTTTTAATTATTTTGTTGAACAAGGTGTGCTTATCTAATTTGCATATAGAATATAAAGAATCAGTTTACACATCAAGCTAAACCCAAAACAATAAAATCACATTATTGTTTAGATATTAACCAGGCCCTGGCGTAATTTTGCTTATGAATCTCATAAGGTGTAGTGCATGTTGCAGCTTAGTTTCATGAATGATTTTGTATGTGGACATTTAGTTAATGCATAAAGCAACAGAGCCAGTAAAGGGATATTTTAAAAAAAAGAACTTAAAATTTTTATTTCTTAGTGTTGGCTTACTAACCCTTTTTGTCAATGGGAAACAGAATTGAATGCAACTACTTTGGCTTTACAAGTATCTTTTATGTTGGGAATAAAAATATTTCTTATTCTGCTCTTCAAGTAAAACAAAACAGGTACCAAAATCATTTCAAGAAATGGCAAACTACAAATATTAAACTCAGTTCAGCAATAACACAGTAAAAATGATGTAACCATATTATAGAAAAGAAGTCACAATAATTAAAAATATGAGAATATGCTATTAGAAAAGCAGAAAAGGAGTAAGAAGAGAAATTGGCTACTTCCAAAAGGTCTTTTTTTGTTTTAAGCTTCGCATGAGCAGCATTTGGCTGACCTTACTTGTGCTGAGAAGCTGAACTATTCAAGCTTAGTTAATAATTGATTGGGAAACTACCAAGGCATCATCATTGGGAGTTAGGTGGTATTCAACCAGAAACTTTTTACCTCTTTTTAATTTGTTCTTTTCTTAAAAAATTAGTTTGGTTTAGCCTTGGAACAAGGGCTTCTTTGGAGAAGATTCAGTAGTACCGATGTTTCCACTAGAAAAAACAAAATCATAATGCCTCTACCATTACACATTACCATAGATAAATGTGATCTTACAGAGTTGCACTTCAGATGCTTGATAAGAGTGATTACTGTATTATGTGCAGAAGGAAATTATATCATGTTGATTAGAGTTTAAAGTAGTAACCAGCATTTGGAATAATTGAGTAGGCAGCTATTGTAGAATAAAACAATACTGGAGTAAAATGCTCTATAAACCAGACTGCCAAATTCCTGATGGCAGTGCTTTCTATGATTCAGTCCTCCCCTCCCTTTTTAGTTTTACATTTCCAGTTGTCAGCTGCAAAATAGCTTGTTGGTGCTTTGCTGTCTTTTGGACTATAGACTTTAATGGAGCTTGGGCCAGGGGTGGGTTCCAAAACCCTTCACTCGTGGGCACTCGTGCGCACGCGCTATACTTCTGCGCTTGTGCGCATGTGCAATGCTTCTGCGCTCATGCACACATGTGATGCTTCTGTGCATGCGCAGAAGTGTCCGGGTGGGTGGGCGGAGCCTCCCATCACCGCCGCTACGGTTTGCCCAATCCGGGACGAACTGGTAGCAATCCACCACTGGCTTGGGCACCCCAGTAAGTTGCTTGTTACTACTATATGTTTTTCTAGGAAACCTATTACAGAAAAAAAAAGATGGCTGTTGATTTATTGGTGATGGAAAATTCAATATATGTTTTCACTGTGAGTAGGAGAATTTTAATCCCCAAATCGCCATTTCTCAAACTCTGATTGTTATTAACTGTAGATTTCTACACAGGTTAAAATGTCGAAAAGTTCATTAAGGGCAGTCCTGTGGGAACATATTACAATAATCTAGAGATTTCAAAAAATCTGTATTTTAGGCAATCGCTTCATTTTAACTTGTTGGTGAGCAAACTAGGATAACATACTTAATACAATTCGGCCTCATAAACAATAACTATTTTGGAGTTCATTGAGCCACAAAACAATGTAAAACACAACAAAACAAAGTGAAACATAGCAAATTATGGTTGCTACATGAATTAGTATGCAATTCTGGGGAGTTTAATGAGAAGATGGACAGTTGGAGAACTGGTTCCCATCTCCATTATTAATAACTAGCATCTTTTTCATCCTTTCTTCCAGACCATAAAGAAGATACTACACAATTATATTTTGAAAAGAAAATTAAATGCAGCATTGGCCTACATCTTTCAATATATGGAAAATAATTACCATTGTTAATTGTTCATGAGTTTCTTTAACAATTCAGAAAGCACATTTATAATAAAGAGTTTTAACTTTCTTCAGTTAATTTATTTTCAAAACGTAATATGCTTAGTTGCTCTGATTTTTTTAAATAAAAAAATAAACTGTTAATTTTAAGCCATTCATGCCAAACAATACAAACACATTTGGTTGAACTGGTTGATTCTTGCTTTCTGGATTATCATCTCAATCCAAGAAGAAGCAGGAATAGGAGAAATGCGTTTTTGTGTTTCTGTAATTCAAATGATAGTTTCACTATTACTTTTGATGAACTCCCATAGCTGCCCCCACTGAAAGAATGGGGAATACCACATGCTAAAAGAGTCTGCACATATGATAGAGGATATTTAGTTTTCCAATTGAAAAACAAAGCATTTTTAAAAATTTGAAACCAACAATTCTATTTATCCAGTTATATTCTAGCTGTTTATTGCTGACAAAGCATTTTGATACACTCTTCCATACATTATGATTAGCATGAAAATTGTAACAATCAGAAGAAAGTAACTATAATTTTTCTTTTGCATATCCAGTTTAACATCATTTGTTTTTTTAAAAAACACCAAAAGTTTATAATATTCTTCAATGCAGTTACATATGTAATAGAGGAAGAAACAGATGAGGCAGAACAATATCACTTTGCTGTAAGGAATGATTTGGAGTGAAATTATTGTAGTCCTAATGCTCTTTACATTTATTACCTGTCGTAGCGCTCTTTAGATATATTACCTGTTAATACATGTGAATTTTGGGAGTGGAAAATGTAACATTGCAAGACTATTTTTCTCTTTATTCATTGACAATGTGTTTTTGATAATCCAAATATATGAGGTTATATTAATAAATAATATACTACGGTATAAACAATAATTAAAAAAAAGGTAGCATGAAAAGTAATGCAATACAATGGATACTTGATGGAATCCAAGCTCATGTTCCCACTCAATTATAGAGCTAATATATCACGTTCTTTTATATATATGTGTGTGTTTGTGTGTGTGTGCGTGTGTGTGTATTTTTGTTGTTAGTTGCGAAGTCATGTCCGACCCATCATGACCCCATGGACAAGGTTCCTCCAGGCCTTCCTGTCTTCGTCTTCTACTATCCTCTGGAGTTCATTTAAGCTCATGCCTACTGCTTCAGTGACTCCATCCAGTCACCTCGTTCTCTGTCGTCCCCTTCTTCTTTTGCCCTCAATCTTTCCCAGCATTAGGTTCTTCTCCAGTGAGTCCTTCCTTCTCAGTAGGTGGCCAAAGTATTTGAGTTTCATCTTCAGGATCTGGCCTTCGGTCAAAGAGATTGTAGAAAAAATGCTTTTAAAAGTAAAAAAAAAGAGTTGGCCACGCCCATCCAGTCACATTAACATCCCCCCCCAAACCAAGCCATGCCCACAGAACTGGTAGTAACAAATTTTACATTTCATCACTGGTGTGTGTGTGTGTGTGTGTGTGTGTGTGTGTGTGTGTGTATAGAGAGAGAGAGAGAGAGAGAAAGAGGAACGAGAGAAAGAAAGAGAGAGAAAGATAGATATATATATATATTTGGGATATTAGAACGTGATATGCAAGAGAGGCTTTCCCATGAGAACATGAGCCTGGATCCCATCAAGTATCTTAATCATTATATTGCATTACTTTTCACGCTATCTTGTTTTTTAATTATTGTTTATAGTATATTATTTATTAATATAACCTCATATATTTGGATGATCAAAAACACATTGTCAATGTGTTTCATGGTTGCCTCGTGAAAATAATGTTTTAAAACTTTACAATCTGTAGTACTCTGGCTCTTCTTCAATCCAGCTGTGTGTGGTATCTGGCAAGTCTTGAGCTAAGTGTTGTTTAAAGTATCAATCTCTGGTTAATTCTGCAATATCATACATATTATTAAGACAGTTATGGCTCTTGCATTGTTGCTGGCCTTCTTGTTACCACTAAGTTACTGAGTTACTGGCTTTCAGTTTTCCTGTCCCTGAGCACTGAAAATCCTGCATGGTAAAAGCCAGTACCTTGTCCACTATTTTTAATTTTCTGCCGCGTCTCACAGCATGGTTGCTTCTGCTCCTTTGTGCATGAGGACAGATGAAGAATTTTTAAAGAGGGCAGTTGCTTGAGCCGGCCAGGCTTATTGCAAGCTGTGCTCGATCCTGAGGTGAGTTTGCCACCTTCTTTACACGTTACTGCCGACTGCTACCCATTTGTCCCGTTATAATCTGCATTAACTCTGTTGTGTTTTCCCCCATCCCCTTTTGTGTGCATTTTCTCTTCTTTCTAGATAAATGGCTCATTTAAATTGGGAGCTGCTACTAAACTATTTTCTGGCTGGCAGATGCAGTGCCTAGCAGCTGCTATCAAAGACGAACCAAACATGAGTGGAGGAGGGGAACAGGTTGACATTTTGCCGGCTAACTATGTGGTAAAGGACCGTTGGAAAGTGGTGAGTGTATGCCTGTATTTCTATCCTGCCAATCCAATCTAAGGATTTGTGATGTGCTCTGAATTAGCTGCTACCCTGGTAGAGACAATGTCTTCAATACAAGGTGAGCAACTCTCAAGGACTGAGGGCTGCATGTTCCCGTGAAATTGTCTTTGCAGCCCACAGAATCTCCACCTCACCAAAATCCAGCAGCACTGATTGCCACTGTTTTGAAGCAGGAAACTCATAAAAGCTATAGTATATTAGATGATTAATAAAATTTATATAAACAATCAAAAACTTGCAAAACTTGGAGGGTAGGAGGGCGGGGCAGAAAATCTAATCCCTATTCAATGTAGCATGCTCACTTTGAATAATCGTTTTGTTCACCAGAGTTATTGTCCTCCCAAACAATGTTACATGAATTTTTCACTCCTGCGCAAGATACATGTAGATGCTGTGGTATCTGATGTTTTTAATGAGACTTTATGAGAACAAAGTGTAAGCTGGTGTTCTTATTATATAATGCGTTCTGGATGACGTCCTTTTGAATGATGAGCTTTAGTAGGTGCAAATAGATAAGTTTTGTTACCCTAGAACTGGAGGTATACAGCAAGGACTGGGAGATCATCTGGTGTGCAGTCACTTTTTCCTTGCTATCTTGTAAAAGATTTTGTGATTCTGTTTTATACTTATTCAACTAAGTTCTTTGTTGTATGGTTACATGTTTTCTATTTTGCCTGGTTATTCTCTCACACCTGAATAGTATGTACTCAGACTGACTTTAGGCTAAGGCTGAATAGACAGTAGCTTAGGGTGAAAAAGCTTAGGTGGAGCCTATGCCATTTCTGTTTCTGAAACATTCTAAAAAAATTAATCTTCACATCACCAGGGGTTGGTGCCATTAGTCAATGTGGCCTAGGGATACTCGTGTGCCCTTGAGCATTAAGGCACCTGCCCTCTGGAACGACCTACCCGCAGAGATACGCACGATACCAGACCTCTGGACTTTTCGTCGGGCTCTTAAAACTCACTTATTTCATCTAGCTGGGCTGGCTTGATCCCATCCTTTCGGTTTTAATTCGTAATTGATTTTAATTGGGTTGTTTTAAATTGTGGGCTGAAATTATTTAATATCTTTTAAACTGTTTTAAATTTTGTATGCTGTTTTTACCTTGGCTGTTCACCGCCCTGAGTCCTGCTGGAGAAGGGCGGTATAAAAATAAAATAAAATAAAATAAAATAAAATAAAATAAAATAAAATAA
>WNWU01000018.1:10938406-10963250 GCA_012654045.1 Ptyas mucosa | reverse complement strand
AATAAAATAAAATAAAATAAAATAAAATAAAATAAAATAAAATAAAAATGTAGCATTAAGTACACTATATCAATCAGAACAGAGCTGGAAGGGACTTTCGAGGTCTTCTAGTCCAACCCCCTGCTCAAGCAGGAGTCCCTATACCAGTGATGGCTAACCTTTTTGCCATCGCGTGCCAAAACCAGGGGGAGTGCGGTGGGGTCACACACATGCGTGCCCACATCCATAATTCTATGCGCCCTGCCCCCCTGTGCTCCCCCCATTTTTGGCACATGATGCCAAACGGTGGGCCCGGTAGGCCCGTTTTTTTGCTCTTCCCAGGCTCCAGAGCCTTTCTAGGAGCCTGGGGAGGGCAAAAACGGCCTTCCCCCCCGGCCCTCCAGAGGCCGGAAACAGTGTGTTTCCTGACTTCTGGTGGGCCCAGAAGACCCAAAAATCAGCTGGCTGGCGCACGCATGCGTGCCGGAGCTGAGTTTGCATGCCCACTGATATGGTTCCACGTGCCACCTGCGGCACCCGTGCCATAGGTTCGCCATCACGGCCCTATACCATTTTAGACAAGTGACTTTCCAGTCTCTTCTTAAAAACCTCCAGTGATAAAGTACTCACAGCTTCTGATGGCAAGCTGTTCCACTGGTTAATTGCTCTCACTGTTAAGAATGTTCTCCTTAATTCTAGATTACTTCCCTCCTTGATTAGTTTCCATCCATTGTTTCTTGCCTGCCCTCTGGTGCGTTGAAAAATAAGTTTACCCCCTCTTCTTTATGGCAGCCTCTCAAATACTGGAATACTGCTATCATGTCCCCCCCAGTCCTTCTTTTCTCTAGACTGGCCAAACCCAAATCCTGCAACCGTTCTTCATATGTTTTTGTCTCCGGGCCCTTAATCATTTTAATTGCTCTTCTTTGCACTTTTTCCAAAGTCTCAACATCTTTTTTGTAATGTGGTGACCAAAACTGGATGCAGTATTTCAGGTGCTTAATAGAACCAGTGCAGTGTAGTGGTTAAGGCATCAGAAACCAGGAGATGGTGAATTCTAGTCCTGCCCTTAGGCACAAAGCCAGGTAGGTAATCTTAATCTAGGTCGTTTTCTCTCATCCCTAGGAAAGAGTCAGTGGCACACCACTTCTGAAAAACTTGCCAAGAAAACTGCCGGCACTTGTCCAGGTAGTCTCCGAGACTGAGGCACTGTTGAATGGAAGAAAAAAGTATACAAAATAGTATCACCATTGGAAAATGGGAAAAGTGGGCTTGTGCAGAAATTACTTTCACATTACTGTTCCATTATCTGGGCATTCTTTGTGGGTTTTTTTTTTTATCATTATCTATTTACAGCTGCTTGTAAATTATCAGGCTGCAGCTATGTACAGTAAAACATAGCTGCAGCCTGATATTTACACTATGTCAAATTACTTTAAAACATTGTTTTACCTATTTTTATCAACAACAAAATATTGCACCATTGAATGCTTCTCCCCAATACTCTATTTCAGCATATTCCATCATTTCCCCTCCAACCACTAAGCTTTTGCCACAGCTTAGTTCTGTACATTATTCATAATCTGTTTCTGTATAACAACTATTACAGTACTTATGTCTGTGCTTTCTCTGCTAATGCCATTTTTATATAATATCTCAATTTTAAGATGCAGATATCTGAGACATTTTCCCAATTCATCTGCAGCAATGTAATTGTATCTAGATTTGCTTTGCTTTCCTTCCCGGCTATTTGTATAGCTTCAGAATACTGAGGAGGTCAATTGCTAATGTGGTTTTCATGCTTGCTATGAAGGACTTGGCAGGGAGTCAGCAAGACCAGCTTTTGTTGTATTCATTTATCCAATGTCATATTGAATTAAGCATAGTATTTTTGCAGGAGAAGACTGAAGTGCTAAATATAGCATCTTTGCTATTACAAATGATACGCTTAGAAAACAAATTATTGTTTCCTACAATAATTTAATGAAGATGCAGTTTTTTACCAATCTGTGTTATGTATGCACATTTTAATCTTCCTTCCTTTCCTCTTTCTCCTTCTTTTGCATTGCTTGTCTTAGTAGTCTTATCTCTAAAAACTCTTTCCATGGTGTTCAGTCTAAGTGCTATATATCTATGTGAAAATTATTGTTACCCAAATCACTGGGAATCACATGGCAATTTCAGAACTATGGTTAGCTTATTGAAACTAATAGTCTTTTTGTAGTGGGCCCCAATCATTGAGGATAATGTGGGAGATCTTAAGGAAGCTGGTGATAATCAGTGGCAAACTATGTAGAGTAGTAGAAAGTAGCCGGGTGGAATATTCATTTATTTTCTCAAACCATAAACCCGTGATGGCGAACCTATGGCACGGGTGCCACAGGTGGCACGCGGAGCCATATTGGTGGGCACGTGAGCTCAGCTCCGGCACGTATGCGTGTGTCAGCCAGCTGATTTTCGGGCCTTCTGGGCCCACCAGAAGTCAGGAAACACACTGTTTCCGGCTTCCGGAAGGCCTCTGGGGGGGTGGGGAAGGCCGCTTTTGCCCTCCCCAGGTTCCTAGAAAGGCTCTGGAACCTGGGGAGAGCAAAAAAACGGGCTTACTGGGCCCACCGGGCCATCACGTGCCAAAAGCAGGGGGAGCACGGCGCATAGAATTATGGATGTGGGCATGCGTGCGTGTGACCTCACCACTCTCCCCCCGCTTTTGGCACACAATGGCAAAAAGGTTAGCGATCACTGCCATAAACCATGGTATGTTGGGCAGATGGTGCTTTAGTGTCTTCAGTGAGCTCACTATAAAAATGTTCAAAGAGGTCATGTGAAAATGATATAGTTTAATGAAAATGTAAGTCTTGTCGTTTCTTTAATATTTTTTTTCTGGAAGTATTCCCAATATATTGGACCCAATCAAGCAATGTGCATACAGGCTGTCACTCACACTAACTCACATTCTAGGGATAGACCTAGGTCTTAAGGGCTCATTTTTTCCCCCCTTTTGTGTTTTTATATATACACACAATTGTTATTAAGGATTTTAACTAAAATAAATAACATGTAATATAAACTAAAAGAAAAAGAATAGGAAGAAAAGTTGAAAGGTGCAAAGGAGAAAAACACAGAAAATAGAAATAAAAAAGAAAGTACCCGTACTTTTCAAAGTATAAGACTCAGTTTTTTTCCCCCTAATAGAGGGTGAAAATTTGGGTGCATCTTATAGACCGAATGTAGTCTTCCCACCTGCTGGCCCCCACCCTTCAGCCGTTTTCAGCCTCTGCACACTGTTTTAGACCTGCTCCAGGTTGCAGGGATCGCCACAGCACATCACTGCCTCCGTGCCTCCGTTTTCAGCTTCAGCACATTATCTCAGCCTGATTCAGCACAAGCAGCTGATTGGCAGGTGGATCAGCCTCCCAGAATACACCCAATCAGCTGTTTCAGCTGCAGGGATTGCCACAGACCATCACCGCCTCTGTTCCTCTCGTTTTTGGCCTCTATGCCTTTTGTTTTTGGCCTCTGAATGCTCCGTTTTATATCTCTTCCAGGCTGCGGGGATCGTCACAGCACATCACCGCTGATTGCCACCTCCACGCATTGCGTTTTCAGCCTCCGTGCATCGCATGTCCTCTGTGCATCACATTTTTGGGCAGTTCCAGGCGGCGGTGATTGGCAGCGATGTGCTGTGGTGATTTCCCCACCAATCAGCTGCTCGTGCTGAATAAGGCTGCAATAATGTGCTGAAGCTGACCAGGCTGTTCGCTATTTGCTGCAAGGATGCTAGCCGGATGAATACTGATGGATGCTGGTAGGCAGAGGCAGATTTTTTTTTCTTGGTATCTCCCCCCAAAACTAATGTGCTCTGGAGCGTCTCAGATGCCAAAAAATATGGTGTGTTTGTGTTTGTGTGTGTGTGTAACAAAACAACAAACCAAAAACAAAACAAAACAAAACAAGGGTAAGTTACCCCTGATCTTCTTGCACCACACCCATTTTCCTTTGGCCTCCCTCCATTCACACAGACCTGGGCCCTCCTTCCCTCAGCCTCCCTTCTCTGCTATATACCTACACTCTCCTTCCCTTGGCTTCCCTTCATACGCACCATGCCACACCCTGCTTTATCTTAGCTTCCCTTCACATGCACCATGTTGTGCTTTCTCCCTTGGCTTCCCTTCACACACACACCTCTATACCCTCTTTCCCTTGGCCTCCCTGTGCTTGCATGCACTTGTTCCCTTCTTCCCTCAGATGCTGTAAAATAGCACCTCCCCTCTCTCAATTGGCATGTATGCGTTGGATCCCTCCCCCACTCTTCTTTGGCACTTCTGTATGCCTTATCTGGGATTCCCACTGATTCCTCCACAATGACCCAGGCATCTTAGATTATGCAAGCGAGACTTTTCTGGGTTGTCACTTAAGTGATCCATTTGCATGATTTTGCAGTTTAGAGTAGAATAGAATAGAGCTGGAAGGGACCTTGCAGGTCTTCTAGTCCAGCACCCTGCTCAAGCAGGAGAACCTACACCATTTCAGATAAGTGTCTGTCTAGTCTCTTCTTAAAAACCTCCAGTGATGGAGCGCCCACAATTTCTGAAGGCAAGCTCTTCCACTGGTTAATTTTCCTAACTGTTAGGAAGTTTCTCCTTAATTCCAGGTTGCTTCTCTCTTTGGTTAGTTTCCAACCATTGTTTCTTGCCCCGCCCTCTTGTGCTTTGTAGAATAATTTGATCCCTTTTCTTTGTGGTAACCCCTCAAATACTGGAATACTGTTATTATGTTGCCCCTAATTCTTCTTTTCTTTAGACTAGCCAAACCCAAATCCTGCAACCGTTCTTCATATGTTTTAGTCTCCAGGCCTTTGATCATCTTAGTTGCTGTTTTCTGAACTTTTTCCAAAGTCTCAATATCTTTTTTGTAGTATGGTGACCAAAGTTGGTTACAGTATTCCAGGTGTAGTCTTACTAGGTTTTTATAAAGCTGAACTAATACTTCCCATGATCTTGATTCTATGCCTCTGTTTATACAACTCAGGATTGTATCAGCTTTTTTTTGGAGACTGCTGCACACTGCTGGCTGATCATCCACTAGGACTCCAAGGTCCCTTTCACAATTACTGTTTTTGAGCCAAGTCTTGCCTAATCTGTACTTATACCTTTGATTTTTCCTGTCTAAATGTAAAACTTCGCTTTTCTCCACATTAAAATTCATTTTGTTGGATAGGGCCCATTGTTCAAGTTTGTCAAGATCTTTTTGGATCCTGAGCTCGTCTTCTGGGGTGTTGGCTATTCCTGCCAGTTTAGTGTCATCTGCAAATTTGACGAGTTCCCCTTCTATTCCCACAACTAAGTCATTTATGAAGATATTGAAGAATACTGGGCCTAAGATGTAGCCTTGTGGTACCCAACTGCTTACTTCTCTTCATATGGATGTAGTACCATTAAGGACTACTCATTGAGTATAGATTGTCAGCCAGCTACAAATCCATCTGATGGTGATGTTGTCTATTTCACATTTTTCTAGCTTACCAAGAAGCAGGTTGTCATCTACTTTTCAAATGCCTTACTGAAATCTAAGTTTACTATGTGCACAGCATTTCGCTGGTTTATTAATTTAGTCGTTTATCAAAGAATGAAATAAGATTGATTTGGCATGATCTGGTTTTAACAAACCCATGTTCCAAATTGTTATCTTTTGGATAAGATATTACAACAATGCTTATGCAACTTCTGAATAGTTACTAAAATTTTAGAAATGTATTATTCTTTATGTCTGTGTTTGTGTGTCTTTGTGTCAGTTTTGATTCCTGGCAAGTACCTAGACTAGTCCTTGCAATATTTTTGGCAAGGTTTTTGGAAGTGGTTTGCAATTGCCTCCTTCCCAGATCTGAGAAAAAATGACTGACTCCAGATCCCCCATCTGGCTTTATGCCTAAAGCAGGATTAGAACTCACAGTTTCCTGGTTTTTAACCTGGTACCTTAATTGTTCTACTTAGTTTCAATTAATTAAAAGAAATAGCAATAGCAATAGGAGTTAGACTTATATACCGCTTCATAGTGCTTTTACAACCCTCTCTAAGTGGTTTACAGAGTCAGCATATTGCCTCCAACAATCTGGGTCCTTGTTGTGGCCCGCTAGTGTCCAGCAGAGCTGGCAGCAGATTTGGACAGTGAGGGAGGAACATGGGCCATTCCTGGAGTCTGGGGAAGGCTCAGACGATGACTCTGAGTCGGAGGCAGAGAGGGGGCCAAGTTTAGTTTAGTTTAGTTTATTGCGTTTATATACCGCCCTTCTCCTGAGGGACTCAGGGCAGTGAACAGCCATGGAAAAAATAATATACAACAAGAATTAAAAACTAATTAAAATAATTCAGTCATTGGCCAAATTTAAAACAAGGCCATCCGGTAGTTCTTTGCTGCCTCTGGAGTCTCCGTAGTCTGACATCAGCGAGGCAGAAGAACAGCATGAGCCTGTTCCCAAGTGCAGAGCTGCCAAGAGTCAGGAACAATTAAGGAAACAAAGTCGACTTGGGAGTAAGGCTTGGAGATGATTGGCCCCTCCCATAAAACATAAAAGAGACGCGAACGGGATGTGAGCTTTTGCAGAAAGCAATTAGTTCATCTGGCCGATTCAAGATTTGAAAATTCTGTTTGTGACACTGTGCCAAGTTTGGCCTTTCCCTGCATCTGGAAATTAGCTCTTCGGCAGCGTTCCATGTGAAATAGGTGGGTGATAACCTTCCTCTGAAAGACTGTTTATCAAGCCTTGCGGACTGTAAATTAAAGTAATTTACAGCCGTATGAATTAAAGAAGTTTGCCGGGACTAAGTTTGTGCTGTTTAATTTCTAAGGAAGCCTAGGTCAGAACAGTCCTCATTTTACCAACCTCGGAAGGATGGAAGGCCGAGTCAACTTTGAGCTGGTGAGACCTGAACTGCCAAACTGCTGACAGCCAGCAGTCAGCAGAAGTAGCCTGCAGTATTGCATTCTAACCCCTGAACCACTGTGGCTCTTATATATTCACACTGTATGCTCAGTCTTCTGGATGTGTATCCTGGAGTGATTATATGATAATTTAAATACATTTACATGATAAGTCATTTATGCACAGCCCCAAAATAGCCTAATATTCCCTTTTAAGAAGAAGGATGCCTACTCAGTTTATTGTATTTATTATATTCCCATAAATATATGAATTTGATTATTGAAAGAAGAAAGCATAAACAGATTTTGTTTATCTCCTTACACATTGATATCCAAAACTATTGAATTACTGATAATCCACCAAGTACAGGTAGTCCTCGATTTACAACAATTCGTTTAGTGACTGTTCAAAGTTACAACGGAACAGTTTCACAGCTATGACCTTTGCAGCATACCTGTCCTCATATGATCAAAATTCAGATACTTAACAGCTGACTCTTATTTATGATGATTGCAATGTCTCAGAGTCATGTGATCACCTAGCCTATTGCGACCTTCTGACAAGTAAGTCCATGGGAAAGCCAAGTTCACTTAACAACTGGGTTATTAACTTATCAACTGCTGTGATGCATTTAACAAGAAAGGTTTTAAATTGGGGTAAAACTCACTTAACAAATACCTCATTTAACAACAGAAATTTTGAGTTCAATTGTGGTCGTATTACACCCCCCCCCTGCAATCATCCTTATATACAGACCTTATGACATTACACATGTATTAGTTACAGAGAACTTTTCCTAATTTCTTCAGATAAAGCTTTTAAAAATATCTGTTTCCATAAATAATTTTTATATTTTGTCAGCTTTATTTTTGTCAAAACCCAGTTCCCACAAACCGTCTGTTTGTGTTCCCGGACCTTTAATAGAATACTACAGGTTTTTGTATGTCCCCTTTATAGTGTTCCTTTTTCTCAAGAAAAAATATTTCAAGGTTAGTGAGAGGGTTTAAGAATATTTCCTTGACTTCTTTGTCTTTAGGAATGGTACCACTTATGTATTTAGCCAAATTAACCCTAAGATATTCTATCTCTATTAAATATTGCTCCTCCAATAAAGCAATCATCTAGTCTTGATAGAGTTGCTAGTTTCTCTCTCTGCCTTTACTGCCTTTAATTTTTCTAGAAAAGACTGCAGTGAGGCATTCGTGATGAAGGCTGGGGTGCTAAGTTTGAATGTCACTCTGGATTTCAGCTGCATAGTCCATGGAAGAATTTGCAGATTTTCTTCATCCTGTTTTAAATCTGTTCTTTAGCTATGTAAGATTACATCCAGATTTAGACTATATAAATGTGATTCTTCAATCTCTATCCATGTTTAAATTTATCTTCAACATAATGGGAACAATATCTTGAAAAACGGAATTTTGACTGAAAAGCTCAAAAGTGTTACATAGTAAGAAATCCTCATCCCCTTTCTGAGGGCTTAAGATATATATTTTTTCTTTATTCTCTGAATATACATTTTGCTGATATTTGTTATGAAGTTAGGATTTTCCTATTTAAGGAGACTGACAATATTTGAAAAAGCTATAATTTTTAATTCCACTACCTCCACATTTCTCAATAACCAATAAGGGGAAAATCCTTGTTTATCTTAAGAAGCTTGCAAAGAATGTCACAAAGATACTTTATCTTTGGGTAGGGGATATTATTATTGCCAGTTTTTAAATTTTCTGTGTAACTTTTCTGCACCAGCAATCTACAAGTTTTTGGAAAACTTGAAACTGGAATTCTATGATACTATCACACAATCACTATTGTCATCCATTGTGAGCACCCAATTTTCCTATGTCTATGATCCCAAAGATCAGGAAGAAAAGATCCATTATACAATCTTCCTCCCCTTAATCTCTCAATGATTAACAGAACAAAGGAAGAAAGTGGAAAGTGACCAGTGGAATACTCCCATTGGATTTGGTAATCTCTAAAGATTTCTTCCTCTCCTCCCTTCCCAAGATTTGATCATCTTGACAATCCTCAGAAATTTAGATATAAATATATTCATTGCTAAGATCACCAGGTAACTTCAGGTGTGTAAGAACTTTAAATCTAGGAAATTTAAATTCAAGTTCATTCTCACTCCTGAAGTTCTGTGGCATTTCTTCTGCTAAGTCTTATATCAGGTCTAGAAACCAATTTTTCTTACAACACTTATGGTCCCTTAGCAGCTTTCTGGCTAGAAATATTGTAATTTTTTTTCTTTTGTTCAATCTTTTCTGATTCTTGTAGACTGCCTGGATGAGTTCCTGCAGTTTTCTTGGCAAGGTTTTTTCAGAAGTGGTTTGCCCATTGCCGCATTCCTCAGGTTGAGAGAAAATGACTGGCCCAAAGTTATCTGGCTAGCTTAGATTTGTCTGTTACTATTAGGGGCTATTGCATGTCATTTCCTCCAATCATTTAAGTGAGGTGGATGGTGTAGAACAGTGATGGCTAACCTTTTTGCCGTCGCGTGCCAAAAGCGGAGAGAGCGTGGGGGGTCATGGGTGCGTGTGCCCACGTTCATAATTCAATACGCCCCGCCCCTGCCCCCCCCGTGCATGCGCACGTGACCCCCCACACTTCCCCCTGCTTTTGGCACGTGATGGCATGGTGGGCCTGGTAGGCCCGTTTTTCCCCCTCCCCAGGCTCCAGAGGCTTTCTAGGAGCCTGGGGAGGGCAAAAACAGCCTTCCCCCATCCCCCCCGGAGGCCTTCCGGAGGCCAGAAACAGCCAGTTTCCCGATTTCTGGTGGGACTGGAAGGCCTGAAAATCAGTTGGCCGGTGTGCGCATGCATGCTGGAGCTGAGCTAGGGCAACACTCGCGTGCCCACCAATATGGCTCCGCGTGCCACCTGTGGCACCCGTGCCATAGGTTCGCCATCACGGGTGTAGAATATTGGTAAAGTAAAATAGTTTCTTCTCACCTTTTAGTTTGCTAACACATTTCCTATTTCTTGGAAGCAATCCTATGAACTGCATAATTATTTGGCAAAATGGAACTGCAGAGACCAGCAGGAACAGAATCTTCTCATTTGTTGTCAGAAACATTTCAGCGTGTTGCTTGATTTTCATCGCTGGAATTCTAGAGACATGACCCCAAGCACAAAATTATAATGATGGGCTGTGGCTGATATTTTTCCCCTTTTAATATTTGCATAGTTTCCGTAGCAAAACAGTAAAAAATATTTTTACATCAGTTAATGCAAATGTCAAACCTCCTTTGAAATACTGTAGGCTGCCAGTACTTTGATAAATGGAGCTGTTAGTTCTTCTCATGTAACAAGATGACACTTCAATTTCTAATCGCTTTCTAAGCATTTGATGCTCACATTGCTGACAGTAGAGATTTTAAAAAAATGGCTAGGGAATATCATTTTAATTTTTTTAGAACAGTTCTACTATTCTGAAAGTACTCTCTCAGCAACTATCAGTAAATACTTTGTTGTATCTATACATGTCTCTCAACTGGTTTTACATTTTTGGTTATTTTCCCCTGCTATATTCCCAAACAAGCATTTTCTAATCAATAACTCAAAATTATTTCATTTTGTACTACTAAGAAACCTAAACACGCCTCTATTGCATTGATTGATTGAATTTATATTGATGCCTATTCACCCATGGTGATTCAAGGCAGCTTACAGAATATAAAAACATTTAAAACAATAAAAACTAACAAAAAGAATCAAATAATTGCCTCTCTGAGCACTTCTGGTATTCAGATTTTCACTAAATGAATAGGCACTGATTTATTCTAATGTGCTTAAAAAATCTCCTCTCTGGAATTGCTAAAGTTTTGTTTCTTTCGGAATTCCAACTAATCTTGAATGCCTTTAAATCATTTAATTATTTAAAATCTCTTTTTTATATAAAAATCAAAGCTATATGTTTGATTGCAGTCAGCTTTAGTTTTCTTTGAAATCAAGAATCTTAGTATTCTATTTATACTATACTATTTCTATACTATACTATACTACTAAACTTCCCATTTACTTATTATCAGTTCAAAAGAAGTTGACCCTTTTCTGCGTTCATCTATTCCCTGAAGGAGTAAATTGGCAGCAATACAAGTTAAGGATTTCCTGAAAGTGCCATGCTTGGCTGAATTAATCTCATAGACTTTTAAAAAAATAAATAAATAAAAATTAAAAAATAATCAATTTTAGGTTAAACTAATTTTAAGAAAGCCTTCTCCTCTTAGATATCTAGGGCCTTAAAATAGGAAACAGTTAAAAGTAACAATTACCTATAAAAACTGTACGCATTTTCATAAATCATTAAATCAAATCAAGGAAAATGGAATAAACAGTCCCATACCAATACATTTTTAGTACTCCAAAAAGTGCTTAGAAAAATAGCAAAATGCCTAAATATTAATATAAAAACATAGAAACAAACATTTTCAAAGATTAAAAAAAAAACCTTAAAAGAAAACTGTGAACTTCAGAGGCATATTCTGCAATGCAATAGGTACTTATCTTTTGGTTAGGGAGATCATCTGCAATTAAAATTACATTTATTAATTTATTATTTATTCAATCTATTTTTTCTGATCCCCATTTGAGAAGATATATATTGGCTCCCAAATCTGGTTTTGATTATTTGATTATATGTTATCAAGCAGACATTAACTCTTAAGAGACCACATAGAGGTATTTTTTCTAGATGATCCCCATCTATTATATCTAGCAGTAAACAAAAATTACTGGATAAAAAAATAAAACTTCCTCACTAAATTCTTGTGTTTGTTAATTATGTACAGAGGCAGGTCAGGAAAAATCCTCATTCTAGTATAATACGAAGATGATTGTTGGGAGAACTGCAAAATTCTATCTTGCAGAATTTTTATAATTAATATAATTAAATATAAAATATTAATTAATATAATTAATCCTCAATTTTGAATAAGAGTGAAAGTTCCTATATTAGCTAGATTTTATTTTCAGATCTCATTCAGATGGTAATGAAAAAAAGTTCAAAAAAGAACTTTTCCATAAATACCTCTAGGGGCTAGTCTCACTCTGCTTAAAAGAAAACTCACTATTTTTGAAGAAGGAATCTTACATCCAAATTATTTTGACTTTAAGCTCCACTATTTCTTTGATCTATTTCTGATTAGCATGTTTAAGTTGGTCATTTCCATGGTCAGAGGAATACTATATCCTAAAGGCTAATGCATTCTACTTTGCAAAGATTATGCTAGGCCCTTGATGAATAAAATCCCTCAGATCTCTTTGAAAGAGGACTCTGACTGGGGTTACTAGGACAATTTTTCATCCATTAACTGGGAGTAGTTTACGCTTATTAAACTTGAGAAAGCAGAGGGAATTTTCAGGGCTTTTAGTGTGCTCACTAAGCCTCTTTTACCTAGTCAAGGTCATCTGGGAAAAATCTTCTGGAGGGAAAGTGGAAGTGATTTAATCCTTGAATAATGGGATTCTCCCTGTCGGAAAAAGGTGGTGATGTGCTCTCACCTTAACAAATATTTACTAGATCCAGTGATATTGGGCAATTTTCCACTTCTCCTTTTGAGCAAAGATCTACAAGAAATAGATTAGCTTGACCCTTTTCAGTAAAGTTTCATGCCAGGATATAATGCTGAAAAACATTGTTCTTATTTGTGGATATATCTTGTGGCACTGGGACAGAGATGGTCCTGGACCTGCTTGATCTCTTAATGACCATTACCATCAATCATGGTATTCTTCCGGACTTTGGGAGAAGGAGACACTATTTTGCATTTTCTGAAATTAGTATCAGTGGAGGGGGAGGGGATCTGTGCTCTTTCCTCTTCTATTTAATATCTAATGAGACTGCTTGGGGAGCTAATTTGATAACATGGATTCAGGTATCATCACTTTGCTAGATGATTACCAGTTGTATATTTGGAGCCCCCTCTGACTGACTGTGGAAATGATGTCTCAGTGTCTGGAGGCTGTTAGCCACTCGATGACGAGGAATCAATTTAGTTTTAATTCTAAAAAAAATGAATGACTTGGGATCAGGTATGCCTGGGATTTTCCATTTTTAGTTCTCCATTGTGTAGAATTTCTGAGGCAGAACTGGTGTGCAATTGGGACTGATGGCTTTTCTTGGAAGAGCAAGTGCTATCAATAGCCAGATGCCTTTTGAATAGAAAATGTGCCATTTTCTACCCTTCTCCTCTATCGGCAGAACCTGTTCATGGTATCTTATGCCTCAGTTGCCTGCCGCCTGTATGCACTATAGATGGAGCTGCTCTTGATCAGTCAGAATCTGATAGAGAATGCAAATTTGCAAGCAGTTATGGGCATACAGCAATATGCTCATGTGATACCTATACTTTCTGAGCTGGTTACCAATTCAAATTGCTAATTGATATCTGTAACATAACTTGGTTATCTATTGGATTGCCTTTCTGGTTGTCTCATAAGATCTAACACAATAAGCATGTACCAATCTTATGGGATCATGGAGACATCCTTCTTTGTTCCTGCTGTCTGGAATCCAGTTCTACCAGAGGTTTGTTAAGCCCTATCCCTGCTTTGATTTAGAGGCATTTAGAAAGGATTTTGAACAGGCTGTAGGCCATGATGTTTTGTGGTTCCATCAAGTGATGACTTATGTAAAATGGTAAAACTGTTTTAATATACTTCGCATAATATCATTTCATTTTTATATCTTTTGCATTCTGGTGGCTTTTACTTTTAACTCAAGTTGCCTTGATAGCAAAGGGTACAAATGTTAATGATCTAGTAAATGTACATTTAATTTTATTTAATTTTCTGTATCTACTGCCACTTAATATCTTTCCTGGATTTTAGCAGCCCATATTTGCTAAAATCTATTATTACACATATTATTCTTAAGAGACCAACTATTTGGTTTTGGTTTTGTGTCTTTAAATACACTTTTTAGTTATATCCAATATAACAATATTAAAGTGTGGAATCTCCCTAATTGCTAAATACTGTGATGATTTTGTGTCCCATTTAGTTGAAGAAGATTGGTGGTGGTGGCTTTGGTGAGATTTATGAAGCAATGGATCTTTTAACTCGGGAGAACGTAGCTCTGAAGGTTGAATCAGCTCAGCAACCAAAGCAAGTCCTCAAGATGGAGGTGGCTGTTCTAAAAAAACTACAAGGTAGGATATATAATTATTTTGGAAAGTGTATGGAGGTTTATAGAGTTTGATTGCACTATTATCTGTTTGGTGTTAATACATGACAATATACCATATTTAAACATAAAACACAGCTTTGTTTGAGATCCAATGTTTCTTTTCAGTTAAATTCTTACATTGCAATGTCAAGCGATTTTAATACAGTTTTAATTATCACAGGTTTTTTTTTTTACAAAGAGCTACATTAATTGTAGCTTGTCAGGAAAGATTATAATTTTCTGTTGGACATTTCATGTTTCATATTCAAAGCCCCAATAATTGGAACCCTGTCAGAGAAAGCAGCTCTTTTAGACAAGATAAGCTACGTTGTGGAGATGCACTATTAATATTTTTTCCTGCACTTCCAAGAGAACTGCATGCTCTGGTTTAGTCTGAAGGAAGTGCCTGTGTTACTGCAGCAAATATTATAATACCAAGAACATAAAACATAACACTAGTAGTCCTATATGTTATGCTCTGCAAATATGCAGTTGGCCAGGAATTTATATTTTGTACTTCATTCCAGATATGTGATCTACAAATACTTGATTTATGGCCATGTATTTCACCATCCTGGGCAATAAGTACTTATTTGGAAAACAATTAGGACAAAATCTCATTCAGACTCTTAACTGATGAAGAATTACTACCTTAAGTAAACATTTGCCCTTACACTCAATAAAGGTCAAAAAATTATTTGCTAGCTTTATATATGTTTATATATGTACAGTATTTATATATGTATGTACTATATTTATATATGTACAGAAGAGTAAGTGGCTTAGTTAACTATGCATGTCTCTCTTATGGGCCGGCATGCTATTTGAAAATATAAAAATGAGAAGAAAGTAGTCAAATATAATCCAATCTTTATTATGGTTATAAGCAGCAAAAAAAGAGTGAGATACAAACATTTAGTAATTTAAAGCACTAAACAATATAAAATACACATGGTTAAAAACATTTTTAAAAGCTTATATACATACATACATACAAACTCCACACCAATCTTTTAAAAAATCTATAAAAAGGGGCAAAGACATTAATTAAAAATGGGGAAACACAAAAGTTAATATTGGTTCGTTCTCAGAAATCTATCACAATACTAAGTACTAGAAGTTAAATATTAAGGTTGGTCTGAGGCACAGGTCATCCATCATCTGACAGATTTTAATTGCTCCTGCGCAGAATCTGCAATACTTATGTTGTAACAGGATCACTGTCTGCAAGTAGCAGAGAGGTATAAAATTGTGCTCTGCACCCTATTTGTCCTATGGGTGTTTATACAGTATTAGTGAGATGAGGGTAGTGCCAATGTCTCTATAGCACAGGCCTTGGTGGAGCACATTCTCCATTGATTCTGTATGTCCAGAGTCACGGGGCATTGCCTTTCCTAGAAGAGAATTTTCTTGTATCGGCCTTCAAGGATTGGTGAAGGGAGGGCATGATATCATGCCAGATTATAGGCCCTCTGGAAATAGTCAAATAGCACTTTCCAACTAAGAGGAGGGCATTGCTGTGGAAATCATGTAACAGTCCAACTTTTCTGATTGGAGGAAACCTGATAGCTGGAGTAATGGGGAGGTGGCAAGGCAAAAGTTTTTAATTCAGAGGAAAAAAAAAGACAGCAAGAGCTAACTGTAAATCCAAGTACAGGTTCAACTGAAGTATATTCACTAAGAATTACTATAAAAAGATACTATGTATTTGGGCTACATTTTACAGTCTATTTTTTATCTAAATTCAAATGAGCTGAAACACTTGAAACTGCTTAAGCACAGTTCAGAGTACATAATTATCCAGAAACAGACATGAAAATAGATTTCTAAATGGAAGTTCTGATAGTGATTTGTGGGGATTTTCAGTAGAGATTGAGTTTAGCAAGGGGATTTAGGTATGAAACTGTTTGGTTAAAATGGAAATAATCAGTATTTAGAATTTATAATTTTAGTAGCTGTTTCTCATGAGTTCCCCTTGCTTGATTACATCAGATACTGATTTCGATCTCTGGACAATAAGGATGTGATTCCAGTGACCACTGAAATAGCTTAAAATTGATCAGGTAAAAATAGCTTGGATAGAACCAGGTGGAATTGGCAGGTGCTTTTTCTGAAGATAACAATTAAGGCAAAGAGCTCATTCTCAGAAAGGAAGATAAAAATAGGGCAAAAAAAGATGATAGAGCAGAGTACAGTATACGAACTACATGGAATGATTCAGGAAACCAAAGAAATCCTGGATGTCTGAGGTTTTTAGTGGGTTCATGTGTGTGTGTGTGTGTGTGTGTTCTCTTGAGCTTTGTACTTTGTACTTAGAAGTCACAGGGATTCTGGAAGACTCTTTGAAAAACACCTCTTATAAGATGATAGTGGCAAGCTAACTGCATTCTGATTGATTGAGCATGGAATTTACATTTTGCAGGTAAAGATCATGTTTGCAGATTTATTGGCTGTGGAAGGAATGAGAAGTTTAACTATGTTGTTATGCAACTTCAGGTAAGCTTTTCTACTTTTTTTTTTAAAAAAAGCTTTATAATTGTATTTACCATATCCTCAGTGATGATATGGTATCTTATGATCAGTTTTACAGGCTAGCCAAACATGTGGAAAGTTTTTTCTCTTTTGAAATACCATGGAGATGGAAAAGGACTAGTAAGGAGGAGTTAAAAGGAATCACCTTCTCATTCTCAGGGATCACCTGAAAGTCTCAAAAGGCTCTACTAATGCGGATATTTGCCTCTGAAAATAAGGCAGGTGGCTGTCTTTACAAGAATCCAGAGGTTATGGGGAGAGGACTATTTGACTACTCTCCTATCATTGCTTCTTTTCTTTTTCCATAATAATCTTACAGTTCCTTCCATTCCTCCTGCCTCATAATAGATTAATAAAGTTGGAAATGACCATATGGATCATCTGGTTCAGGGGTCACCAACCTTTTGGACCTCAGGGACCACTAAATTCATAATTTTAAATCCCTTGGACCACTAATATGAATTTTTTAAAAAAATAAATAGTATTTAGTGCAATATAAAAAATGCAAATCATTTTTCTGCAGACCACCAAAATTTTCTCGTGGACTACCAGTGGTTTGCGGACCACCGGTTGGTGACCACTGATCTAGTTCATTCCATGGAGGACCTACTACAGTTTCCTTGACAAATGGCTATCCAACCTCTGTTGAAGACCTCTAGTGGTTGACTGACAACTTATATAGTCAAGAACTTCTTCCTGATGTCATTTTTGTAATTTTCATTCATTGGTTCTGGGGCAATAGAGGAAAACCCTCCCACTCCTTTCAAATTTCATTGTTGCTATTTGTGTCTCCAAAATTGCTGGTTATGGAGTTGCCAACTGACTCTTGGTATGCTTATTTCATTTTTCAGCAAATAGAAGAGAAAAATCGGACTTTTGTCTTAAACTGATTTTTAACTTAATGAAATTGCTTACCTGTCCACCTTTGGATGGACAGACTTAATGCTGATAGCCAAAAGACATAGTTCAGTTGTTCTTCCTTAACAGATTTGTTTTCCTTACAAATGAAGACCAGCATTGTTTGAACAGAAGACAGAACTTGCAGTTATATCTTCAGATGATTGTTTGTCAAAATGAGCCAAGAAGAATCTTTTTGACATAAACATAATTGATCCAAGCAGAATATCATTTTTTCCCCTTCCATCTGGTGGATTAAATAATATCTGCTGATAAAATCTGGTATAGAAATCTGATATTCATTTATTTTCAGGGCCGGAATCTTGCAGACCTCAGAAGAAGCCAGCCTCGAGGAACTTTTACACTGAGCACAACTCTTCGATTAGGCAAGCAGATCTTGGAATCCATAGAAGCCATTCACTCAGTGGGATTCTTGCATCGAGATATCAAGCCTGTAAGTAGATTCTGGTGGCTGGCCTTCTCTACATAGTTTGCTTTACCTGGCATTGATGTTTATTAAGAACAATTCTCCTTGCAATTGGAAAACATACCTCTCAGGGGCATTGCATGAGTTTTAGAGAGAGAAGCGCATTCATGAAATGCATATAAAACCATGACTTTATGTTTTGGGATAGGTAAGGCCTCACTTACAACATGGGCCTGTGTATTTAATTAGTTCCAAGTTGCAAAGACATTTTATCATTTCATGTTTTGTGATCACTTTTTCTATCAATAAATGAGAATATGCATATGTAAAAAGATCAGTAACAAAAAAGACAGTAATAGCTATACTACAACCCTATACCATATATAATATTAATGTAAAAATTTTAAAAGGAAAAAGGAACTCTTACCCTCTTAGCAAACAATAGCAAAATATCAGTGTGTGTCTGTCCTTTCTCCAGGTCAGAAAATATACCCATGATCAGCTATATTAGATTTAGAAGAGACGGAAATATGGTCTAATTGTTTGCTTATTCTATCTTGCCAGTATTGCTTTTCTGTCTATTGTGCCATCCTCATTACAGCCGTCTCTATATCACTTTCTCATCCCTTTTATTTTTGTTGTACTATAGCTTACCTTATATTTGAAAATGGCATATATAGCTAACATTCTAGGAGCTAGAAATAAAATACAAGCTGATATTGGAAGAAAAATTGGTTCAGAATGATATTACCAGATTCAAGAGACAAAAATATGACAATAGGAAACATACATAAATGTATAATTACAGAAGAACTGCATTGGCAAAAAGTTATGAAAAAATCTTGGAGTGATTACAAACTGAGTATGAATTAATAATGTAATGCAGTTGGAAGAAATATGATGTACAAGAATGTTTCCTACATAATTAAATCAGTTTATTCTGCTTCACTTGGGCCGCCCTTCAAATGTTATATTCAGTTTGGATATTAGATTTTAAAATGGGTTTAGAGAAATTGGAACAAATTAGAGAAGGGCAACAGGTTCTACTTTCAGATGACTAGAAACAGAGATTGAATTGAGATTGGTATATTAGTCTGTCAGGAACCTACTGAAGTAAATACAAGAACTTTGTTTAATCACAGATATAACAGCAAAATGATTGATAATGGAAAATATGATAAAAATAGTAACTGGAACAGATTTTGGATAGTGGCTTTATCACCTGTGAAGGGATACTGATGTATTAACATCTTCTTATTGTGTTGCTCCTGTTTAGTCTAATTTTGCCATGGGACGCCTGCCTTCAACCTACAGGAAATGTTATATGTTAGACTTTGGTCTGGCCCGGCAGTATACCAATACTAATGGTGAAGTCCGACCTGTAAGTGATGTCTTTTCTATTTCTTTTTCTGTCATTGTAACAGATTAACAAAAACTATTATATTTTTGTGGGTGTCCTTGGTGCTTTCTGAGTTAGGTTGTTTTCTTGCAAACGTTTCATTGCCAAACTAGGCAACATCAACAATGCACTGATGATGTTACTTAGTTTGGTAATGAAATTCTTGCAATAAAACAACCAAACTCAGAAAGCACCAAGGACTCCACCAAACCTGAGCTATAAATATTTATTCTATCAGTATCATTATATTTTTACACTTTTTATTACTTTCATTTATATGCTGCCAATCGGTGTATTTGTGTATTTTTATATTGCCACTCTGTACATGCCAAAGGCACATAGAACGCTATATATACAGCATTCTATATGCCTTTGGCATATACCTGGTGGCCACATGACCACGGAAATTGTCTTTGGACAATGCTGACTCCTTCAGTCAAGAAATGGTGATGAGCACCATGCCCTAGAGTCGGCCATGACTGAGAGGGAAACCTTTATTTTTTATTACTGCCAGTCTGCCTAAGGGCACCATTGTATTATTCATGTTTGCAGTGCTGTCACTTTAACATACCTACTTGTTGAGATGAAAACTGAATATGATAGATTCTTCTAATTGCCAAAGAGTTATTACATATTATTTCAGAATAAAATATTACTTTGCATATGTCTTGTCTCTTTATGTTACTTATATCAGTACTAAAAAAGAGAACACTGTAAATTGTTCATCCTTTTATCCCATTAACAACTTTTATAGAAGATTGTTTTTAGTTTTTTAAAAAAGCACATTGCTCATGCTGAATTCATGCTCATTCAGAAAAAGCAAATTTGAACCTAGTAATGTTGTGAGTGGTAGTGGCATATATAACCGATCTTACTTTTTCTCCTGCTACCATCCCTAAACATTTCCAGAGGGTTAGAAGAAACTGCTGAAGAGCAAGGTTCTACTGGTATAAGATTCTTCTGTTTGATTTCAGTTAATTTAGTGATTTATGATAGCTCTTCTGTGCCTCTCTACAGTATTTCAGTATGGTTTGCAGCATAAGAATAATAAACAGATTTTAAAACAGTTAAAACAAATATGTGCCCAATCCCATTGGTGATAATAACAAAGGTTCTTTGGAATAGGATTATTTTAATAGCCTTACTAAATGGCATCAATATGGGCAATAACTGAACCTCTTAGGGAAGGAAGCCTGTTCTAAAATAATGAGATTGCAGTGGAGAAATAATGCAATGAGAGCCCTCAGACCCTCAAAAAGAAGGGGAACCTTAAGCACCTCATCATGAGATGAGCTGATTTATTTGAAGGAACGATTCCTCAAAATACCTAGTAAACAGGTGATGAAGAAGTTCATAGATTAAAACCAGTATTTTGTATTTGCACTTTTAGAAACTAATGCAGCAGGTACAAAAATGGTGTTATGTTTATTTATTTATAAAATGTATTGCCAGATACTTGGCACATTGCAGTAATAATGCATGTACATTCTACAGTATGGTTAATAATTAAAATATAAAACCAAAAAATCAACCAATAATTAAACTGGGCATCCTAATGCTAGTCATAGATTCCTCTGAACAATTTGATTTTCAAAAATATTGAAATTACAAAACCAAAATATTGAACGCAGTTTTACTATCATAAATAGTAATATTTTACTATTTACTATTCCACTGATAGGTAACCAGTTCTGAAATTCAGCCCCTTTAAGCCCCTGAATCTTATTTATCATGGAAATTGATGATCATCAATATTATTTTCTGTTAGAGACAAGTCAGGTGTGACAAGTCTTTTAGATTTTATAAATGGCAATCACATGGTAACTTTGAGTTTTATCCAGAAGTTAATAGGGAGCCATATAGCATTCATAGCACCTATACAATATTCCTGATGATGATCAGTGAACACCTAGAAGCAAACAAAGTAATAACCAAAAACCAACATGGGTTTGTCAAGAACAGATCATGCCAGATTAATTTTATTGCATTCTTTGACAAAGTGACAAAATTAGTGGACCAGAGGAATGCTGTCGATATAATTTACTTGACTTCAGTAAGGCATTAAAGTAGACCATAACCTACTACTAGATAAAATAGAAAAAATGTGGGTTAGACAGCATCACCACCAGATGGATTTGAAACTGGGTGACCAACCGCACTTAACGTGTAGTCCTCAATGGAACTGCACCTACATGGAGGGAAGTATGCAGTGGGGTACCCCAGGGCTCTGTTTTAGGCCCAGTACTCTTCAACATCTTCATCAATGATTTGGTCAAGGGGATAGATGGGGGGCTCATCAAATTTGCAGACAAAACCAAGGTAGCAGGAATAGCCCAATACTCTGGAAGATAGGCTTAAGATAGAGAAAAACCTTGACAGACTTGAACAATGGGCGCTATCTAACAAAATGAAATTCAATGGTGAAAAAAAGTAAGGTTCTACATTTAGGCAAGAAAAACAAAATGCACAGGTATAGTATATGTGGTACCTTGCTCAATAGTAGTAATTGTGAGAGGGATCTTGGAGTCCTAGTGGACAACCATTTAAATATGAGCCAGCAGTGTGCAGCAGCTGCCAAAAAAGCCAACACAGTTCTAGGCTGCATAAACAAGAGGGATAGAATCAAGATGATGTGAAGTGTTAATACTATTTTATAATGCCTTGGTAAGGCCATACTTGGAATACTGCATCCAGTTTTGGTCGCCACGATGTAAAAAAGATGTTGACACTCTAGAAAGTGCAGAGAGAACAACAAAGATGATTAGAGGATTAGAGGCTAAAACATATGAAGAATGGTTGCAGGAACTGGGTATGTCTAGTTTAATGAAAAGAAGGACTAGGGGAGACATGATAGCAGTGTTCCAATATCTCAGGGGCTGCCACAAAGAAGACTGAGTCAAGCTATTGTCCGAAGCACCTGAGGGCAGGACAAGAAGCAGTGGGTGGAAACTAATCAAGGAGAGAAGCAACCTAAAACTAAGGAGAAATTTCCTGCCAGTTAGAACAATTAACCAGTGGAACAACTTGCGTCCAGAAGTTGTGAATGCTCCAACACTGGAAGTTTTTAAGACGACATTGGATAACCATTCGTCTCAAGTGGTGTAGGGTTTCCTGCCTAAGTAGGGGGTTGGACTAGAAGTCCTCCAAGGTCCCTTCCAACTTTATTACTGGCTAATAGCTGGATGCTGCATTCTGGATTAATTGACTCTTCTAAGAAGTCTTCAAAGGCATCTCCAAATAAAATGCATTGGTCCAAACTAGTGGTGATGGAGCATAAGTTAAGATATCCTCTTGCTCTAGGAAGGCCCTTAAATGGTTACCAGCCAGCTGGCGAAATAGTCCACCTATCTTTCAAGAAGGAGCGTTGAGTTCAGAAGGACCCCCAATTCAGGGACCTGTTTCTTTCAAAGTCAACATTGGACTAGTCACAGTATCTGAATTTATAAAGCGCAACTTTATCTTGCTGGGATTCACTTTTAGCCTATTTCATCCTGTCTAACTCCAAACAGTCTTCAGATACTGCAACAAAACACTAAGAGCATTTCCTATTTGATGATGGGATGGGGTTGCAATGCAGCATTGGGTATCATCATGATACCGTGAATCAATGCTGAATGTACCCATTGGCTTCGTGTAGCTTTGAATGGGTAAATATTTAATATTATCTCTGCAATATTTTCTGTACATATCTTTCAGGATTGAATGTAGGCTTTGTAATTAATCACTGCATAGACACTGCTCCCAGTATTTGCCAATATTTCTATGGGATCAAATGAGATCTCTCAAGATGAGCCCAAAGAAGAGCTGAATACTGAAGTTTCTTATTCCAGCCAGTGACCAAAGCTAGGATTAAAGCTTAATGATAAGCTTGAAAGTTTGAAAAGTTAAATCCATCTTACTTACCAGGTAATTGTATTTTGTGCAATGGAAGCTCTAAGTACAATATAATTATTCTCTATTTCTACTTTTTCTTCAAAATCTCTGTATCATAATCTTTTCTTCAAAATGCTTTAAAAGAAAAGATTGTGATACAGAGCCTAGTATATTATATAATAGTATGTTATAATAGTATGTTATAGTATAACATACTATTCAGTGTGTTAAAGATTAAAATGCAGAGCAAATCTGCAGTCAATACTGTTAAAACCATTTCATCCCTCTTCTTTTTTTTTAATAGTTACCGCTTAGGTATGCCTAAGCGTACTTATTAGGTATGCCTAAGCGTATTTATTGATTTAAATAAAATAGCCAACATTAACACTAACCACAATTTAAAATTAGTTCAATAAATACATTAAACTATGTCAATAATAGAAAACACTGAAAGATCATTTAAGACCCACTTAAGTTGTCAGTCTCTTTTAGACACCAGCATCCAAAATAAAAATGTTTCTTTGAGACCACATAAACTTGCCAGGTTAGTATGGAAGAATGTAATATTTCTCAAAGCTTGATCCTGTTTATATCTTTGAGATGCATAATTAATATTTTAAATTGTGTTCTGAAATTTAGACTGGTATCAGTTGAGGTTGTGCAATGTTCCTTTATAGCCATCACTATCATTGGTCTGGTTGTAACATTTTGGAAGTTGGTTTTTAAAAAATATTTTCTTAGGTAACCCAAATAACCCTATTGTCCCAAATAAAATATGGCTATGGCATCCTTATGGGAGCAACTGTTTAACACAGAACTCTGTGTATCTCAGAGATGAACTCAGGAGAACAACCAAATAGACAGTATCAGTTTCCAAGGTAAATGAAATAGAAATTGAATTCAGTTCAAGTTGAATTCCTATTATTTGACTGATCAAGACATATTTCTTACTTGGATTAAATTTTAGTCTGTTTCCCTAATTCTGTGCATTACTGTCCTCTACCAAGGACTTAAATTTGAAAAGCTTTATTAAATTTAAAGAGAAAGTACATGAATCTGGATTCAATAGCACATGCTGGCACTGTGTCCCAAAACTCCAGATGACTTTTTCTATCAGTTGTATGTATATATTAGGTAGCATAGAATTGCATAGAAATAGAATTGTGAGGGATATTATAGTGCCCATGTCATAGGCGACAACTATCATAAAGATGAATTCATTCTCCATTATGACGTCTCTTAATGCCATAACATGTACTCTTATCTGATAGCACCGTTATCAGAGCAGCTCAAGAGTCTAAACATCCAATCAGAAAAGCAGTGGAGACAGTTTATTTATTTATTTGAACTTTTATACCGCCCTTCTCCTTTCAGACTCAGGGCGGTGAACAGCCAGAATAAAAACATTTATACACAAAAGTTAAAATAATTTAAAAATAAATTAAATAGAATTTGGCCCACTAATTTAAAATATTTCGATTTAAAATCAATATCAAATTTTAAAACCAAGATAAAATCAGGCCAGCCCGGCTAACTGAAAAAGGTAAGTTTTTAGGGCCCGACGAAAAGTCCGGAGGTCTGGGATCAGCCATATCTCTGGGGGTAGATCGTTCCAGAGGGTGGGCGCCACCACAGAGAAGGC
>WNWU01000018.1:10841419-10938006 GCA_012654045.1 Ptyas mucosa | reverse complement strand
GCCAAGTTTGGGAACCCCTGCTGTAGACACTCTCACGACTCTCCAAGGAGTGTTGAGATGGGTGGCTCATGTCTGCCATATATGGGAATGCCCCACATCTCCAGCTGCGTCTTTATGGCTTGGCTTTGCTCTTTCTCTTGAGATGGGCAGAGAAGCTACAACTATTGCTTCTGCCTTTCCCAGCTAGCCAGGCTGCTAGTGGTAGCTGCAGATTCTGCAGGCAGAAGGTGCAGAATGAGATGGCAGCCACCCTTTCTCTTTCTCTTTCTTCCTCCTGCCTTATTCTCTATCTTGGTGCGCAAGAAAAAAAAACCCACTAGAAAAGCTTCCAAACCGTAAGAGCAGTTTGACAGTGAAAGCTGTTATTTAAAATACCGCATGCAGTGACACACATTGCCTTAGATTGCCATTGATACTGGGCTCATCTTATCTTGATAGTGTGATGCTCCTCCCAGTTTAATAAACCTCCTTGCTAAAAATTATTTGGTTTTCCGGAGAGCATTTCTGAAATGAAAAATACGTAGCATTTTATCATGAGAAGTCTCTTTTGTTTGCATGAATTGAAAACTTTGCATGCTGCTGTTCTGCTGACTCAGCGCTAGATTATTGATTAAAGCTATTTCCTCATGAATCAGACTGCATTGCAGTAGTTTGCAATACTTGGTTTAAGGATATTGCATATATGTGTAAGTGTGAGTTGGTTTCTGGATTTGACTGTATGGCTGAAACAGGATGTGACAGAAAAAGCTCCTGATAAGCTTTGCCTAAATCAGAAATTTGAAGAAGAAAAAACCCACAACCAAATCCTATTTATAACATGACCAGTTTTTAAATAGAGCATCCAAATCCAAAAATGAAGATTGTTATTGATTCTGGTATTTCCTAATATTGATACAAATGTTTATTAGTCATCATTATCACTCTAAGACATAACAGTATTATGGTGGTAATTATTGTCTCTGTAATTAAAGGCATTTCACATCATGATCTCATAACCAAGTTAGATTACAATTCCATTTCAGTTTTACTTGGTTCTCAGAAGCTTTGCTAAATTTTGCTATAAACAGTGGGTGAGTGGAAACCATCACAGTATCTCTCTTCTGTTTTGTTTGCAATTATGCCTGTTATGTTTGAGCTTATGAAATGCAAAGGCTTTATTTCAAGAAGATACTAACTTTGCATTGAATCCGTTCACTTTTCAAGAAATCGATTATGGCAAAACAGTTCCATATTATATGATTTTATTTTCTTATTATTTTATTTTACTCCCCACTTGTAGATCCCTAAGGAATGAGATAACTTCAACAGCTCCCAATCCCAGATGAAAATAATGTCCATATACTTGAAAACCTACTTAATGTGGTAGAAAATCCTGATGTGCTTTGTTTGGCTTAAGACATCTTGGTGGATGTGCTTACACATCATGCTAACTCCAAAACAAGCAAACCAACAATTGAATTATGTGGAAATCAGCTCACCTACACCCACTCTTATGATTGCATATTTCAGAAAGCTACATTTTTCCTGGTGTAAATAAATTTTGTTTAATTTAAAAGTGTCTGTTAAATACTGGCTTCTTTTAAAGACAAAATCTTAATGTTTAACATCTCACTGCACATAATACATAATTGGTACAATTCACACTTCACAATTTATAATCTGTTGAAAGATTATTGTTAATATGATAGTGGAAAACAATGCTATGGAGTTTTATATTCATGAAAATCAGCCTAGTTCTGATTCAAAAGAATATTCCCTTTGGATATCAGCCATATGGAAATGGCATTGTTGTGATCTGATCAAATGTAAATTCTCATATCCAGAACAGATTCTAAAGAAATGTTTTATAAATTGGCAGCAGAATCATACTATACATAAAACCTATTCATTACTTGTAACATAACAGCGTTTATAATCTAAATGACTAGGGAAGGATTCTTAGTGATGTACAACAAGCAAACAAAATATAAAACCAATAAACACTATATAACAATAAAATCCACTAGTTAAGTACCTATGATAAATGACCTCAGATTAACTGCAACTAAACATTCATTAAGATAATTTTATATATTATAAAATATTAAGAGGGCAAAGTCTGCATGTAACTTGAGAGGGAGGGTGTTGCATAAATCAGGACTAACTTGAAGGAGGACTGACATTTGCTCTATTCCCCATGTTTTCTTGTGAGAGGGATTCTCAACAACCCCTTTTTAGATACCTAGATTAAGTTCTGGCAAGATATTAACCTTTTATCACCTGGCACTTTGACATAAAGGGCTTTAGAGATGATGGCCCATGTTTTGAACTAAATTCAGAAGCTTATGCAACACCTATAAAATACACTGATGAAGTTGTTCCAGATGCAATTTCTGAGTTATCTCCAAAGGCAGTCTTATGCAGAACCCACTGCATTAGTCCAGCGAGTAGCTATTAGAGCATGAATTACTGATATAAAGCATGCTGGCTCAAGTAGGGTTGTGTTATATTCTCAGCATGCTAGCTAAGAATATGCCCTAGCCAGGATTTCCATTTGCTGCTTGAGCAGGAACTGGAAGGTCAGGAGGACTTCTATGTTACAAACCTCATCTTTCAGGAGTAGGATAGGGAAGTAGGTTTTACTCTGAACTTGTTTTGGTCCATCAAGATCTTCACAGATTCCAGATAAGGGTTCAAGACTTCCACGGCATCTCTGGTCCAGACTGGATATACATTAAGTGTACTGGTGACACTTCACCCTGAAACATCTAATGACTTCTCTCAGTGGTTTCATTTAAATAACAAAAAGGAAAATACTAAACCCTATGGTTTTCTACACTGGAACTCAAGTGCTTCTTCCCCAGAACCACTGACAGGAACCATCCACTCAGGTGTGAGCAGATCCATATTAGAACAGTGTTAATAATTCCAATTCTTGTAACAATCCAAAATCATACAAAGTTTGATAATATTGAATACCATCAAGAGGTTAATTGGAGCCAAGAGGGCATATTTCTGTCATCTAGATTCCTATGAAGGTCATCTATCAGATGACCAATGCCATTTTTGTCTCATAACTGGGATTGAATACACACTGGAAAGGATCCAAATAATCTGTTTTTCTAGGATCCTCTAGTTGATTCCTATCACTTTCTCAATAACCTTCAACAGATGAGAGGTTGGAGACCAAGCAAGGATTATGAAACATGGCTGGATCCAAGAACTACTACTTCCTTCAAATCAAATGGCATTACCCATCTCTCTTAATTTACATAGACTGCCTTCCAGATCCAAAGCCTCATGCCTCAACTTGTCATCTAATGCAGTCAGTAGGGGCATGAGTCAAATTTACAAATTGGTAGTGTTAATATTACAGTGATCCCTATCTGATTCCACAGGTCCTACATACCCAAACATATCCCAGATTACAACACAAGATTCCTTCTCTGTCATCACCATGGGCTTTGCCCATTTCCTACCAATCTACAATGTATATGAATTGATTTATGGATTTATCTGCCAAGCCATGAATTTATCCAGTATACCTACAGGTGTTTCTTGCCTACATCTTTCTATAAAAGGGTCTAAATAATTCTGAATAGGGCCACTAGGTGGGAATTTTCAGACTACTTAAATGCAGAGAATCTCACTGCTTTTATCATCACAGTGTAAGTTCAGATAGATGCTTATTTACATTTAGTTCTGGTTTTCTGACTTCATTGCTCTAGGCAAATTTTCAAATACCCCCCCCCCTTCAGTAAACTAAGAACTCAATTTGAAAATGATAACATGAAAGAGGTCTCATTGAAACTGCCTCAGGTGTTTTGGCTGCCTCCCTATTTCACAGATCAATTAAGATGGATCTACCTAATACGATTTTGTCAAAAGTCTGCCCATCTGGGTTCTACATTCTACAGTAGCTGTTGCAAAGTTTCCTCCTCTTGCTTCTATAGATTAATAGGTACATACACTGCAAAGTAAATGGAATATGGTTTCCATCTGCCTAAAATACAGGTGAAAGGCCAGAATTGCTGAATATACCTATGTATGAATAAGAGTGCATTGTAATTTCTCTTTTGCTGATACATAAACTGATACATATACTTTTCCTTTATCAGGAGGCATGGTTATTCCCAGAAAATGTGAAGTCCAATAACCCACAAACAGATTTTTAAAAGTATCCAAAGAGTCTTCAAAAAATAAAAATAAAAGCTAACTGCTAGGAAATAGAAACAGAAGCTATCCTTAGTAAATAAGGACCTTGGAGATAAAGAATAGTATGATCTCTGCGGATTCAAATGATAGCCATCCCTAGAACAAACAGTGAAGAAGATCTAGCTGAGAAATTGTGCCAATTAATCTTACCTTTTGTCAAACTACAACAGAGGGACCAAAAGGCTGTTGAAATTGACTACAGGATATTGACTATAATTCTCTTGCTAAAGAGTAGGTCATTCCTTAGAACTGGAATCTCAAACTCAAATTGTTGAGTCCATCTGAGGAGTAGTTTATTGGCTTGGGTTAAAACATTGAAGTCTTTGATACAAAAGTCTTTAATAAATAAAAAATGGAGAATATCATGATATGCCATTAAAGTATATTTTAAAAATGTACTGCAAAACAGTAAATTTTCTTGCAAAACAGTCATTTCACTTCAACCAATTAGTTCTCAATTATTTCTTTAATTAGCATTTGGTTTGTTACTGGGTTGATATGTAATTTTTTTCCAGGATCGTATTGAAGAGGATAAGGGAAAGTAATTCCACGAAGAGCTGTCCAAATCCCTGCTTTTCTCTTACTTCTTTCTCTTTCCTGAAGAAACAGTTTTCTTTTCTTCTGCCCTTTTTCTTCTGCCCTTTTTTTTCTGCCCTTTTTCTCAAGAGATTTTGCTTGCTTGCTTATTGCTTTCTGTTTTTCCCACTTCTTGCAAAGTTGTGAAAAACTCAAGATAGGGTAGCCAGACTTGTCCCTCTGCCCTTCAGCTACTTTCTCTCTCCCTTCTCTGGGTAATTCCAGCATCTCTTTTGTTGCCAAATCCCATCTTCCCATTGCTCCTGCCCAAACAGCCTGGCACTGCTTTGGAAGCAGCATTTGCCATGAAGTGTGAGAGTGGGTGGGATTCCCAGACAACAGTTGAACTTGGCACAAGAGGTTTGCGGTGCTGACTATATGGCCCAGCTGATCAGGTCCTGCTGTTCTTCCTGTTACTCAGCCTGAGCACTTATATACCACTCAAGGAAATAGCCTTGATGGACAGTGTCCTTAGTGGCAGGTCATAGAAAATGACTTGAAGGTTCTGCATCTGCCAATAGGCTGTAAAATTGAGACCACTGCTCTATAATCTGAGCCACAATCAGCAGTGGGTTTCAATTTCAACCGCTATCTGTTCGCTCGTGGGCGCTCATGCACAGAGATGTCCAAGCAGTTGGGCGGAGCCTCCCGCTGCCACCGCCGCTACCAGTTCCCCTGATCCCGGGAGAACCGGTAGCAACCCACCACTGGCCACAATGCACTACTGTGGATAGGATATCTAGAGCATGATGAGCTTTAGCTAACTCAAGTAAGAGATACAAGGCACTTCTGTAAGGGAAGAGATAATAATGTTGATCCAGTTTTTATATTTGTTTCTGTTTTGTTTCCCTCCATTTTGCATTTTTATTGTCATGGTTTTCTTTGGGTTTCTCTTTGTTTTACAGTTCTTTTGGGCTCGTTTTTTGAGACTGTTTGATGCGTTGGCTTCCCATCTGCTGCTTATAACCATCTCAACCATAAGTTGTGAGTGAGCCATCATAATGCTTCTTATTTTTTTTTGTTTGTGTTTGTTTTAATAATGAGTATAATTCTGAGTTTTTTTTCTCCATTTATTTTGTTTCCATGAAATAATTTTTGCTTTCAATATTTTATGTATAGGCCAGGAGCTTTCTGGATTTTGAATTTATGGGAGTTTGGCCCTTGTAGAACTGCAGTAAATCATACATTGAAGATCCTTTGGGCCTTAAGAACAATCTCTATTTAAAATGTGTAATTATTGTGCAACAGCTGAAGATGCCAAATCCTGTTTACACCCATGAAAATATATTTCCTTTAGAAACATGTTCCCAAAATTGTGGAATCCTAACAATAAGAGAAAGTGACAGTTCCTCAAAGTTTTAGCATATGCTAAGGAGACCAAAATATTTGTTAAAGCCAATACAATTGTGACATTTATTTTTTATTTATAATAATTTTTAAAAATACATTTTTCCAAATATACTGAAGAACATCTAGGATTATTTAATAATTTGTTCCAGGAAGTAGAGTATACAACACTGGTGATTTATGTTTATGTGACTGAAATTTATGTGACTAAACTCCTGGTTAGGAGTTAAGTAAGCAATGACCCTCTTTTAGTATCACTACATCATGTAAATTCTGAAAATCAGGCTTCAGTTATTAAATAATTGAAGGTAGAAGATTCTGTCCAAAGTTACACAACTAGATGCACAACAGAATACCTATCCTTATGCTCTGCATTGTACCACCTTCCTGTATTTGGCCTTCTAATTCTTGGAGCATTTTTGAGGAGTTACAGGGAGCAAAAGGCAATTCACCAATGGTACCCGTTGTGCTGATAGATGACTGCCTATCTATACTTTGTGGAATCCAACAAAAACATTAGTACAATGGGGACCCAGTTGCTGCTCTTTCTTTGTTTTTCATAGATAATTTTTTCAGCACAATAAAAGGAACCAAAATTATTGACACTGAATTTATGCTCATCTATAAATGATAATCAGTCCTGGTTTTTTTCTTAAACAATGTATATGTACAATACTCTGTATACAAACATACACACACACACACACACACATGCACTTACATATTTCTTTCTGATAGTTTTCACATGTGATATTTTCAAGGGTACTTTAAAATATAAAGGGATATTCCTGAACTTTTTATTTCCTGGCACCAAAGGGATTCTGTCCATGTGAATTAAGATGGAGCAGTAGAAAGAAACTGAGTTAGCAACTGAAGTACTTTGGTAAGAAAGATGAGGTTGTTATCCCTCTACTGTATAGTCATATGAATCTGTTTTTGACCTTTAGCTTGCTCTTAAGTTTCTGAAGCCAGTGGTTTTTGTACTGGAAAAAAACACGTTGCTTGTTATCCTTTGTCCACTATAGTATTTTCTGTGGAGATCTTATCTTTTTAGATTTTTTTAAAAAAATGATAATTTCAATTTATCTTACAATGGGTTTTCCAGTAGGAAGTGTTATTGTTTCTCAAAGATTTGTTCAAAAATAAACTTTAATCCAAATGTCTAATTTGACCATCAATTCATCTTAATATTTGTCATCAAAATGGTTTGTGGACCTAAACAACAAAGAAAAGGTGGACAGCTTTGCATACTTTCATATTAAAAAAAATAAATTTAATGTATCTTCTTTCCATTAGCCTCGCAATGTTGCTGGCTTCCGGGGAACAGTCCGGTATGCGTCAGTGAATGCACATAAAAATAGAGTAAGTGTTATCTTTATGTGTATGGAAGGAGTAAAATGAGTGAGATTAAAGGAAAAGTATCCCTTTTGCTGTTGAGTGTGGTGTAGGAGTGTCACACACAGTACATATTGGAACCTGGTGTGACTCAGGTACAGTTGAACGGGGTATTCATACATATTGTATTATAGTGCACATACATAGTGCACATACATGTTTTATTTATTTATTTTGCAGTATTTTGCACTACCCAAATCAAACTGATGGTGGGGCACTCAGAAGAGCAAACCATAAACAGAATATTTGCACCATTTAAAAAGAAGCAGCTACCACAAATGATCAGTTGTTCACCATTTGCTAAGAGTTCAAAAGCCTGTTGAAAGAAATTGTTGAAATTATGAGCAACTGCATCTATAGGGATAGCGTGTTTCTCAGTTTGCGGACTGCTAGCAAGAACTCAGTTCCTTTATGCACAGGGTGGGTGGGTCGGTGGCAGTAGTGGGTTGCAAATCCCGGCACTACCAGTTCGCTTGTGGGGGCTCGTGCGCATGCACAACGCTTCCGCGCATGTGCAGAACCATCCGGGCAGGTGGGCAGAGCCTCCCGCCACCGCTGCTACCAGTTCGCCAAATCTGGGGCAACTGGTAGCAACCTACCACTGGTCGGTGGGATATTTAGCAAGTTTATCCTAGATCAGTGATGGCTAACCTTTTTGCCATCGCGTGCCAAAGGTGGGGGGAGCGTGGTGAGGTCACACGCATGCGTGCCCACATCCATAATTCTATGCGCCGTGCTCCCCCTGCTTTTGGAACGTGATGGCCCGGTAGGCCCGTTTTTTTGCTCTCCCCAGGTTCCAGAGCCTTTCTAGGAACCTGGGGAGGGCAAAAAAGGCCTTCCCCACCCCCCCAGAGGCCTTCCAGAGGCCAGAAACAGTGTGTTTCCTGACTTCTGGTGGGCCCAGAAGGCCCGAAAATCAGCTGGCTGACGCACGCATACGTGCCGGAGCTGAGCTCGCGTGCCCACCGATATGGCTCCACGTGCCACCTGTGGCACCCGTGCCATAGGTTCGCCATCACGGTCCTAGATGCTTGGAGTGGATAGGTGGAATCATATTTTGTAAGATGGTCCCTGACTATCCAATCTCTTCTTAAAAACCTCCAGTGTTAGAGCACCCACAACTTCTGAAGGCAAGCTGTTGATCTGCATTCATTTTGTTCCATCCGCCTGAAGGAGCAAGGAGAGACATGGATCTAATTCCTAGGGAGTGGAATTCATATTACAGAGGCTTCTTCTGCTTCAGATTCTCCAGGCTTAAAAGAATCCTGGATTGAAACAGAAAATGCTGCTGCTCTTAACTCACATGATAGGTTGTTAATGATTGAGGCATTCTAATAAATCTTCTGCTGTTACAAAGGTCTAGAGTGCTGATAGTCTGCAATATTAGATTCCATTATCTTGAATATCAGAATTTATACGCATGAAGCAGTGTTTATTAATATTTTTTCCCAGCACAGCAATTTGCCAACTGCCTTACATTGCGTTACTAGTGGCTTGACTGTTCAAACATGAAGTTTGTGACATTGTAATCAAAACAAAAAATATACTAGGAAGCTTCTTTCCTGCTGAACATGAATTGGATGATTTGAAGCTGATGGATTTTATAGGTGTTCTTCTGCTGAGCTTTGAACTTTGAGCAATTACTCTTTTTGAATGGGAGAATTTTTAGGCTGGTCTGCCCATAGAGGCTGTTAGTTTCCAATGAATGCTAGAGGCTTTTTGGATATTTTTCTGGCTAGTATGAGTGGTGTCCTTGTTGAAGTGTGGATTATGTTGGGATAGATTTGCTCTAAACTGCCTCTTCACTGTGCAAAGCTCATTCAGTCACTTAGCAATTAAATAAGTTAAGATATAACTAGAATATAACATGGATTCTTATTCTTCAGTACAAAGAAGGTTAAAAGATAACTCTCCATCAGTGCAGCAGCTTAAGGATTTAGACATATTTGAGGATACTGTTTAGAATAACAGTAAAATCAAGCCAGTTCCAGTACAGTGGGGCATATACTACAATGCAGAATGGGGGAAAAAGGGCTTGTCTTCATGAAATCTATAAATTTCAACTTCAAATTTCTTCCAACTATAGTCTTATTTATGTCTCTTTTGGTATTACAAAATAGTAGGCATGTTCTTTTTTGACCTTTGTAGTTCAAACACATCAAGATGTGCAGCATGCATTACAGAGTTTCATTACTGATGTGGAGTAATTTCTCAACAGACAAGACAATACAGAAAACTGCACTGAAATTAGAATGTATGGAAATTACTGCTTTTGATTTTTAACTCAGGTTACATGAACTGTTAAGTTTTATTACATAATATACTGCGTATACAATTGATACTTTTGTAATAGCTCCTGGATAGCAATAGTTTCCTGCCATTGTGGACAGTGTTGGCAGCTAAATTAGGTACAATATTTTGTAACTTTTTGTTTTATTGCAGGAAATGGGCCGACATGATGATCTCTGGTCCCTTTTTTACATGTTGGTAGAGTTTGCAGTTGGTCAACTTCCATGGCGCAAGATTAAAGATAAGGTAGAAAATATAGTCAGCAACAATTCAATACCTCCCTTTTCAAGATGAATAATAAAACAATTAAAACAAACCTGCTGGATTCTATAAAGGCCTATGGGATGTGCACAGCAGTACATCAGAACATTTTCTTGATTGTGTATGCCAGCAGTCAAAGTTTCAGTGTTCAGAAACAATTTTGCTTTTGATACTGGAATTATATATAATCACCACAATGAACAGAGGTTAATATCTTAACTTGAAGCCATTTACTGTTTTTTATTATTTGCCAGTGATATTTATTATAAGTAGTATTCTATGATGATAGAATCTGTAATTTTCCAGAGGGCTTTTCTGGAGAGCTTTTAGGGTAAAATGCACGTGTTTTTATTTTTTTAATTTTTTTTTAATGTATTTATCTTATATATTATTAGTACATTCATTATTTTTGTGAGCCACCAAAACCCTGTTTATGATTACAGCAGGATATTTGTTTACATGTATACATACATGCATACATGTAAACAAATAAATGCATTTGATCTCTTTAGGAACAAGTTGGTATGATTAAGGAGAAATATGAACATCGAATGCTGCTAAAACATATGCCTTCTGAGTTCCACCTTTTTCTGGATCACATTGCAAATCTGGATTATTTCACCAAACCAGATTATCAGGTAAAATCCTATTTTTATTACTAACTTGAAACAAGTAGAAGACAATAATTTAGATTTCCCACATGAAACTGGTTTAATAAGAACCAGTAGTTTTCAGTATACATTGCAGGATCTCTCCTCAGTGAGCAGACAGGTGTCTAAAGGTGAAGATTATTTTACCCCCAAATTGTTTTGTAAATCATGACCAAATTTTTCAATATGGCTCAGTAATAATTGGAAGCTAGTTTAGTTGCTTCAACAAACATACAAGGTGTGCACAAACAGCTGTTCACTCAGCAATTTTGTAACATTATTCTGCACCAGCTACAACTTCTAGAGCAAGGCAAAAATACCCTGCATATACTAATGAATACATAACTAGGTGTAAATACTAATACTACTGAGACAATTCCTGCAGAAAGGAACAAAATCACTCTAACATAATGTTCCCAACTCACAAAGACCATCTAGAAAAGTATCATGGATAACCAATCATAGCCACTTAGAAATCAAATAGTGTCAGGAGAGCTGTACTTTACCTTACTCTTCCCATAAATCTGAAATATCCCACTTTGAGTTACACTGACAATGTTGTCTGTACTGATTCTTTAGTTACCCTACTCATCTGCAAATGGGTGGAGGATTACTATTGCTTTATGATTAGTTTATTATGTTTTTTGCTGCTGTTTCTATTGTAAACCACTTCAGTGGTTTGGCATGGTAAGTGATATATGACTACATTAAACAATATAAAAACTACTTACATAGCTCCTTTGAGAAAATTGCATAGATTGACTACAAATAATAGCATGACACAGTAGCAACAATGGTGCAGTGGACTATCTGCAAGAAATACCATTTCCCTGCCATTTGTGGTCCCTCCAGCAAGAACTCGTGGGACCACAAAGTGGACAAAGTAATAGAAAATGAAGAAGCTAAAGTGCTTTGGGACTTTAGAATTCAAACAGACAAGCACCTGCCATATTACCTCAGACTTCGCAATTGTCAATAAGAAAGACAAAAAAGTCTGGAATTTGCAATATCTGAGGACAGAATAGAAGAGAGGGAAATAGAGAAAATCACAAAATACAAAGAACTGCAAACAGAAGTAGAATGACTGGCAAAAGAAAGCAAAGGCAGTACCAATAGTAATAGACACTTTGGCTGCAATTCCACATCTTGACATCATTGGCATCACTATCGGTCAATTGTAAAAGGAAGCTTTAGTAGGAACAGGTTACATCATACAACAATAACTTTAACACTATCAAACATTTGCCTATCACAGATCCTTGGGAAGGACTCAATAGGTGGATAAAAAAGGCCAAATCCCATCTAAACATTTGACTGACAGTGTGACCAACCATAATAATAAAAACCTACAAGCAGATCTTTCCTCTCAGTTGTATGCTGATTGCCTTAATTAGTATTTGTAATCAGTGGATAATCCCATAATGATGTTAACCTGTTTTTAGCTATCTGTTTTAATATATCAGATGAATAAAAAAACAAATGTATTAGGAGATTCTTTTAAGGAGGAAGATTTTGCAGTAAGAGAATATTATAGAAGAATTCCAAAAAACGTCCAGTTAAGGAAGCTAAGTTTTGGGAAATACTTTGCCTATTCTGGAGAGCTGCAGCTGATCTAGTTGACAGGTGTTCATGACTTTTATTTGGGGACACTTAAATAATGATGCAGTTATGGAATAAACTAAATTCCATTTCATCCACATTCATGTTTAATGAAAATATAGTTATGGTGCTTACTCTTCAGTCAAGTATATAATGATTTTCAATTTCTACTTAATAAAAAATTATACTTTTAAAGGTTTTTTTTGCAAAGCTTAGAGGATCCATCCAATGATTTGGGGGTTATTTGTGGCTCAGGGGCTCAAGTTGTGAATCTGTGAAGTAGATCATTCTCCATCTCCTATAAAGTGACTTTCTATATTCCTATTTCTGATTGTGGATAAACATCTGAACTTTAGTATTCTAACTTGTTTTTGTCTAGCTGATCATGACTGTGTTTGAAAATAGCATGAAGGAAAGGGGAATTACTGAGAATGAGGCCTTTGACTGGGAGAAAGCTGGTACAGATATTTTATTATCTACAAGTACATCCACCCCACCTCAGCAGAACACAAGGCAAACTGCAGCCATGTTTGGGTGAGTGGCAGACCACATGTAACCAATATTGCGGAATCTCACTACAGGGCCTTTTGGTGTGCTGCCAAATTATTTTATATTCAGTCAATATATATTTGTAATTACAGATCTTTCCCCAAAACAGATATGCTAATATTAATGCTATATATGAGCTTGACATGTTGAGTATAAATGATTATGTTTGAGTTGATTGAATCCAAAGATGTCCTACTGTTTATGGATATAATTTTTCAGAAATCCAAAGAATGTTTATCTAGTTTATGCTTTGGTTCATGGTCAGTGGTGGGGAATGCAGAAATATAGTTTCTCAACTACGTGTCCTTCATCTTTCTGGAGTGGGGAGAGCTAAAGGAAGGACAGGAAAATATCACCTTCTGATTTCCTGTCATGAATAGGAGTAAAAGACAGAGCTCTTCTCATAGAAGAAGACTCTACTTGTTGCATCATAAAATTTGCTGCTTTAGAACACTCTAATTTTTAAATCTTGAGAGATTCTCTGAGTTTGTGAATATTTCCCATTTGAGTGGATCTGGTGAAGACAACTAGGAAGAAATACACTGCCAATGTTATTTAAAGATCTTTTGTGGGAGTGAATAACAATTATTTCATGGGAAAATACATATAGAATTATATCAAGACATAGTTCTGTGGAAATTTTTGACTTTGTATTCTCGTTGCCTTGTATCCTATTAAGGCAATTCTCCTGAAAGATCATAAACATCAATCAGAATCTAAGCATTATAGACATACAGTAAGTCACATCTCGATTTAAGTTAAAATAAGCAAGAGGTATCCCAATTCTGTTTTGCTAAAATGAAAAATAATATATTTTATTATGCTTATGTATTTTTTTTAGCAGAGCTACTTGTCTTTCTTCCATAGCTAGTGCCATCTTCAGTCATTATAGTAGGTGCTATATTTCTGAATTTCCTCCTGTCATAAGCCATTGTAATGACGGATAACAGTACTTTTTTTTTAATTGAAAGACAAATTCTGCAGTATGCTAAGTAAATATTATGGAATCCTCATGATAAGATTTCCAGGATGCCAACAAAGAATATGCTGTTTTCAATAGTTAAATGCAAGAGGAATAACAAAGTTTCAACCATCCATTGAATTTAGTGGTACCTCAAGATGAGATAAGACAATTTACTTAAAGCTTCATGTTCTGTTGCAGTGGGCTTTGTATGCATTATATGTAGTATTGGCTGTGAACGGGTGAGGTCTTAGTGATACTGCGAGAAATAATAATTATATAATAATAATAATAATAATAATAATAATAATGATGATGATGATGTTTTGTAATCTGAAGTTTGTACATTATTTCTCCTTTAGTGTGGTTAATATCACTCCAATTCCTGGAGATTTACTTCGCGAGAACACAGAGGATGTTTTGCAAGGAGAACACCTGAGTGACCAAGAGAACGCACCCCCAATTTTATCTGTCCGGCCAACAGAAAATAACTTAGGGCAGGCTCCAAATGTTCCCTTCAATGAAGGAGAAGTTTGGGAAGAGACTGATGTAAATCGCAACAAACTCAGGATCAGCATCAGCAAAGTAAAGCTTTTTGACCATTTTGAATGTGTACTAATCTTTTCATTTTCTGCCAAAGAATAGTGATTTTGTGAGTAAACAATACAACCCTAAGTAAAATAGCTAATTTTAGACACAGAAGCATGTTTTAATGTAAACTGACTCTGTCTGACATTCAAATGAGGTATATGTCTTTACTGAGCTAAAGATACAAGGGTTACATTACAAACTGGAATGTCTCTTGATGTTTAAGATGAAATCTGTTATTTTATTGGATTATGTGTTCTTGGCCAAAACTGCACTATCACTCTTACACTCTCCTATGTATAATCTGTCAAGGATTGATGCATGTGTGAAATCAGATATTTAATTAACACTGTCAGATGATAGGCTGCATCATCCTCGCTACCTTGTGTATTTTTGTGGATTTATCTTATTCTCAGAGGTTTCTCCTTCTCTGTCTCAGACACAGTGTTTAGCAGAAGAAGATCAGAAAAGTGGTATATGCCCAATCTCCCCAGTGCGAGCAGTGCCAGACTCCCCTACAACCCAAGCACGTTCTCTGAGATACCGCCGTGTGAATAGTCCTGAGTCGGAACGTCTCTCCACTGCTGATGGAAAAGTTGATCAGCATGAACGAAGGTTTGCTTAGGGCCAATTAAGTGGCTTTTATACATTCTTGTTCAAGCTTTGGGTGTATAGCTAAGAGTCAAAGAAAGCAATGCAAAAGCTGAAATAGCATCCCACCAGAGATCTGTATGTAATGACTTTTCATAAACTGTTAAAAAATTTGGTTGTCCTCCCAGGCCTTGGAACAGGATGGTTCTGGAGACTTTACAGTTTTTGTTTTCTTTTGATAATTTTTATGTCAAAAAACCCCACACAGACATACCGTATATACTCGTGTATAAGCCGACCCCCCCCAATTTTACCCCTAAAAACTGGGAAAACTTGTTGACTCACGTATAAGCCGGGGGTGGAAAATGCAGCGGCTACTGGTAAATTTCAAAATAAAAAAAGACTGGTCAAAAGTGCGAGGACCTGTCAGAAATCACTTTTTTCAGCCCCCTGGGTAGTCCTTTTGTGCACATGGACTACTCAGAGGGCTGAAAAAGTAATTTTTGACTGGTCCTCGCACTTGTGACCAGTCCTCAAACTTACGACTGTCCTCACATTTTACGTTTTTGCCCTATCTTGTCACCATGGTGAAGAGAAGCAGTTGTGAAATGAGTGACATGGTTTTAAGAATGCTGCACGGGCATAAATGTGAGGATGGTCATAAGTGTGAGGACCAGTCAGAAGTGCGAGGACTGGTCACAAGTGTGAGGACCAGTCAAAAATAATTTTTTCAGCCCTCTGAGTAGTCCATGTGCACAAAAGGACTACTCAAAGGGCTGAAAAAAGTGATTTCTGACAGGTCCTCGCACTTTTGACCAGTCTTCGCACTTATGACTGGTCATCATTTATGCCCATTGTAGCATTCTTAAAAACGGTGTCACTCATTTCACAACTGCTTCTCTTCACCATGGTGACAAGATAGGGCCAAAACGTAAAATGTGAGGACAGTCGTAAGTTCAAGGACTGGTCACAAGTGCAAGGACCAGTCAAAAATAACTTTTTCAGCCCTCTGAGTAGTCCATGTGCAAAAAAAAAGTCCATGTGCATAAAAGGAGAGGGAGGAAGAGAGGAGGAGAAGAAGAAAGGAAGAGGAAGTAGGGAGGAGAAGAAGGGGGGGAAGAGAAAGTAAGAAGGAAAGAAAAAGAGGTGGTAGGTTTGAGGCGAAAGATTGCTGTACAATAAAAAAGGTGAAAGGGATGAAAACCAACCCCAAACACATATAAAGATATTAAGATAAAGAATGAATTGTTAAACTTTAAAGAATAAAAGAGAACAAATATGAATAAATAGCAATAATTAGAAACACACATACAATCATACAATGTATTTTCTTTGAGCAGAATATTTGGCCGGTTCACAAATTTAAACAGTGTTTAGTCATTTCACTTAAATTTACAATTTCTATATTTCCTTTTTGCCATATTTATTCCTCATCTATTTTTTTAAAAAACCAATATTACCCTTCATCCTCATCTCTAATCTTAATCAAATTCAATTTTTCACTTCCATTCTATATTATACCCCTTCCCATTGTCATCTATTTTTATATCAATCCTCACATTGCTTAATTATGTAATATTACAGTTGTTTAATACAAATTCAACATTTTAATATAAATCAATTAGTTATATAACTATCTTTTTTGTATATTAATCAATATGAACATGAATATTCCAGTTATTTCCATGCAATCAATTTCTTACAAATCAATTAATTATATTTACCAATAATAATAAACCAAATAATTTCCCCCAATATTCTTCCAAACCACAACTTAACCATTTCTGCTTTCAACACAATATACAATTAATAATATCTCAATTATTACAATTCCCTATTTAAATAGAGCTTTTTTTTCTTTTGTGTTTTAAAATCTTGAACTCCCCTCTTTTGCCATTTGCCATAAATTTCCCATTGTTTGCACCAACCTTTTTTGATGAGGAAAAAGAAAAGAGATCTGCCTTAGCAAACAGCAAAGCCAACAAGCTGTTTTAGTTTCGCTTTTGGTTTCAGCATAAGGAGAAAAAAAAATGTGCTCTTTGCAGCAGGCACCTTTTTGCAGCCGGCACCAATCTTCTCATTTGTTTTCTTTTAACCCTGATCAGCTGTAGGGGGGGCCTTTGAAGCCCAGCGGCAAGAATTTAAAGTTTTTTTTTCCTCTAGCCATCAGCTGGAACTCAGGAGGCAGTCCCAATAGATTGGGAGTGGGCGGGGTAAGCAAATCCCATTCTCCCGCTGTTTCCTAGCTTGTAGGGAAAAAGTAATTTTTTTCGTGACCCGCGTATAAGCCTAGGGGGCGTTTTTCAGCCTGAAAAACGGGCTGAAAAACTCGGCTTATGCGCGAGTATATATGGTATGTTGTTTCTCACCCAAATTCATCAAGGAGTTGGTTGACTTTGAAGTACAACAAACAAACAAACATTAAGTTATGATTTAAATGGTCAGTTTATTTTGAATCGGTATTATTCCCCCCCACACTTTTTTTTTACTCAGACCTATCAGTTCTAAGCAATGGAGAAAAGAAATTTAATTGTGCAGTTCATTCCTTCAAAGACTTGTAGATCTCTACTGATTCTTTATGTTGTTATGCTCACATTTTAAAATTACTTAGCTTGTCAATGAATAGACTATAACTTGCTCATATAAAACTCTCTGATTTAGACAGATAAATGGGTTTTATGAAATGTACAATATTTATGTAATTCAGTGGCTATTAGTTCATCTAGACAAATGGAAAATAAAATAAAAAAATAAAATGTAAAAGCATAAAATGAAATTAAGGTATTTAAGTTAAGTAGCCTGAAAATGATTTAGTAGATGTTAAAAATTACTCCCTCTTTTCCTGGAAGATAATTGCATAAGTGAGGCAACAGAATGAATAGGGCCCACTCCCCAGTGGTCATCTTCTTGCACAGGTGAGCAAAGGCATGCTGTGGGAGGAGAGTGGTCAGGTGGATACAGGTATTTGACTCTGCTAATATTCTGTACCAAAGAAACATGTGACTAGTGAGTTATACTTGAAGAAAGGCAGCTTTAATATTCAATTTGATCTTTTGCATTTTCAATGAATTTGGAAGGGAACAGATCCTATTTTAGGGAAGCTATTCTCAGAAGGTTCTTTAACTTAGATTATAGGAAATAGTCATCCGTATTATTCTTTAATAATCCTACATTCTTAATTTTTAAAACTAATTTGACCTGGCCTTCTTTGTTTTTATTTTTAGATCCCGAGTAGATTTACCTTGTTCTCCTTCCCGGCTTGTATGCTCTTCTCAGCCAGCACAGATGCTTTCTATTGAGACTGGTCAGGTAGACCGACAGGCAAGTGGCAGGATGGATGTATCTGCTTCTGTGGAGCATGAAGCTCTCAGTAATGCTTTCCGATCAGTGCCCCTGGCTGAGGAGGAGGACTTTGACAGCAAAGAGTGGGTTATAATTGATAAAGAGACAGAACTGAAGGACTTCCATCCTGGCGCTGAACCAAGCACATCTGGGACAACAGATGAGGAACCTGAGGAACTAAAGCCCATAGAAGAAGGGGACGAAAGGAGGCCATTGGGTGCAGAAGCAGCAGTCAGGCCCAAAATACATGATGTGCGAGTCCGAGGTATGCAGCCTGTGGCTGAGGAGGACAGTTCCCACAGAAATGAAATGCAGTGCCACACAGTTTCTGACAGTAAACATGAGCAGCAACCAGGAAGCCCATCACAGTCCCCCTTATATTCAGCACCAGCTATCCGGCAGCGGAGACGAGAATCTGAGCCAATGGGTCCCGAGAGACAGGTAAGATATGCAAAAGAAATCCATCTCCTTCATATTGCCATTGTTTTTCATTTTAGTGATGTCTGTTTTATTTAGTGAAGTCATCACATCTGGGCATCATATCCAGATCGAGTGTATCTAAAGAATCGATACTAGTGTTATTACACCAGTATCAATAATGTTTTATAGCAAATTCCATTAGAAGTGTATCCATGTGAGTTGTTTTTGATGCAAATAAGTCCTGAGGATCAGCAGGGTGGTGGGAAACCTATGGCCTTGTAGATGTTGCTGAATCTTTTATTCCATTAGTTTGAACCAATATGGCCAATGATAAGGGATGCTGGGAGCTATAGTTCAGACACAGGTTGTCCACTTCTGCTATAGAATGAGGACAGTAGATTGGAAGAATCAAATTAGACAACATCTATGTGCTAATTTTGAAATATATATGTATTATTATGCATGGAATCAAAAGATAATTTGGAACTAATCTATTCTTTCCTAGACTGAGTTGGTTCAGAACAGGCAACAATTATTCTCTATTATTTCTCATTCAGAGAAAATCTCCTATTCTGAATACAAATAGACCTTGACCTATCACCATCCAGTCAGCATTCTGTTTACAGCATTCTATAAACAGTCAGAATGCTGTTTACAACCAGTTCTCAGAGTTCCAGCCATCCCACCAGCCCAGTGGGAAAATCTAAATTTTTTCCCTACCAGTTCTGTGGGTGTGGCTTGGTAGGAGGTTCCTGTGACTGAGTGGGCGTGACCAACTTGACATCACTCACAGCCACGCCCACTCAGTCACATGACCCCCATCCCCACCAAGCCACACCCACAGAACCCAGCAGGAATTTTTTTAAAAATTTCTATTTTCTATTCTAAAATCCTATTTTCCCCTGTTGTGAGATGCCTGCAGCTGCAGCCTCTTTTTTTTGGTGCGCCTGGAGGTGCTTCTTGTTCTGAAAGATGCGGCGGCTGTAGGCTTTTTGTAGCAAAACTTACTGGAGCTGCTGTCCCCTTCTTAAACATGTGGGGAGAGGGACAGGCCCGGCCGCGCCACCGCAGACACCACAGCGCTTTCCCTTCAGCCTGTGCAGTGGTGGTTTCCTGGCCGTGCCAGTGCAGGTAGCCCTTCATTTTGCCAAAGACCAGTTCACTGCACTTATAGTCACGCAGCCGGCCAGAGCGGGACATGGCGCGGGCGGAGAGGCCAATGCAGCCCTTGCCAAGGCCGCCCTGGCTGAGTGAATCGCAGTGCCTCCGCAGCAAGATGCATGCTGCAGCCGCCTTGGCCTCCGTGTGCTGCGCTTGGAAGGGGCTGCCGTTGCTCTCCCTCCCCACCTGGCTGCACAGTGTGCACACGTCTGCCTGCCCTCCCGAAGCAACCCCGCTGCCATTCGCTTTCATTTCGCTGCGGGAGAAGGAAGAAAGTGAACGACGGCGGCACAGCACATGCAACACTCCCCTTCTTAAACACACACTGTTGCCTGCTGTGGCTGATGAAAGCGAATAGCAGTGCCACAGTGATGCTCCGAGAGGGCAAGCTGGCCACAGACATCCTGGGGCTGCTGCACATGCACACTTGCATGTGGTGCGCCACCGCTATTCGCTTTCTTCCTTCTTGCACTGCGAAATGAAAGCGAACAGCAGTGGGGTAGTTTTGGGAGGGCAGGTGGAGGTGTACACACTGTGAAGCCAGGTGGGGAGGGAGATCAGCGACAGCCCTTTCCAAGCGTAGTGTATGGAGGCCAAGGCGGGCAAGGAGGCCGCAGCGCGTCTGTTGCTGCAGAGGAACTGCGATCACTTAGCCAAGGTGGCCTCAGTGGGGGCTGCATTGGCCTCTCCGCCCACGCCATGTCCTGCTCCGGCTGGCCGCACGACTATAAGTGTGGTGGCCTGGTTTTCAGCAAGATGAAGGGCTACCCACACTGGCTCAGCTGGATAAGCACCGTGACACAGGCCGAACGGAAAGTGCCGCAGGCTCCGTGGTGGCGCGGCTGGGCCTGGCCCTCTCCACATGTGGGGGGCTTCCTCCCTGCCAGCTGCCGGAGGCTTCTGCGCCTCTCGCTCCGGTTCTTCACTGACAGGAAGCGGTGCCATGACCGAGCCTCTTTCCTCCGGAGCGCCGGATTCTGCGGGCTGAGTTCCCGGAGTGGCTCCAGCGGTCAAAGAGAGCAGGCAGGTGGTCAGGTGGGAAGCCAGTGGGTTGCTTTGGAGCCCCAAACCCGCTCGGAGCCGGCATGGAAGGCAAACAGGCCCGGGTGGAAGGTGGCCTTTTCTGCACCATCCCCCTCCCCTCTTTGGATCGCCCGGGGGGGGGGACTCTGCCTTTGCAGAAATGGGGCAGGCGAATGTGCAGCAGCCCAGGGATGTCCACTTGCCCTCCCGGAGCACCACCACCACCCCTCTCAGCCCCAGCTCAGCTTCTGCGTTTCCACCAAGGGCTGCCTGTCCATCCACTAGCTGACCTGACCTTGGAAGGCAAGCGGGCGTGGGGACCACCAGGAAGGCAGTGTGGAAGGCAGGCAAGCATGGCAGGGCTGTGGGGAAGGAAGTAGGCTGCTAGCTCCCTTCCCTGCAGCCCTGCCATGCTTGCCTGCCTTCCATGTGGCCTTCCGGTAGCCTGCCTTCGCAAGCTGGCCACGGGGATGCCAGGAAGGCCGCATGGAAGGCAAGACTGCGGGTCACAGACTGGTTCGGGGGTGTGGCCAGCCAGCAATTGCTACCTGTTCAGCAAACCAGCCCCAATCTCCGCTACCTGTTCGCCCGGAGCGGTCTGAACCGGTAGCATTTCACCCCTGCAGCAGCCCCATGGTCATGTGATCATGATCGAAGTGCTTGGCAGCCCATTTCTAGTAATGACCAGTAGCTAAGCATTCCCCAATCATATGATTGCCATTTGCAATCTTCCATGCCAGCTTTATTTTATTTATTAAGAGCCGAGGTGGTGCAGTGGTTAGAGTGCCGTACTGCAGGCTACTTCAGCTGACTGCTAGCTGCAGTTCAGATCTCATTGGCTCAAGGTTGACTCAGCCTTCCATCCTTCCGACGTGGGTAAAATGAGGACCCAGATTGTTGGGGGCAATATGCTGATTCTGTAAACCACTTAGAGAGGGTTGTAAAAGCACTGTAAAAGTGGTATATAAGTCTAAGTGCTATTGCTATTTCTAATTGTTTATTATTAAATTTATATGCCACCCATCTCGCCATCCCAAGTGGCTCCTAGAAAGTCAGCGAGGAAGCTAGCAGGGAAGGTTGCAGATCTCTGGGTTAAGATTTCTCTACCTATGTATCCTTTCCCAGGCCGTTTGTGCTCTTGCTGGCCATTCATATACTCTTATGCACCCACCCCAACCTGCACCATACCTATCACTCATCTTATGTACTTGCACTCCTTGCACTCTCTGTGACCCATGCTGTCCACCTCACACACTGCCTTGCACCCTCCTTGACCCTCACCATGCCTCTCATGCAGGGGTGGGTTCTAAATTTTTTTACTACCGGTTCTGTGGGTGTGGCTTATTTTGTGGGCATGGCTTGATGGTCATTGACAATTATTTAGGAGTTAGCAGAGGTACTGGTCTACCAGGCTTTTAACTGCTTGCAGAGCTGTACCGATCTACCCATTTATTTTTTGCAGGCACTGGTCTACCCATTTATTTTTGCAGGCACTGATCTACTCATGTATTTTTGCAGGCACTAGTCTACTCATTTGTTTTCTTTTAATACTGATCAGCTGTAGGGCAACCCTTTGAAGCCCTGCGGCAAGAGTTTAAACAGTTTTTTTCCCTCTAGCCATCAGCTGGGACTCAGGAGGCAGCAATAGATTGGGGGTGGGGCCAAATAAAAGGTAAGAATAACACAGGGGGTGGGGGGGATGGAGGGGGCAGAACCGGTTCGGTGACATCATATCATCACCGCTACTGGCTCAGGAGAACCGGGCCGAACCGGGAGGAACCCACCACTGCTCTCATGCACTCTTTCAACCATGCACACTGTCCCTGACACATGCTTCACTGCTTGCATATCCTTTTGCACCCTTCTTGACCTGTGCCACAGCTCTCACTTCCCCTCTCCATACCTTTGTGCTGTGTCCCTAACCTCCATGCTACTTCTCGCACATTCCTATCACCTTTTCTGATCCACTCTTGCACCCATGTGCTTCCTTCCTGACCTGTGTGGTGCTTCTCATGCTTCTTCCCTGAGCTGTGCAATGGCTGTTGTGCAACTTTATACACAACACAAGTGACAACACTTAGGGATGCAATCGTGCTTTATGACTTCATCTCTTGGCCATGGAAAGTCAAGTCCCAGTTGCCATCGTATGTTGTTTGACTTGGTGACTGGGGCGACGATGTATCTAATCTTTCTCAAGCTAGGGCAAGATCTGGGTTGGCTTGCTATGCTTTTATTCAAGACTTATTTCACTTCCTTTTGATGCTACAATTCCTGTGAACTACTTCTTTGGGTAGTTAAGGAACATTATCTATATACTACTAAAACTCTTGTGTCTGCTTGATGCTTTGTAACCTTTCATTGAGCAAAATGCTGCATCATAAAGCAAATCTTTACAAACAAAGGTATCTCAAATAGGCTAATGTACAGAATTCTGTACTTTTAAGGGAATGATTTGGGGGAAGATTTTGTGCCCCTTTGTGCCTGTTGCTCAGTGCCACTGTTGCACTGCTGTGGTGGAGGGGAACCAGAAGGAAATGATAAGATTGCCAGGCTTCTTGTCAGCTTCCCACTAACAAAGTCTTTGCTGGTGGAAAGCTTCCATGGAGAAAGTTAATGGAGAAATGGTGCACCTTTTACTAGTCCCTCTGCACTTGCACTGTGCCAGTCATTTGTGGTTTCACATACTCCCCATATTTTGTACTCCCACATTTTGCATCCGCTTACTTACCTGCTGGGAAGGAAAGGAGGGAGGGAGGGAGGAAATACATTTCTGACGCTCGCTGCCAACTTCCCACAAGGAAGTTGGGAAGCTGACAGGAAATTAGAAATTGCTCCTGCTGTCACTGATTTTTTTAACCCACCAACAGAGCCTGTAGTACAGTGGTTTAAAGCACCCTGTTATTAACATCTATTAACATCTGCTGCTTGCAATTACTGCAAGTTCGAATCCCACCAGGCTCAAGGTTGACTCAGCCTTCCATCCTTTCTAAGGTGGGTAAAATGAGGACCCAGATTGTGGGGGCAATAAGCTGACTTTGTATAAATATACAAAAGTATGAAGGCTATTGCTTAACGCACTGTAAGCCGCCCTGAGTCTCCGGAGAAGGGCGGCATATAAATCAAATAAAAATAAAAAATAAATAAATAAATAAAAAATAACTGATGATCATTCTTGTTCTCTATTTACGTAAGGAAATGGGTCACATGTTGTCTAGTTCTTTATTAAAATAACCTATGCAGAACATTTTAAGAAAGTCATATAAATACTCAGCATTGCAGAAAAAATTATCATTACATGTCAGAAATAACATCTTTAAAAAACTATTATACATGCGCCCCTAAAACAAGTTTAACCATTATACTTCTTCAGTAATCAATATATTATAATTTTGTATTTTTATTTGTTTTTTCTCAGTTATACATTTGTAGCTATTCTCCCAATACTTATTTTATTTGTTCAACAGTTACAATAACCCATGTTCAAGGTACTGATGAACCTCTTTTGGAAAATATACGCCATAGTTCATATGTTTTGCTTAGATTCACAGTTGTTTTTAAATAATCGGAGAACTCTGAAAAATATTTAGATGTCTTTAATATGCTATGGATTCTCAAATTTAGCTTTCACCATACGTAGATGAGGGAGTGACAAATGAGAGGGGATAGGAGAAAATAGAGAAAAATATAAATAGTGATTATAGATGGAAGTAGGACTAATATGAAAATTATAATGATAGATGATAAGATAAATTGGTCTTAAAGATAAAGGTTCCCCTTGCACATATGTGCTAGTTGTTCCCGACTCTACGGGGCAGTGCTCATCTCCGTTTCAAAGCCGAAGAGCCAGCACTGTCCGAAGATGTCTCCGTGGTCATGTGGCCAGCATGACTAAATGTCAAAGGCTCACGGAATGCTGTTACCTTCCCACCAAAGGTGGTCCCTATTTTTCTACTTGCATTTTTATGTGCTTTCGAACTGCTAGGTTGGCAGAAACTGAGACAAGTAACGGGAGCTCACCCCATTATGTGGTACTAGGGATTCGAACCGCTGAACTGCCGACCTTTCGATCAACAAGCTTCACGTCTTAGTCACTGAGACACCGCATCCCTTTAATTAATTTAATTTAATTGGTCTTATGCAGGGGTGAAATGCTCCCATTACCTGATCCGGTAGCGATGGAGGCAGGTGGTTCCAAGAACCGGTAGCAAAAATCCCTGCCCCCCCCCCCCCACTTGACCTCCCCATCATCAGAGGCTTTTTTTTTTTCTTTTAAAAGCATTTTTCTACAACCTCTGACTGAAAAAATGCTTTTAAAAGTTAAAAAAAAGCCTCTGATGATCGCGCGGCTCAGCTGGGATCCTCAAAGGCTTTTAAAAGCATTTTTTTACAACCTCTTCAGAAAAATGCTTTTAAAAGCCTCTGATGATCCCAGCTGAGTTGCCTGATTGGCAGAAGTTTTTTTTCTTTTAAATGCCTCTGACGATCCAAGCTGAGTTGTCTGATCGGAAGAGGCTTTTTTTCTTTTAAAAGCCTCTGACGATCCAAGCTGAGTTGCCTGATCGGCAGAGGCATTTAAAAGAAAAGAAGCCTCTGCTGATCAGGCAACTCAGCTGGGATCATCAGAGCCTTTTGAAAGCATTTTTTTACAAAATCTTCGCTGAAGAGGTTGTAGAAAAAATGGTTTTAAAAGAAAAAAAATGGCCACACCCACCCAGTCACATTACACGCCCCCCCACCAAGCTACACCCACAGAACCGATAGTAACAAATTTTAGATTTCACCATTGGTCTTAAGTAAGCCTAATAATTCATGTAACAGTTTGCTAGTTTTGCTGTACTATTTACTTGAGAATATTGGAACCAACTAAGCATGAAAGAGCATGGCAAACAATTTGAGAGTCCTCTTAAATACTAATATCTTGTAATTTAAGCAGATTATTTTCTCACCATTGAGTAAATTTCTTAATGCTTTCTTCATCATAAAGAAAGACATTCAGTAAGGAGCCACAAGAGGAAAAGTATGGACGTATTATTTTCCTATATTTATCTCAAACATTTAGTAAACTGCTTGATAGTCTCTTAAAATGGTTTCTTTCTGTCTATATTAACCTAAATATATACTGCCTCTTCTATTAAGATGATGGAACTATAAAGAAATACAATCCATTCTGAAATCCATGTTAGGCAATTGACATATTTGTACACCTTTAAAAAAATTATTTACAGGTTTTTGAATTTAATCCTTGGCTGCTCATTACTCTCTCTTATTTATATCTATCCATCTAATCTATGCCTGCCTACCTGCCTGCCTGCCTATCATCTTTCTATCTATCTGTCTGTCTGTCTATCTATCTATCTATCCTAATGAAAGCTAAGGATTAAATTCAAAAACAACATCTCTCTCTCTCTCTCTCTCTCTCTCTCTCTCTCTCTCTCTCTCTCTCTCTCTCTCGCATAGTACCAGTTATTTAATAATTTATTCTAAATAGGAGCTGAATCTGATCAGCTAATCTGAAATATAAAATTTAATTGTGGTAAAATATCCATTTTGATTGCTGAAATTCTTCGTAACCAAGACAAATATAATTACTTCTCTCTAGAAGTATCTGTTATATGTTTATAAATTGGTAAATAATTATTTTTGAATAAATTCTTGTTTTTTGTAAAAAAAAGATTTGACTTTTTCAGCAGTAAACCAATTAGCTAATACATAAATTGCTTTTCATTCTCTGTCAAATTCCATATCAACCTTTGTGTTTTCATTAATTTGATAACTGGACACTAAATCACTTCGTTGCATAAGTTCTATCAGTGTTAAAAAAGAGATTCTAAGATAAAACAATTGTTAGCAAAATATTCAGTTTGTGTTCTTCTGCAACTGATTTAATTTCTAGGATTATGGTTTCTTGATATACTCGAATTACCAGAGTAATCAGTAAAGTATCAGTAAAGTACATTAGTTTGAAACAACACTCACAATAATTTTAGCTTTTTGTTCTTCATAGCAGGAGTCCCCAGTCCCCGGGCTGTTAGGAATCAGGCCACACAAGTGGTGGGCAAGCGAGCAAAGCTTCATTTGCATATGTACAGAATCTAGGTTGCACGCAACCCCTCCCACCCCCCACCCCCCCATGGAAGAATTGTCTTCCATGAAACCGGTCTCTGGTGCTAGAAAAGTTGGGGATTACTGCTTTATAGTACCCTGTATCCCATGAAAATAAATTAAGGTCACAGCAAACTTTTTGCAGATCTGTAACCAAAAAGATCATTTCAGAGGATCGAAGGCTTTTTCAGCATTAAGGAAAATAATAACTTATCTTTGGTTTTCTGGTTTATCTTGCCAGTAGCCTTCAAAATGTATCTGATATTTTCTCTCATATATATCTTCTGGACAAAGTCAGGGTCAGGATATATTATCTCAGTTAAAAAAACATTTATCCTCTTAGCAGGAATTGCTAAAGAAGTTTAGAATACACATTCAATAATAAAACAGATCTATATCTTTAAGGAGGAGCCAAATCCATTCCTACTTTATAAATCATAGCAATGAAAAGTCTATTTCCAGAATGCGCCTGAGTCTTGTTTGTTACTTGATTTAAAAGTTTAATCAGAGTTTATTGAAAAATCTTATAATATATTGCTGAAATGCCATAGGATCATGCAGTTTTATTCATTTTTAAATTTTTAATTGCTTAATTAAAATTCATTTAGTTTTGTCTTTAGTTATAGGTTGATTAAAAACCTTTTTTGTTGATCAGTAAAATTTTTTGTAATATACTACAGCGTTTCCTCGAAAATAAGACCCTGTCTTATATTTTTTTGAACCCCGAAATAAGCGCTTGGCCTTATTTTAGGGGAGGTCTTATTATTTTGGAGCACCTGGAGGAAACCTGAGGAAATGGCAGGGACCGGCTATGCATGCATTTAAATATTTTTGGGGAGGGCTTATTTTCAGGGGGGGAGCTTATTTTAGTGCATACGCTCAAAAGCCCGATTGGGCTTATTATCAGGAGCTGTCTTATTTTACGGGAAACAGGGTATTTAAATGTTCTTCAGTTTTTGCTAGGTCAAATTGCTGCTTTCTGTATAATATTGAAAAATAATGAAATGCTGACTAATGCCTTTCATCGTAGAGACAGATTTGGTTCCATTCCAAGGTTATCCTTCTTTTATTCTGCTCCTCCTGCAATTGTAAAGCAATAATTTGTCTGCGTTATTACGTTGTTCAGATTATCTCTCTGTGATAAGATTCAACTTTTTATACATTTATTTTTAGTAAATCAGGCTGATTCTGTATAGTTTTTATCTTTTGCACTAAAATCTAAGCCTGAATTTAATTTGTGACTTGTTTCCAATTTTTTGGAATTCAAAAAATTTGCACAATTGTCCTAGTTAATATGTGAGAGATGAACAGCCATCTCATAAATGCTCTATTAGCCTCCCATTCTGTAGTTAAAGAAGTTTCAGAAATTAAATTCAATTCCAATGTGTTCATGAGAAATTTGTGTCTTGACATTTAAATGAAGATGGCTCATCCCCTGTGAAGAAATTGTACAGTTAATCCTTGAGTTACAACTATAATGGAGCCTACCCATCACAATAATAACTTGTGAGGATTGTAAAGCTGGCCGGTCACATGACCAATCCAATTTAATGACCATTTTTGTGATGATGATTAAATGAATGTGACAGTTGTTAACTGAACCAATCATTCATTGTGGGCATGGTTTTGCCCAAAACTGGAAGTATATGCCGTTTTCAGCAAAACTGTCATAAAATGTGGTCTGGTGACCATGGGATTCTGCAAACGGCGATAAATGCAGCCTGGTTGCCAAGTGCCAGAAGTGCAGTCACATGACTGCTGGGAGGGGGCAACTGTTGAAATTTCAAATCTAAGTAAACTCCAAGTAGTCATCCCCTTTCCTTGTTGACTTCCTTTTCTTTTTTTAAAAATAAAAATATCTGTCACATTTTCCAAATATATCTTATTTTCTACTACCATAATCCATGGAATTTTGATAAATTAATTGTCTTAATAAAAACCTCAATTGATTTAAAATTCTACTCAAAAAGGAAGTCACGTGAGGAGATTTCCCTAGTACAGAAGAACATTTGGAAAATATTAACTTTATTTTTAATGTAATTAATATACAAGGACTAGTACGGTAACTTGGATTTTGTACATCATATTGCATTGCATTACGTTCTACTGGTGTTTCCTGCTCACCATTGCCAAGGGAGCCCAGAGGAAATGGCCTATTAAAAGGTGGACTATAGCAGTAGAATGTGGTAGTATTCAGTAATATCCATATAACCCCATGCTATGAGACATTCAAATTTGTACAGATAAATCCATTGATTTTCTTCTGCTTTTTAAGTACACTTCAGGAGACGTTAAAACAAATTCTTGGAACATATCTTGATATATTAGTGCTAGCTGATTAAGGTCATGAAATGTTGGACAAGTTTGAATGTCTGTATCATTCTCCAAATTTTTACAACTGAGTAGAGAGGGATCTCTCATCCATGCTTTTTTTCAGAGAAATGTTGTGAACTCATTGTTGTCAACTGATAATAGTTGCCAATGGTTTTCAACTTTGCATATCTTAATTTCCACCAATAACTCGGTGATAGAACCTCGTTCAAACCAAGATAAAAACAAAAGGGCCATTGTTTTTGAAAGGGAAGGATGTCTGTATTTGTTTACTAGTATTTTATTACAACTTTTTTTCACTACATTAAGTTTAAACTTGCTTCCTGCAATAATAAAATAATGAGTGAGAGCTGAAGCAACATTTGTGACTTTGACAGCAATCTTCTCCTAAACCCTTCAGATAATGAGAACTAACTGGCACATTCTATTTTATTTTGGTGATTAAGACTAAATTTTTCACAAAGTACTATATTCCTAGACTCCAAAAATGCTTTGTTGAAATGTTCAATTCCTTTACCTAGAATGCTTAAGTAGAGACGAGAAGGTCTGTCTTTCTTTGGTACAGAATTGGTGTATAATACAACTCATAATAATTTTGTCTATATTGCATAAATAACATAAATTATATAATTTACAGCAATTGCATTATGCTGAAAATGCAAAGCAAAAGATTCACATCATTTGCATGATAAATCACAAGTACACTTGTTCTCGTTGCCCCATCGTATGTATATCTCTGTCCTTTGCTCTCTTTTCTCTTTCCCAATTTGAGGAAGGGAGCCCAGTACTGTTGTTTGAGTATACTGGTCTAAATAACTTACAGATTCTCTTACACCCTTTTATACTATAAACTCTTATATAATAAGGTAAATATCCTGGGGAATACATTTGTTTGATGCAACTGCATACTATCTGAATCCCTTTGGTAACTGTATTCATCAGGTGTACAGCATGAGCAAGCAACAAATGAAAATTTGTTATTAGCAATTTTTGAAAGTCTTTTATAACTTACACTCTGACCCTGATAATACTTAACTGAGAAGTAAATCTCTCTGTTAATGTTTGAAAATAACAAGAAACCAGAATTCACACAGTCAATTTTTGGTTTATGTTTTCAACTTGCATTATCAGAGTTAGAAGACTGTAGTGTTTGCTCACAAGAAAAATTAGGAACTCTGGCTTTCTTTCTTTTTTTTGCTAAAAAATCCCTGAGTTCAGGATTTAATCTTATTAAATAGTCATTATTCTATAGTAAAATTCAGTTGAATAAAAAAATCAATCTGTTTAAAATTAGGAAGATTTGATGCCTGATTATGGTGCATAAATATCAATATCTTCAATTTGTAATGAGGTATTTCTGATATTTAACAAAAGATTCTGCCATATAATATGGTCTGTGTTATTTCTGACTATAGTACTTTTTGCTTAATTTGTAGTATTATGAACTTCTAATTTCTAAAGAGACATATGATCTGATGTCTGTACTATGTTTTTTCTTGGGCAGACCTATGCCTAAAAGTCAAACAAAAATATCTAATCTCCAGTGATCTGAAGATAGCCAATATCATCATTTTGTTTGTAAATTACTGAATATTTTAACTTAAACTATAAAAAGAAAAGAAAGGCAAAAACCTGGATCTTTATAACACTAGACAAACATTTTGTAACACTAGACAAAAAAATTCTCATTTGGAGCATTATGAACTTGAAACAGCTTGTTTCAAGTTTAAAACAGCCATTTTGAGCATGAAATTGACTGTTTATTCATTTGGGAATTTTTCTGTTTCAGTTTGAAAACTGTTTGTTTATTTATTTATTTGTAACTTTAATAACTTCTTCATAACTTTAATAACTTTTCTTCAGGAGTTTTTAATTTCATAATAACCATTTTTCCTCGCACAACACCAGTCCTATGAAGTTGGTTGTACTGAGAGGGAGAGAATGACTGAGACAAAGTCATTCAATGAACTTCCATGGTTAGGGTGGACATCCTTTTTCTGTTTGTAATTATAGCATGAGTTTTATAGAACAAGATCTGAATGTGTGAAAAGTTTTAAGTATTGATTTGAATTTTGGAACTGTTTTATACCTAGAAGCTGAACTATAGTTTAACAAGCCTAAAGCTGTATTACAATTCTTCAAGTGTTAATTACTCCAGAAGGAAGGAGAACAGGGCCACTCAGAAGAAGCCAAGGAGAAGCCAAGATCTCAGTGTCCATACAGAAGAACTTCACTGGGTAGAAAGGTGTTAATGATTTAGGTTTATACATTAAATTTTATACCACGTGATAAAAAGGATACTTCTAGGAATAATTTTTCATTGCTAGCACAATAGCCTTAGTTCAGATAGCTTAAGTAGGCTATTAATAAGCTTAAAGATGACAACTTGTTACAGATTGACAAATGTTTACAGGAGTATTCTCCACATTCTTTGAATGTTTTATATCCCAATTAAACGAAATATATGATTTTAGTTAATTTATCAAAGTATGATTATTGTAGCTATATGGTTATATATACCAGAAGTATATCATATACACCAAATCAACTGATTATACTAAAACATCAGTCTTTTGGTACAACCAACCTAATCCTATCAGCTATTTCCAACTTGAAATACAAATGGCTTCTGGAAGAGGCCAACTTTTCCTATATTGCAGCTTTGAGCAGTGGTTAGAATGCAGTACTGCAGACTATTTCTGCTGACTGCCGGCTGCCAGCAGTTTGGCAGTTCAAGTCTCACGGGCTGAAGATTGACTCAGCCTTCCATTCTTCCAAGGTCGATAAAATGAGACCCAGATTGTTGGGGGTAATATGCTGACTCTGTAAACCGCTTAGAGAGGGCTGTAAAACACTGTGAAGCGGTTTCTATGTCTAAGTGCTATTACTATTGCTATTGTATTCAGAAGCTGTCTCAGGCTTTGCCTGAGTCACTGGAAATTCAAGGGATGCACTTTCCCCCTATTTCAACTGTTTCTTTTCTTACATGTTAGGAAAAATAAAATTACCATTACTCCTTTCACCTGGTATACAGCCACAGAAGCATGCAACAGGAATTGTATTTTTCCTAACACTTAGAGTGGAATGGAATGGAATGGAATGGAATGGAATGGAATGGAATGGAATGGAATGGAATAGAATAGAATAGAATAGAATAGAATAGAATAGAATAGAATAGAATAGAATAGAATAGAATAGAATAGAATAGAATAGAATAGAATAGAATAACAGAGTTGGAAGGGACCTTGGAGGTCTTCTAATTCAACCCCTTGCTTAGGCAGGAAACCCTACACCACTTCAGACAAGTGGTTATCCAACATCTTAAAAACCTCTAGTGTTGGAGCATTCACAACTTCTGGAGGCAAGTTGTTCCACTGATTAATTGTTCTGTCAGGAAATTTCTCCTTAGTTCTAAGTTGCTTCTCTCCTTGATTAGTTTCCACCCATTGCTTCTTGTCCTACCCTCAGGTGGCTTTGGAGAATACCTTGACTCCTTCTTCATTGTGGCAGCCCCTGAGATATTGGAAGACTGCTATCATGTCTCCCCTAGTCCTTCTTTTCATTAAACTAGACATACCCAGTTTCTGCAACCATTCTTCATATGTTTTAGCCTCCAATCCCCTAATCATCTTTGTTGCTCTTCTCTATACTCTTTCTAGAGTCTCCACATCTTTTTTTTCAATACATTAAACTGACTTGAAACATTAGGAGAAACATTAGGAGCAAGGATTCCTAACAGGTCATGTGCCAAAAATGTACCACGCTGAAAAAGAGAGTAGCCTTTTACTTTCTTGTTAACCTGGAACAAGAAAGATGAACATTGAAAAGGAAGAAGAGAAAAGATGGATGTGGGAAGAGTATCTCCAGTTTTTCCATGAATACATTTATAGTTATGGCAACCCTGTGCCTAGGTATGGGGTTCAATTTCTGAATTCTCTTTACCATTTAGAGGCTTTTCGAGCTGTTCAGTTGAAACTATCTACCTATAACTTAAACCTGTGATTGCTTCTTTACTCTGTTTTCAATCTGTCAACATGCAAAGCTTTACTATTTTTATAAGGTTTATAGGGTTTACTTTCTTTTCCCCTGATCAGTTTTAACTTTTGAGGGTTAGGGTTCTAACATCAAACCTCTTATAGTTAATATACAAAAGTACGTGATGATTAGAATTGGACACAATACTTAAGGTGCAGAACTTGACCAGAGTAGAATAAAAATATTGCTTTCTCTGTTTGGAAGCTATTTTAAATAGATCCTGAAAATTACACACCTGATTGATTCTGGCTGACTTTAAAAAGCTAATGGTTGAGTCTGATTGATATTTAGGTGAGAAACCACCATAAAATTTCAGGAAATTTCAGGACAAAGCAGTAGGTGAGCACTTCTATGTCATTGCCAAAAAAGCCTCAGAGAGGTATTCATGAACTCAAGGAATCAAACTTGATTCAAAGGAAACATGGCTTGATTTAAAAGAAGCATAGCTTTTAACATTTATATTTACTCTTTTTGCAGCAATTTTGTGCTGTGATTCATATTCTGCTCTAATGATTCATATTGTTAAACTACGTTCTCCAAGCTTATAATTGTGCATTTGATTCCATTTTTCTAAATATAGGAAATTGTGTTTGTACATGGCTTTTCTAATTTTCTAGGCTATTAAAAATCATTCTGAATTTTCTTTGTCTTCTAGATCTTAATTAGAGAGCTAATTTGATGTAGCAGTTAAGGCACCAGACTAAAAATCAAGAGACTGCATTCTAGTCTCACCATAGGAACAAATCCAGTTGAGTAATGTTGGGCCAGTCACTTCTATTAAGCCCTTGGAACAAGGCAATGCCAAGCCACTTCAGAAATCTTGCCAAGAAAAATGCAGAGACTTGTCCAGGCAGTTACCAGGAGTCAGCATTGACTCGAAGCCCACCCCAGTCTTAATTATTCCATCTAATCTTGTGACATCTGCATTTTAGTAAAATTTTCCTTCCAAGTCATTAAGAAAAAATATTGAGGGTGAGCCCAGTACCAAACCTAGTAATAACCCAGTCAATCATTTTCTCTATTTTGAAGTCATTAAGCAGTCTTTGGAGATAGTTCTCCAGCAGATTGAGCTAATGAGTAAAAAATTGCCCTACAATACTTCATTTCTCACATATATATGATAGCAATTGTTAATTGATTCTGCAAGTTTATTCAATACATCTTTTGAAGTTCCTAGATCTAGTTCAACTAGATGCAGAGAACTATACTTATTCAAATCTTTTCGGTTTTCTTGATCCATTTTTCTATCAGCCTCAAACTTGAGATGCTGCCTATTCTGCAGATATGAAAAAAATATCAACAGACCTGGATTTTTTTTTTATCATGTCTGATTATCTTCTGTGCCATTATCATTCTAGAATCCATATTAGATTCTAGAATCTTGGATATAGGAAAGAACATGGCAAAATCCAGTAAAGAATGCATCAGTCATTCCCACAATATCTTAAACAAATCATTTTGTGCTGGGCTCTAATCTCATTGTTTTATAGTATTTAGATAAAGTGCAGTATTTGGTAACTTTTAGGAAAGTAATATATTTTTATATTTATTTTGCATATATTTCTTCTATTCTTTTGAAATTCCCAAAGTGTAAAGTTTTGAAATGAAGAATATTCATGTTAAAAATAATCTTAAATGTTGTATTGTGGAACATGCTCCTGGCTTCTGTTAAGAATATTAATATTTATCAATATGGCATGAGACAGTGTTTTCATGCTTGTCTTAATTTAACAATGCATTGCTTAATTATCCTACGTGGGCGTTTTATATCAAGATTCATTTATCTGCTTTTAATTTTAAAAAATGTTTGTGAATCCTGAAATAAAAAGGTGCTCTGACCTTTAATAACATTTAATCATTGCTTTTTCCTAATGATGTCTACATTTATATTAATCTATAATATGACAATTATAAAATACATCAAACATGCCATAGTAATATATTTCTGTGGCTTGCTTGTTAGCAGAAATACATTATTTAATACATAAATAGTGGCATCACTATATAAATCCTAAAATATAGCATTGTACAGATTTTTTAAAAATGAACTAGGGTAGGTTCAGGACACAGCAATTAACACAACAGAAGACTTCTAACATTGAAGGAATTATGCACATTTGATTTATGTTAAATAATAAAGGAAAAAAGGGAATAGGATGAACTGCCAGTTTTCCCTTGTCTAACAGGCCAAGGCAATTTTAAAAAATCAAGAGCTCAACTTTTAGGCTCATCAAAGGCTACTTTTAGGAATAGCACACCGCTGTATTTGCACAGAAGTTGATAAAGAAGTTCAACTGGGTGATTCATAAGTGATCTTATTCATAAGATTGGAATACCTCTTCTTTTGGAAGGCAGTTGGATCTAATCAGGTATGGGGGATGGGGAATTTGAAGAAGAAAAGCATATGAGAGTAGCTGGGATAAAAGAGAGGAAAAGAGAGGACATATACACCACATTATTCTGAAGGAATAAAACACAGGCATTTTACATTTGATTTCTGTATTTGCTAGAGTTTTCCTCTATTAATTCAATTAAAAATGGAATTTTTGTATACTTCATTCTGAGAAATACTTAATATAATGATTTTATACTAGTTCACTTTAAGTAATGCAGTGCCATAGTCTTTCTTTCTCTTTTATTATTACATTAATGTTCAGTTTAACTTCAGATTAATCTATTGAGACAGTACAAAGGCCTGTTGTAAATTCTGCAGAGAGATTGAAAGAAATTTGTGTGAAACTTTTATAAATAGTACAGCTTCTGTGTACAGTATTTGAGAAGAGCAGAATATATTGAAAATCTAAGTTGCCTAACAAATTAGAAATAAATATTGCCAGCTTCCTTTTAGTTTAGTATCAATTCTTTTCACATTATTTGAAGGTCTGTTTTTATTCTTCCGAAGATGCAAATAAAATTTGCAGGAGGAATCATATTCATGCGTGATAGTAACCCCAACTATTCATGCTGTGCCTATTATTGTAACTTTCAAGAGTTTACAGTTGTAGTTTGCATCTCTATTTAGTTGCCAATGAAGGTATTGTAGGTGGCTTCCCTATAGCAAGATAGGCTTGAGGTAGCCTAAATTAAACCTTCCTATTATAAAATATCATTGTGTTTTGTTTTTTTAAAAAAAGCTCCTTACTTTAAAACGTGAATTTTAGTTTTAAGAATATAGAAAATATGAATGTAGAACATAGAAAAAATTTAGACTTCTATCCAAGCAACTTTTTTCCACTTGGAAGAGGGTGTGGAGGGATTAATAGAAAAGTGAGGAGGCAAACAAAATTAATTTCAGAGCTGTTATCCTCTTTCCATTATTTGATTCAAAAAAACTGTAATAGAGAAAGTATGGAACTGCCTCACTTCTGTGAAAGTGCAGTGGTAAGGCCTAGGTGTACCTCTTACTTCTAAAGGGCCCCTCATGTAACAGTAGAAGATTAGCCTAGAGATGGGTGAACATGCAGGTTATGTTAAGTCCCTGTAAAGCAGAAGTGTTTGCCCTCCGCCAGTGAAGATTTCTGCAGCATGCACAGCACAAACCAGGAGCGAGTCAAGTCTTTGCCTGACACCTTTTCCTCCACTCTTCTTGGTCTTTTGCAGTTGGAGGAGGACAGGCATTCTCAACACTCTCTCCCGAGGTACAGCCCCCTAAGAAGACTGGCGTCCTCCGTTTTCTCCTCCTCAACCCTGGAGACAGAACAGTACCCTCACCTTGGCGGCACTTTCATACAGCGCAGCCGTTCGGCGGAGAGCAGCCCCGTGCGCATGCCCCACCGCAGGCACATGCCCCTCACAGCAGGAAACCACAGACTTATGCCTTCTGTCCTCCGCATTTCCAGATCCCAGCTCCAGCAGGTGTGGGCCCGCTTCACACACAAAACATAGCCTGTACTGGGGAAAGCAGCAGCCTTTGTAATGCAATAATAAAGCCCACCTGCCCCATTTGTCACCATTTAATGCAATATTGAATCCCAGTCAACTTTTGGCCTAGAAGGTATTGTAAATGTCTAAATCCCCTGCCAAGAAAAGGACTCAGAACACTTGCCTCTCTCTAATTCTCCACTACATGGTTCAGAGGCTCATCATGATTCAAGAGTACAGCTAGAATTGCATATAGCTTATTAAATGCTGGTCACCGTACAGTACTGCAAGGGGATGGTGTGGAACAGTGGGGTAGCAAGTATGAGGCTGTAACAGTGACTACAATTAAGATACAGTGGTAAGGCTTGAGCAAAGAGACAACACAGACATGAGAGAGAGAGAGAGCTATTTTTACACTAAAATAAAATCACTGCAGAGTTTTGCATTAATCTTTGCTGATGTTGAGGCCTTCTTTTCACATTTTACTCTTGTTCATTTAAGTATAAACATGCATGAGAAATTGGAGTCAGCTGGTAAGAAGGATTCACAGATGCATATTTTAAAAATTACAATGTCAAAAATCACTTTCTTTTTACTACAGTTTCTGTACCACAGTCAAATTGCACATCTCGCTTTGAATTTGCCTTTACTTTGCAACTCACACTGCATAGCTCTAGCTGCATTTCTACATCCCCAGCTCAGCCTTTTAGGCATGAGGATATAATAGACTTGATCCATGTTTTTATCTTGATCCGTGCAGTGAATGCTATGAAGGTGTTTAATCTTTAGGAACCGTTTGCCTGCCAGTTTCCTGGCCAGGCGTAGTGCATTCTTGATATTAAAATTATTGTGCATTAAGAAGGAACTAGCTGATTCATTAAGAGATTAATTATATTTAATTAGAAGGTTCCCCCCTTTTTTCTTTCAATACTTATTTCATCAGTCAGTTTTTAAGACAATGTAAAAAAAGAATTTGTTAGAAAACTACCTGCTTTTAATTAGAAAAAAATCTTTTAAATTGTGATCCCTCAGCATCCATTAGTCAGAACCTGGGTTAAAATACACATTTGAAATGCTCAAGCATGTCATTGCTACAGATTTTCAGTTAAGCAGAAGAGGTAGTAATTGTAAAACAATAATAAAAATGAAAGAAATTGATTGAGTAATGTACCATTTTGAAATTTCTGTTATGGAACTTCCATGGGATTTTCTGGGATTATAGATATTTGCATTATGAACTCAGTATAACTAAAACTTTTCCATATAAATTTGGAACTTCAATTTATCAGAAACTTGAACTGGACTCCCAAATCAGAATTGACTTAAACTTTTTACTTCATATTGAATTTTTTTAAATAATCTGTTTGTTTTTTTCAGATATAGCATGAAACTTCAATTATATTTTCCAATGTTTCCTGTACTTAGGAGGGGTAGAATTGTCTAAGCACAAGCTGGCATGCTTCCCCCATTAAGTTATGTTTATTGTCACAGCATTTCATAGTTATTACTCTTAATTGATGGCAGTTTTGTAGGTCTATTGTAGATCTCTCATATTTGCTATATTAGTAAGAATAGAATGGCTAAGGCTGAATGTAGGAGATGTATGTCCTATTTTACAGATAACAGTCCTGCATTTGAAGACATCCTCTGTAAAAAGAGCTATCTCCAAATTTAATGTAAACAAGTGTAACCCAAAGAAGGGATAGCCCAAGGTGTTGAAGTTTTGCATTAGCACCTGCCCAAAAGACTGTGCAGGCACAAGTCTCTTATCAGTCTTCCCTAATATGTTGAGATTATGTAGTTACCTTTAAATTATAACAATGATTTCTACATTTGTACAGGTGCATACAATACATATAGGCACATGTAAAGTTCATGTAAATTTGTGTTCTTTTTTGTCTCTTTGTTAGTAATATCTAACTGACAGCTCAGGTGTCAACAACAGTCAAAGAAAGCTTTGCTTCCCATGTAATGCTTTTCCTTCATAGTATGTCTTAATAGATAACAGTCACAATCTTGTGATTTAGTGGAATGGAAACTAAATAGTACAAATCTAGGGGGAAAAGTTAGTTACATTATATTTAATCCAAAGATTATGTAATTTGGGGGTTTTATATCTTCAATCCAAAGGCAACATGCATGCTTAAACACAGACCCATCTTGGCATCAACTAGAAAGGATTATGTTTAAAATGGCATACTATCAAATCTTTTTTGGTACCTGGCTTGTTTTCAAGAAATGAATGAAGTCTAAAATGGTGGCACCAGTTTAGAATTTCAGCATTTTGGTGCAGGTTGTCATTTTCCTTTCACCTCTCAAAAAAGCGTACTCAGCAAAAAATTCTGGAAGATGTAGAGCAAAAGAAAAAGCACAAAAGTGGCCCATAAAATGCCCTGCTGTAATGGTTGCCCAGGTCCTGTTTATGACCTTGTCCAGGACAGGTGGGTAGCCTGCAGATACAACAATAGAAAGCTTATTAGTGCAAATCAATTTTATTATTGAAAGCAAAATGTGCTTTTCGATAGACATATCAGTATAAATGATCAGTGTCTAGAATTTAGAGAGAGAGGATAAAATTACAGTTAACCTGTGGATTGAATGACCTGTGGTCTGAAAGATGATGGAAAAGAGGCAATTCCCTATATAACACTCATGTGGCCATGTAGTGAGAGGCCAACATAATTCTGATATGTGTTTAAGAGTCCTTCTGGACACAAAGAATTATTAAGATACAGTAGGTCTAACAAAAAATGTACATTTCTTTTGAGCTTGATTATTTACAATGCCCTTATTAAAAGGAAGCCTCCAAGATGAAAACTTTCAAACCCAAATAAAGAATTTGCGAATTCTCCTAATTAATTAATTAGTCAATCTTATATACCAATCCAGCTTTAACCCACTTTGAATAGTTTGTATATTTCTTATCAGACTGCTTTTTAAATGAAAACCGTAACACAAGCCCACTGTATAATGTATGAAACAAGAGCTTCAAAATATAGATACGTGAGGATATTTAATATTCTCAGACTTGCTGTTTTCCAAGCAAAGAACTTTAAGATTTGTTTGTTTATTAAATTTATTGGCCGCCCATCTTACCACAGGGTAACTCTGGACAGCTTACAATATTAAAAAGATAAAACTATACAAAACATATACACAATATGAATATTATACTAAAATATACAAATATAAATACTGAACCCTAACTAAAAGATGGTGAGGGAGGAAGTAGGAGGCGTTGGGGGGTAGGGAAGATGGAATCTCTTATTAATCTATCAACCAGCCCCAATGTGAAGCCCTTTCCCCAATTGTGGTCCTGAACCAACTGGCAAGGCCAAGTCTTTTAGCTCTTGGGGAAGGTCAGGAGGGTTGGAGCCAACCTCAGTCTGGGGGGCAAGATGTTTAAGTAATCTGAACCCATGCCATGAAGGGCTTTAAAGGTGATTACCAACACCTTAAATTGCACCTGGAGCAAACTAGCAGCCAGTGCAGCTCGTGGAGCAGTGGTGTTACATGGGCCACTCTTGGGGCCCCAAAAGCTGCCCATACCACTACACTTGCACCAACTATAGCTTCTGAATGCTCTTCAAGGGTAGCTCCATATAGAGCGCATTGCAGTAGTTCCAATGCAAGATGACTAGGTCTTGAATGACTTGAGTGCAGGGACTCAAGAATATTGCCTCAAGGTCATTTAAATATATAATACGCTGTTTGGAATTTTCTAGTGTGGTCACGGTCCCCACATCTCTTTGTAATCTTAATTTTGCTTGAGAATTCTATCTGCTTTTAAAGGCTTACAAAAATATTTAAATTTTCATCAAGCCATTCATGTGTTTTTAAAAGCATTTCTTAAGTGCTGTAAGACATGGTATAAACACTATGGAGCAGTACAGGGAAAAGAAGTTATGCATCCCCTTAATGTTATTTCCTTGTAATATGTTTTGTGTATTTGCATGTGCACAATTTATAGATTTTAAAAATGACTTTGCACTTTAAGGCAGAAATTGGTTGCACCTTTCTGCAGCATAATCTTCACCGAACCCATTGTAGCCTACTTCTCAACTTCCCATCATGTCTTGCCACTCTCATAACCACACATCATGGATGATGAGTGTTGTGGTTTAGTATATCTGCAAAGGTCCCAGTTGGACAAAAGTCTGAAGCTGTACTATAGTACATTCTAATCTCCAATTTGATATTATATAGTATATAAAGTGGTAAGTGAAATGTACAATTTGGGAAGACAGTTTAGGAAATTATTAAAAACAAAATAATTAAAGACAACAATAATTTTAATAGAGCCTATGAGGGATTTATTGCCTTGAGGTTTATTCCATGAATCATGAAAACGGAGAAACAGTTCCATTGATCACAATGTGGTATGTTATTAAAATACCCCCAGCTGCAAGATAATAGCCAATCAACTTAATGTTTAAAATACCTCATTGATGCAACCTTGATTTGTAATGGAGATTGAAACCCATTATGCTGCTCTAATTGAAAACTAGTTTTTTGAGTTCAATTTCTAAGATTTCCAGATCTTAATATGATTGATAAAATTTTTTGTATAGGATTCTTAGCTCTGTGTTTCATAATATATAACACCTCTTTGTCTATGAACTGATTTATCATGTTATTTTTTTTTCAAAACTGCTGAAAGTGACTGGAGTTCTTGAAACCTAAGACAAAAATCATAGCTCTCTTAAGAGCCCACTGGCCTGTAAAAGGCTTTTTTTCATTGAATAGTAGAAATTGAACTCCTTTTTCTGCTTTCCTCCTTGTTTCTTTCCTTTCACCTCATGCTCAATCCATAGATTTTTGCCTAGTTTTCCTCAACTTACATCCTCATAATTTCTGTTCTCCTTTCTTCCGTATCTGTTGCATACCTTGTTTCCTTTCTTCCAAATTTCCCTTCTTTAGGGATGTTTCTGCCTCTGTTACATTAATACCTAGAATTCTGCATAAATGTTCCTGAATCTGTTTCTAGGCTATTTTTTCTTATAATCATAATTCTAATTCTCAACCTTCTTTTAAAGGTGCTTGTTCCTTATAAATCACAATGTTTGTGAAGACAATTTCACAGTCAATGATTTTGGGCTGGTAGGTGATACAATAAGCAAATGATGTATATGTGATAATATATTGGCTTTTTATAGTATCGTTCATCCAAAATGTTCTAAAGTGCTTTACAAAACATGTGCACAATATATGCAGTACACACATAGTATTTATTTATTTAACACAGCTGCTCCATAGTGATTTTTAAAAGCTTGGTTCTGCTATCTGTGATAGTAAAATAGGGTTACATTCAAAGCTCCTTATGCTGCTGCTAAACACCAATTAGCAATAGATTGTGGCCTGATAGGAAAATTGATATTCTAGAGATGATACAAGAAAGATGAGTACAAACTAGATTTGGTTTAGGCTCTAAGGATGTTATTCTGATTGTGGGGAAAGACATCCAGTCATTTCCAAAGAAGGTCAGGATCTTGTTTTACATGTCTATGGAATTATTCCATAGATCCACTACTTTGAGTCAACTAATATGGATTTGTGAACTGGCTTCTATCTTTCAGTCTTTCACATAAAATAGACAAAACTTTATAATACTATATCATTTTATATGAATGTCTAAAAATGAGATTGTAGTTATGCACTTTCATTTCTTCCTTACTGAATTGTAGTGATGCTTCCCTCATTTTCTATTATTCTTAATTAAACCCCTTAGTATAAGAATATTAGAATAAGAGGGGAAAGGTTTACCTTGTGTATTCCTATGTTGTGGGTTTGGGATCAAATTGACTTCTAAAAGTGGGTTATTTTCTAGCATAAATATATTAGAAATCCTAACAAATCAGATAATTAATTAAATTAATTTTAACTTTAACTGATCTTTTCTGTTTATTTTCAATGTAGGTATCTAGAGATTTTCTTTAAAGATGCGATATATGCACATACATATCCCAGCTTATTTTTTATGTTGTATTCCAGGACATAATGTAGTCATTGGATATAATCTACCATACCAACCTTAATTAGGGCTTTGCTTTTATGGTCATTTCCCCCCCCAAACGAATTTGTACATTAAAAAAGTACTAATTTTTCTTCTATCAGATGTTGGGTTAGATAAAAATACTGGACAGCACCCCTTTTCTAAGATATTTTTCCTCACTGACCCAACATCAAATGCTTATGATTATTGGTGAAGCATTCCTGCCATTTTGAGTAATTCCTTAGTATTTCAGCACCAAATGACACTTTCATCTTTGATTGTATATCTTGTCCATTATTGTTTCTTCTGGTCTTTGATCTATTGAACAATTGAAAGAGGAGCATAGGATCAAAATCAGAGAATTTTGTGCAGATTTTGTTCTGTTGTTTCTCAGTGGCTTGGGCCTGAGCTTATGATAGTACAAGCTGAGAACTGCCTTACTATGTGAGGTCTCATCTTGAAATTAACACTGCAAAGAAATTCAGTCAAATGGAAAACCACTTTTGGCAGTTTTTAGAAAAAACAAAATAATATACCATTCATGGCATATAGATAATTTTGCTTTTGAAATTAAAAAAACCTTCCTTTTTATAAGTCACTACTATCAAAAGCTAGCACTCCCTTAAGCACAAGCCTGTGCTGATAAATGAGCTGAAGTTGTTGTTTACGTGCAGCTTCCCATTGCATTTGGATTTGGATTAAGGCGTTTGGCTTTGGACTTGCAGATCAAAGTCAATCGCTTTGAAGGGTTAGGTTATCACAATTTTATTCTTGTGCAGTTTTGTACAGCTTGCAATTTACGTTACCTTATTTTACAAGGATTCTTGATAGTATTGAAAAATGATTTTTTGGATTTTGTCTTTCCCCACAATGATATGAAACTGATCAAAGAGTATTTTTGTTGTTGCTAGTTTTGGTAACACTTATAAAGTAACAGTTGGTCAAGCTTCTTTTATTGTTAGACTTCTGTATATTGAATCATGGTAACATTTAGTTCTGCTTTAGCAGTTTCACAATAGCACAAGGATAACATTTATAGTAAATGTTTTTAACACTCCATTTGATGTATTGGTAGTCATTGTAGTATTCAAACTACTGAAAAAATGAAATAATGAATGTAAAACACACACACACACACACACACACACAAGCTGCTATAATTATGTAACTTGGAGTTGAAAGTTGATCTCCATTTTTGCATTAACCTGCATGTAATTTAACATTCAGAATCAAATTTATGATCTATTTTTTTTAACAATGTACTATGCTTTCTGTTGAATTCTGTTTCTTCAGTGTACCTAGCTTAATTATATCTTCTTTGTAATAAATCACAGAGCTTCCTTATCAATAAATCATCACAAATGCAGGCAAACTATCTCTAAACATAAAATGCATCTACATTGCAAAAGCTGTTCCATGTAACAATAGAATAAGAAGGATGCTCAAAGGACACTTACTTGCCCCTTCACTTTGGTCCTTCCTGAGAAAAACAGAGCTTGCTTATATTTGGCCTTATCTCTGTACCAAAAAGATACTAATATTTTCAGAATATTTTACAGTTTATCACTTCTCCCCAAGATTGGAACAAAGATTGTTAATGAAATTTCTCCCCTTTTCTGTCTTCCGATGTTTTTTTTCTCTCCAAACCTCTGCAGGTAGAACCATAGCAATATATGAAGAGTTTCAAAATAAAAGGATTGACTGAAAGGAATATTTCATAAGGAGTTAATTTCAGTGCTTCTGATTCATACAATCTAGATTGCAGTGTACTTTAGCCTGCCAGTAGTGGTAGCCATGGTTGCTAACATTGTGCAAGGCTACATTAATGAATCAGGAACACAGAAAACGCATTGGGACCTATCCCTAACTATAAATGGAGGAATAGCTTTTGAAAGCCATCAAACAATACATGTGTCCAGAATTTAGAATACTAAGTTGCTGAGAATGGACATATTGCAGTGCAATCATGCAAGGGCTGGATTTGTGTTTTACAAAGCAGATATCCTACAAATTCTTTAACAACATCTTGAAATTCTAGATTTGCCAAATCTGCAAGTTCTAAATGAATAACATATTCTGCCTGCAAAGGATCATACCAGTTTCAGGATATACTAAGCTCATGCTTATTAATTCTTGTGGGAGCTGGATTATTTGTTGAAATACATCTGCATTTCTCAGGACTAAGGCATCTTCTAGTTTCTTATGCCTGAGATCACTTGATGTAACTTGTGTTGTGTTTCTTGGGCTTTCTAGATTTCTCTTATAATCATCAGTACCCTCAGGGACTATATATTTCTTTTGCCTTATCCTAAGCCCAAACACTTGCTGCTACTGTTTATTGTGGGTCAGCAGTTGGCAGTACTAAGATTTGAAGGTGAGAAAGATTGGATATTTTTTTTCTTCTGTTTACACACTGGTCCCAATATGTATAGAAATGCAACAGGTGACGGTTTTATAGGATCAGTGTGCATACAAAGAACTAATTTCTAACTACAGTTTGACTTAATGGTGGAATCATATTCTCTTTCTCTAGAGTAAAACCACTCCTTCTCTCTCACACACACATCTTACTCTGGCTGTGCAATCAAAACCTTTTCTCTGTTGTCCCACAGCAGGGGTGGGGGGTGGGGGCAATTGTGGCTCTTTTACAACCCAGACGTCAACTCCCAGAGCAGCTTGGGAGTTGAAGTCCACAGGTTGTAAAAGAGCCACAATTGCCCACCCCTGTCCCAGAGCATAAAGACCAAAAGTCACATTCCAAAAAGATGAGGCTACAACAAAAAACTGAATTTTATTTTATTTCCATTTAAATTTAATAAAAAAAATAAATGTGGTTAATATAATTATTCCCCAGTCATATAGTTTTCTTCTATTCTAGTTTTTGAGGCTTCTAGAAAAAGCACTGAAAACTTGCAAGGGTGAAAGTGCGATACACAGTCCTGGGGCCTTAATTGTGCATATAATGGACTTCTGATGTCAATTTTTTAATTTTAAGGCTCATCACTTCTCAGCTAAACCAGAGTGTCAGTCAGTATTGATGTATTTGTTGGACACTCTTTAAAAAGAAATTTAGAAAGAATGGAATTCATATTAGAAAATGAATGCTTGGTCCAGCAGCGAAGGTATCATATCACATTACATTTGCACCAGCTTTTTGTCCTATGGCAGCATACTATCTTGGTGTGTTTTTCCAAACATCCAAGCTTGTTTTGTGTTGCTTTTTTCTTACATGGAGTGCCAATTCTTAATATTTTAAATATCTTTTTAATGAAAACCTCAGGAATTAGAATCATCCCGGTATTACTGCAGACTGATACATGTATATTTAGCATCGACTGAAAAGGCCTAAAACCCTTCTTGGGAGAGTTATGAGATATAACTTTATTGTGGCATAGCAGAAAATAATTCGGAAGGACCAAGTTACCAGAAGGGGTTCAAAAGTTTGTTTTCCCTGAGCCTTTTTATTCTTTGTGTGTGTTGCCTGTTAGAACTGAAGATAATTTTCTGCGCTCCTGCCTTTCACCTTTTTGTACTGACATTGTATAATATGCTTGCACTATTCCCCTGGGCAAACCAAGCATGTAAGAAAAAAAAAATTGAAGCTTCTTTTTTTTTTTTTTTTGGATAAAAGCACTGTATTAACTTCTGTATATAGAGAGACTAATGGCAAGACAGAACTTGAAATTCTATCTTATGTATAAAAGCATGCACTGAATTACTTGTATGTAGAACATGCTGTAAATGCTGCAGAGTACTGTAAGATCCTACACTTGAAATCACAAATAACAAGCAACTTCATCTTTTAAAACAAAACAACAAAAAAACTAAACCGAAGCTGTGCAATGGATTTTGTGCCTTTTTTAAATCCATGTATGTTAATCCAGACAATCGGAAAAAAAAGCTTGTATACTACCAAAACCTTATTAAAGAATCAAAGGCATAACTTGTGGCAGTGTTTTTTTTTAATCTCATTTTTCACCAGACCGTCACTCTTCTTGTAATGTAGACTTCAAATCCAAATGCAAACTCTCCTGTTAACTCCTTACCTGGCATAAGCATTGTGGAGAATTTTTATTAGTTAAAGAAAGGGATAAATTTTGGATTTAATAGAGAGAAGATTTTACATCTCATATATCAGCATAAGAGGATAGTTTTTCTTGAATTTCCTTCTTTGGACCCTGTATTATGATTTTGCTAATGTTTTCTCCCTTCCTCGTTTCTCTGACTTCTTATTGGCCTTGGGACAGAGATAAACCAGTGTACTAACCTGTCAGCCTAAGAAAACAATTAACGGTTTGATGCTTCTGGAGTAAACTACTCTTTCTAAATGGGGAGGGCAATGAAATGCAATATTGACTAAGGCAATGGTGAAGAGAGCAACAACCACTAGGCATGCCAGGGCATCAAGTACAATTGTAGCAGGAAATTTATGTTAGGTAAGAGTATCTGAGTTTGGTACTAGTGTAAAGATAAACATTCTGGTCAAAAGCATAATGACGATCAAAGTCCATCTTTAACTGCAAATTGCACATTTCTCAAATATATCTTTGCAATTGAAGACCCCATAGATTGATGGAACAATGCTTCCATTTTTGAAAATACATGTACAGGAATTCCTTATAAATATAATTGCAGTCATTTGGATAGTGTTTTTCCTATCAAAGGGTGGGGGGAGTCTCATCTATTAGACTTGGAGGCCCAGAGTCAGGGAGGTTCCTCTTTCAGATATGTGCCTACCTTGTTTCTGTGTTTGGCATCAGTTGTGACCTCAGGATAGGACAAAGGAGTGGCAGTTATTATCTGAGAAGTTCTGATAGTTTCAGAGCCTCTGTGCTGTAGATAATCAGATATGAGATCTTTATGGTTGAGGTGGGGTTCTAGACAGCAGCTGGGTTTGTTGTTGCTACACTGGCCTTTGTGTTGTAAAGTGAACACATATCTGACTGCTGGATTCCATTGCTTGACTGACAGTTGAATTCCTCAAGCTAATATAAAGCTGCTTCCAGTTAGCATTGAATTTGGGGTTCATCAGGAATTCATGGTCACCATGACAACCATGAATTTGACCCAAATTATTGACCCAACGCATGCTGAAGGTCATGTTAGTTGTTGTTTTTTTTATCTTGAGATACTTGCAATATGATCAAGGTGGGGGCAGTGTCATCAGTCCTTTGTCATGATTGCCTTTTGGTTTACTGCTGCTACTTTTCCCTGCAAGAAGGTAAGACCTGTTAGATCCACCTGCCCTAAGTGTCTAAGAGACTCTGGGATTTCAGAGAGTGTGCACCCTGTTATTTGTTCTTATTTTGCTTTAGAATTATATTACTGAATATTATTCTTGTCTGATCAAGTAGATTTCAGTAACTACTTAATTCTTTCTCTTCTAAATGTATAAAGTATACTTTAAGTATCTTTGCCTGAACTATGACCTCCAAAATATGCGCCAAAATCATTTGAAGCTTACTCAAATGCTGTACAATAAGTTCATTTGTTTCCTTTCTATCAAATCTCTTATATAAACTATGACCACTCTCATATTATCTGGCAATGAACTCCTCATCCATGTTATGTGAAGGTGTAGTTTTTATTATGATATCTGTGCATCACAGATATGGGGATCTAGTTTTGTAAAAGATCCCTCCCAACCCTCAGTTCCTTTTCAGCAGGCACAGGATTAATCAATTTTTCTGCATCACCATCTTCTTCCCAATTTTTAATATCAGATTTCCTTTTAGAGTCATGAGAAAAGGGATAAAAACATTTTTAGACATTCCATATCTTCCTGATATAATTGTTTCTAGGGATATTAGAATTCTATTATATTTAAATCCTAAAACTGTCCATCTAATGAAAGGTGTTATATACGTATATTCCAAATCATTCATATCTGCTATATGCATTAATATGATTAATTCACCTCCTTTGGCTGATGCCTGATCTATCAAATACTTAGAGCTGCTGGAATGACATATCAGTAATATAACATGAAAAGTATAACTGGAGCAACTGCTTGGAGCATATGCAATGCAGGGCACACTGTCATAAAATTTTGTAGAAAGTAGCTGTAAAAGGTTTCTGGCATTAATTCTATAAAAGTGTATCACAAGTGTACATGTGAAAGCACAGATGATCACTTGAAGAATCACAATTACATTAAGCAATTTTTGTTACTGTCTGATTGATGCTTAACAAACTGTACAGTAATCTAGTTCCTATTTCCCGTGTAACACTTGCTTCCTACTCATTTCATGAAATATTCATCAATTTTCAGATAGTTTTTTTCTTTTAAATAAAAGTATTTCCACTTCAAAATAATGTCATATATGTCTCCCTGGACATCTCTGTTTTTTTCTACAGCTTTCCTTTTATTAAATGACCTTCCTGCTACTGTGTGTTGCTAGAAACCATATAATGTTTATCTTTACTATGTATATTCTCTTTTTAACTGGTTTTCTTTCTGCCCCAGTTACGTTTTTCTTGTTTACAGGATGACCCATGGGCTTTGCTAGGGTATTTACTGAATAATAACCTTTTGCATTGTTACCTCTTAGGAGTGTTAATCAGACATCACACTAGTAGGAGGTGAAGGGCAGGTTTTGTTTTTAGTAGCAGCAGCATCAGATTAGTGCGAGGCAGTTGCCTCTCCTTCCTTCCTATATGTATTAGGTCTGGATACTGAAGATGGAATACTGAAAAAGAATGAGGGGGAATTCTACCAACTGTTCTTCAGGCATCCCAGTAGATACCCTTGGGCTTTAAACCAGGGTATTGATATCATGTGGTAAGGGATTTGCCATTATGATGAATACCAATTTTTTCCTGCAGAATCTTTATTCAAACATAACCTCATTAATTCTTGTTATTTGATAAAACTGGGAAGGGGCATCCTGTGATTCTTGGTCTCTGCATAATTTTGAAATCCTTACATAAGTAACATTCACATTCGGGGCAAATGTTTCTCCCTCAGAGAGAGAAAGATATAAGTCCAAGAAGGGGTGAAAGGAGACAAGGTCCTTCTACTTTCCACTTTGATTCTACTTGCTGCAGGGTCCAAACAGATGCTTCCCCAAGTGGTGTGAAGCTGACAGGAAAGGGTCCCCAGCTCTTGGTCTCCATTCATTTGTGGTTTTAATTCTCCTGGCTAATTTCAGCTATTACAACATTGCTTATATAGTTTTAACATTCTGGATAACCAACTATTTTTGTGTGTCTTTTTCCAGGTATTCCCACTGAAACCTTTTGAAATGAATGGTCTCCCCAGGGTGGTGCCTTTAAATTTGCCTTACCAAGATTTCAAAAGGGATGTATCAGAAAATAGGGAAAGATCCAAAATTCTCCAACGAATAAAAAAAGTGGATTTCTCAAATGTTGTCTTAACTGCCCCTTGTAAACCACCTAATGCTCATCTTCAACTGGCAAATGGCAGATACAAAGAAAAAAAGGAGGAAAAAGAAGAGGAGGAAGAGGATGATGATGAAGACCTTGGTAATTTAGGGGAAGAACTTGATATGCAGAGTGAGTCAAGCAGTGAAGTGAGTCAAAAAAGTACTGAGCGTAGTCAGGAAGGTGCTCCATCCACTCTTTTAGCAGATGACCAGAAGGAATCCAAGGGTCGAGCATCAGCTGCAGAAGGAGACTTGGAACTTGAGGAAGGCTCAAAAACATTAGTTCTCTTTTCACCGGGTGACCTGAAAAAGTCTCCTGTGAATACAGACTTGGCTCCTGATGCTGATCTTGGAACTCTTGCTGCACTGACTCCTCAAAGTGAGAAACCTCAGCCTATGGGAAGCCAGCTTGATGTATCTGAGCCAGGAACGTTGTCTTCCATCCTCAAGTCTGAACCAAAGCCTCCGATGTCTGTGGCCACAACCTCCTCCCCTTTTACTAAAGTTGAACGTACATTTGTCCATATTGCCGAAAAGACACATCTAAACATCATGTCTTCCAGTGGCCAGCTTATGAGGCATGAGGAATACTCTAATATAGGGCAGTTTGAAGAGGTAATCGTTGAGGAAGAATTAGAGGAAAATCAGGTACTGATAGAAAATGGGAGTGTGAATTCAGCCTTGGAAGGGGGAGAAATGGAAAGTTGTGCTTTCTCAGTGAATCATATTGAAACCACCTCTGAAGCTGCAGGGGAACTGGTATTCCTGAATGGTGTTAAAATGGGAGAAGAAGAGGAGCTAGAACTTAAGGGCAAACTTATTCCCGAGTCAGATGTGGAAGAAGATAGTAAGTTGATTTCAGAAGAACTTGGCCTTGATAATAAAACTCTTGCAAATGAATCCCTTAGACAAGCAGAGTTGCTTCCACATATTCTAGCAGAAACTTCCAAAAAGCCACTGAATGTAAGGTATAGAAGCCGGATTCCTGTCTTGCTGTCTGAAGAAGACACTGGATCAGATGTTTCAGCTTCACACTCTGGCAAAGAAAGGCTATACAAGAGACTGAAACAGCAGGATTTGGCCCGCCTGGTGATGGAGAAAAGGCAAAGCCATCTGTTCAGGATAGCTTCTAGAGCTTCATCTTCTGCTTCCTCTAGTGATGAGAGGCAGCGGGCTTCAGAAACCTTGTCGGCCACTGGTTCTGAGGAAGATACTCATGATTCAGATGATTTCACCCCAAGGAAGATTGGAAATCAGGAGAGAATTTCCCTGGTAAAGATGGAGGAGAGAAGTTTAAATATAAGGAGCAGAATCCCTCGCCCCATTGTACCTGTAAAGCCACCTGTGATAGAACTAAAATATGGGAGCCCTTCCGCCCATCCGCCAGCAGCACCAAGTAGAAGTACCGGTGATGCAGCTGGGTCCATAAGGTATGTGGTACTTCTTTCTGATTCAGCAAGCAATCAGATTTAGAGAGTTACTTTTGTCCTTGCTGTCTCCTCAGCTCCTTCTTTATATTTACCCAGCCTATCCACTAGACTGTCATCGACCATTTTTTCCCAGATTAATCATGCTATGATGTTAGACAATAATTTTAAAATAGGCTGCCTACAGAGCCTTCCCAAACATCCCATGGCTTTGCCTTCAAAATTAGGTGGAAGTTGGTATTTTTGCATTTAAAAGAGATTCCATTGGGGTCATGGAAACTTTTTAAAACCAGATTGGAACACAAAACAATTCTACAGGGGTATTTAGAAATAAAAGATATAAAAAGGACATTTTAGGCAGGAATCACAACTGAAGGAGTAAGCCTATTTTATGGCCTCTTAGTTTAGTATTACCTACTGGAGAATTTTTCAAACTTAATATTGTATACTAGAGTTCCTATATATAAGGTTGGAGGTAACAGTTCTGACATATGTATCAACTGTCTGTGACTTTTATTATCTTAGCTACAAGTTACATAGTTACATAGCTGCATCTACATTCTCTAATGTTTACTTTCCTTGCAGGTAGTCCTCAACTTACAACTGGTCATTTAACTACTGGTTGAAGTTACTGTAGCCTCAGATGGGGTGTTTTACGTCCTGTAAAATGACATGGTGCATCCACTCCCAATCACATGACCACAGTTCAGGCACTTGACAACCTTTTCACAATTATGATCAGTTTCCAAGCAACCTGCGATCATGTGATCACCATTTACAATCTTTTCTATTGGCTTCCCCAGAAAGTCAATGGGGAAGCCTGCACAGAAGGTTGCAAGTTGTTGCTGCCTGCTGAGAGGACTCTCTCTCTCATCTCCGGAGACTGGCTGAAAGAGTTGCCTGCCAAATGGAGCTTAGCTCCTCTGCTGGGCTGTAGAAACAAGGAAAGAAAAATCTGTTTCTTGCTCATTTAATGTGTATCCTGTCTTTCTTCCAAATAATATATACTGTACAAGGCAGTGAATTAGAAAATAAACACAAAATATCATTTAAATACTTCAATAAAAGAAACCAGCATCTTAACAGAAATTCTCTACCTTTAAATGCTCAGTATGTAGTGTTTGCTTCTTTAACAGAAGTGGCTTATATGCTTGGTTTATGTGACTTTCAGCAAAGGTGATGCTGTTCCTGCAAAAACATAACCTGCATCTCACCTCTACCATGCAAATAACATCTTGGCTGAAGCAAACACTGCATAAATGTGTCCAAATATGGGTATCCACAGAGAAGGCAAGAATGACAAAATATGCATAACCATGTCACAGTGCAAATGTGAGTCACACGCTAAAAATAGGCATTAGGATCAGGGGTGGGTTCTACTTACCTCTGCTATCGGTTTGCAACGGGAGCTTCATGCACGCATGCGTGCTTCTGCGCATGCGCAGATCGTTCACGATGACGCCCGGGCGGAGCCTCCCGCTGCCGTTATTACCGGTTCACAAGAACCAGACTGAACCGGGAGCAACCCACCACTGATTAGGGTCCAAAAACACCTAGTATTTTTTGTATTTTCATGATGACATCTCTGCATGCATGTTGCTATTTTGATATCACTTTGAATACTGCCCTGTCAGACGTGTAGGGGCTCTTTTGTTGAAAGAGAAAGAAGCATACATTTGTGCATCAGGGCTTGGGTCAGTGGTGGAATTCAGCCAGTGCGCACCACTTCAGGAGATCCGGTTGTTAACTTTCTGAGCAGTTTGGCAAACTGGTTGTTGGACGAAATCATTAGGACAGAGAAATGGTTGTTAAATTACTTGAATCCCACCACTGGCTTGGGTACATTGTTCAACTCCCAGAAGACATGTGATGAAGGAGATAGCCTTGCTATGAAGTTGGTATTGATATGCAAAAACAATGACTGAGTATGTTGAAAACCGAACTTGTCCTCTTCTTTGTTGTGGCATGTGATAGCACTTGGACACCATATGTTTCTTTTTAACCTGTTACAGACTATTAGTTTCTATCATATGTTGTAAAGTTTTAGAGTAAGATACTTGTGGTGACCTGGTTACAAAAAAACCGTTGAGCTTTCCCCTTCTTTTCTTCTTGTAGGATTCAGGGGCAAAGGCCATTTGGGAACATATCTGGTGATCCCCGGATGAAAGCTACCCCAACTCCTGCTACCCCTTCCTTGAAGAGCAGCCCAAGGAAAACCTCCCATCTTCCAGCTAGAAGCCCTGTTCTCCCTCCACGAAACCTCAGTGCTTCCCCCAAAAGCCAATCCCTATCCAGAAAGGAAAGCCCATCACCATCTCGACCGCATAGGCCTGGGACTACATTTCCTCCATGGGCTCAGTCTTCTCCCAAAGCTCCATCCAGGGCTCAGGCTATAGGCCTGTTGGGAGATATTCCTGTGTCACCAGGTATGCTCAGAAAAGGACCAAAAGGGAAAACCCATACTCCAGGAACCAAAGGAAAACAGGTATTCCAAGAAGGCAAGTCTACTGCTAGATAATGATCTGCTGCTGCCAGTCCATTAGACCTACCGACCTACCATCTTGCCAGGCTGGAAAAACCTCTGCGTATAATATACACTCGAGATGCCGCAGCACAGCCTTATGTGTCGGAAATATATGCATATAGCAGCTAGTTGTACTTCAGTGCTTCACTTGCCCACACATGCCCATGCTGTCTCAATCCCAGCTCTCTCTCTGGCTGAGAGCCTCCTGGCCAGCTCATGCTTGCTTTTGCCGGTCACCAAGCAACAACTCAGGCAGCCTGCCTAGTGCCTGATATTCTTTCCTTCATCCTCATTTCTTTAGTTTCTCGGTTAGCAACACTACAGAACCCTGAGAGATTGCTAGGAGAGATGGCTTTTTATAGCACACATCAGCCCCAGTCAGTGGAGAAATTAAAAGGGCTGCACAGAACCTGAAAGAGAAATCTCGGTGTGAGCTTCTCGGTGGTCTAGATGTATTGATGTCCCTGTTTGGCATCCACTCTCTCTCTCTGAGCCTGCTTTTGTGTAGCTCTGGCAATGCTGGTGTATTAATAGAAAGTAAGTCACAATCAGACCCCTTAATTGCTATCCTGCCTATAGTTATAGGAAGAGTCAATAACAGCCAAGGGGAGAGAAGCTGCACCTCTGCAGCTTCTTTTGGATGTATAGCATCCCTTAGCAGCAGTCCTCAGAAGGCTGCTAAAGAGAAATATTAGGTTTATTGAGGGAACCTGTTCCAGCGTGCTCTGAAGTAGAGAGGCATCAGTTTTTCCCCTTCGGCATTATGCCCATAAGCTAATATCCACCAGAAGTAGTGTTTTGTGTAAAGGCAGCAGTGAAAGCTTCTCAGGGAGCTCTACATGATCTCTTTATTGGTAAAAACAGTGCAAGAGTGCAAAGAAAAGAGCTAAAGCCTAAATAATGACCTAGGGAACCAATAGGGCTCCACTCTATGGTATTTTTTTCAAAATCCAAATATAAGGCATTTTAAAACATGGACTGCCTCTCCTTCTGGGATATGTTGGACATGCAGTTTTTAATTTTTATGTTTTTTTAAAAACAGGCTTTCCATTTCTAAATGCCTTGCAATGATAGTACCTGCTTATTCTAGAAATTCAGCTGCCAGACAATCATCGGTGTTTGGCACCTCTCAAATTATTTGGTTTTCAACCTGGCGCTTGATAAATCTCGATAAAGCTTTTGAAGCTGGCTAATTTGGGGGGTACCCCTCCCTTCATGGTACTCCCTCCCTTCTGTGCGCTGGCCTGAAAAGTTATATGAACTTGCCATTATGATCAGGAAACACATTATAACTAAGTACTTATATCTAAGAATCTAGCTTTAGATATGGAGACTTGCAAAAAAAAAGGAAATGTATGAATGCTTGGCTCTTGTAATAGTACTGAATAATATTCTCCCACCATCTATGTGAATCGATAAATTGCAATGATAGAAAGTAAAAAGTGAAGGATTTGAGCAGATCAGGCTAATTTATTGTTAGTTCTAGATATTCTTTTCTTTTTTTCTTTTCACCCTACAACTGTCAAGCAGAGCTATATGAAATATGAATCGAACTTGTTTCCATTCATTTCTTTAGACTAATTTTGGTTGCTGGGTAAACTTAATAAAATGACACTTGCAACGTCTTAGTAAGAGATAAATAGATTCTGGCTATTCAATGTTACTACTTTTCTTGGTGGGAATTTGGGACTCGGTTGGTTGTTAAAGGAAAATATCTGTGATAATTATTTAATCAATAGATAATCAAGGCCCAGGATTACCAGTGAATGTTCTTGCATCAAAGAGATGTTTACTATTTTTGATATTGTATTAGAAGATGACCTTAAAAAAGATAATATACAGTTAATCTCATGCCCATCTTTTCAACGGAGGATAATTATGAGAATGTCTAGAATACCCTATTTAATCAATAGAATTATTGTTATGACATACACCTGAGGAAACATGGGGCTTGTGGTTCTATGAGAGGATTATTAAGGTTCAGAGCAGAATTCCAGGACAGGGCTAAGAGCATAGAATAACAGAGTTGGAAGGGACCTTGGAGGTCTTCTAGTCCAACTCCCTGCCCAGGCAGGAAACCCTACACCACTTCAGACAAATGGTTATCCAACATCTTCTTAAAAATTCTCAGTGCTAGAGGCAAGTTGTTCCACTGATTAATTGTTCTAACTGTCAGGAAATTTCTCCTTAGTTCTAAATTGCTTCTCTCCTTGATTAATTTCCACCCATTGCTTCTTGTTCTACCCTCAGGTGCTTTGGAGAATAGTTTGACTCCCTCATCTTTGTGGCAACCCCTGAGATATTGGAATATATAGCAATATAAGCCACAAGTCTTTGTTTTGGTAAGATCATGTTGATGAAATAACAATAGAAACAACCCAGATTAATTTTTTGATACATTAGTTGGAACTACAGTGTGATTTTAGTTGAGACACAATTGCAATGAGGTTTTGATAAGAAACACTCTGATTTTACAATATGTCTTCCCTTTTTAATATATATCTATGTTTTTCCTTTTGCCTCATAACCTCCAGACTTTTCTGTTCTGCAACTCTAGGAACCCATAGTATGCAAGAGCCTGCCAGTCATACTTCAGGCTATTCCTAGCTTGCAAGGCCACAAGGGTAATAGAATTTGTCATGCCTCTTTGAATAATTTCTGCTTTTTATTTCTTTGTTTAAATGTTTACACAAATAATTCTATCCTCCCCATTCCCTTCATTAATTTTCCCGCCTGCCCTCATTTAAAACCTCTTTTCTCAGTCCTCCACTAGATAGGGGCTAAGTTTCGTGGCAGAACACATGTCTTGCATATTGTTGTTGTTGTTGTTAGTCACGAAGTTGTGTTTGACCCATCGTGATCCCATGAACAACATTCCTCCAGGCCTTCCTGTCCTCTACCAACCCCCGGAGTCCATTTAGGCTCACGCCTACTGCTTCAGTGACTCCATCCAGCCACCTCATTCTCTAGTCGTCCCCTTCTTCTTTTGCCCTCAATCGTTCCCAGCATTAGGCTCTTCTCCAGTGAGTCCTTCCTTCTCATTAGGTGGCCAAAGTATTTGAGTTTCATCTTCAGAATCTGGCCTTCTAAAGAGCAGTCAGGTTGATCTCCTCTAGGACTGACCGGTTTGATTGCCTTGCAGTCCAAGGGACTCGCAGGAGTCTTCTCCAGCACCATAGTTCAAAGGCCTCAATTCTTTGGCACTCAGTCTTTCTTATGGTCCAACTTTCACAGCCATACATTGCAACTGAGAAAACCATAGCCTTGAGTATACGCACCTTTGTTGGCAGGGTGATGTCTCTGCTTTTTAGTATGCTATCTAGGTTTGCCATAGCTTTCCTTCCCAGGAGCAAGCGTCTTTTAATTTCTTGGCTGCAGTCCCCATCTACAGTGATCTTGGAGTCCAGGAAAATAAAATCTGTCACTACCTCCATTTCTTCCCCATCTATTTGCCAGGAATCGAGAGGCCATGATCTTAGTTTTCTTAATATAGATTAAGTCTTGCATATAGATAGGCCCAATCTACTTGAATTAAGTTTTTTTACTTGAATGTATTCGAGAGATAGAAAAGAGTAAGATCCCTGACTGGGATCCTGCATGGCCCCTGTGAATCTGGATGGTAGATGGACAAATGATCTTATTTGCAGGATGCCTACATATATCTGAAAAAGCAGGAAAATAGAGAGCATCTAGTGAGCCATAAGAACATTTAATCTAACCTGGTTCTTTCCCTTGGTAATAAAGACTGCCTTAGAATCTGGCCAGACTTTGCCAGTTGGGAACCACTGATAGGACCTGAACTAGTGGATTCCATCCAGGATTTGAGGGGACAATTATAAATAATATAATTATTATATTATTTATAATATAGTCATCAGTAGCCCCCTTTGAGATGTAGGATCATATAAATTATAAGGCTTATGTTGATAGAATTTATTATTCTGACAGCTATTTGAGATTAATATTATTGAATATCTCATATAAATGTTGGGATTTGTATCTGAAGAGAAAACTGGGCCATTTTATTGAGCTTGGCCATATTGTTCTCCAAAGACATTGTTAGGCATAGAACATCTTGGCCTATTCAATCCTAAACCTCACATGTAAAATAGAGATGTGTCAATAGCATTGGAAGATAGCTGTCAATCATCTTGATCATCCTTTGTGCTTGGTAGTAAAAGAGTAAAAAGTGGGAAGCCTAAAGGTGCTATCTATAACACTGATTGATTACTTCAAGAGACTCACTACTTTAGACCTTTGTTTTTATATAAGCAAAGGATGATGGGGCAAGAATATCATGACCCAGTCCATCATTCCTCCTTTTATGTTTATTTGGGTTTTTTTAAAAAAAAACATACTTACGTTGGCTTCACTCACATATTGTGCTAAGTCATAATATGGTTTGCTTGTTTGTGTTACTTCTGTGAACCCAGCCACTAAGGTCAGTAAACAATAATTTGTTGTTTAGCACAATATATGAAACCAGCCAACCGATATATGCACACATTCATCTGTGGTTTATGAAATAAAGCCTGAATCCTTCCCATAAATTCAGAAACTTAGGTTTTATTCAAGAAAAAATGAATAGGTATAAACTATTCTCTGCGCCAGCTAATTCTTATCCCAAAATCAAGATGCTATGTAAACATTAGGTACAAATCTGAGCACAAGCCTGGACAAAGGAGGCTTTTCCCTTCCCCTTCTGGTCAGTTTTTCAGAATGTCATCCCTGTGATTTTTTTGACCGTATGAGAAATGGAATGGGGGGTATAGAAGGTTCCTGTATATGTTCCTGATTCCAGTAAGAAAAACAGTTCAAAAGGAAACTGTTTTAGCCTAAAAACAGAATTAGCAGTCTTTCTCACCCTATTCCTCTTCCTCCTCCTCCTCCTCCCCCTCCCCCTCCTCCTCCTCCTCCTCTGTACCCCAAAAGTAGAAAGGGAAGAAAGAACTGCACATTACTTTTTGCTTGAACCTGTGGCTGTAAGTTCTTGGCCATAGAACATTTTGACATATTATGTCCTAGACCTCACGATGTAGGAGGCAGGGAGGCATTCAGTCTACTCATACACAACCACAGTTCAATACTGCCCTCCTCCATGCAATACAATAATAATATTACTTTCTGGTTTAATCCAGAATTAATAGCTATTCTGTCTAGAGATGCCCATGGTCAAGCATTATTCATTGTAAATGAAATGGTTACTGTTTAGGAGACCTAAATTATTTTAATTGGGTGATATGTGGTAAGCAGATCTGTCCTATTGGTATACGACTCTTAATTCTTAAATATGTCATATTATCAGTGTATATGTATAGCAATACTGGAAGAGCAAGAAAGTTTTAATCTGCCCTCCAAATAGTATTAGTGTTGGGCACAAACATGTTATACCTCTTGGCACATAAAAAGAAACAAAGTACAGAATCAATAGCATGTACTGTATGCTATAAATATAATTATCGTGCAGGATGAGGAACTGTGGGAATCGATATTCCTCTAAGACATTTGTACATATTTACCTGAATATGTATCAAGCATAAATATTGATCATGGGCAGAAAAAAGGCAGCATAGGGACAAATAATATTACTTTCATTCGCAACAAATAATATTGCTGTCGTAGCAGCAAGCCTGAGCTGTATGCAGCTTTAGTCCTTGGTGGTGATTGAGACAGCTGTGAATCCTGATGGAATGACTGTTTTGTTTTAGAGATCCAAATAATAGTCCATCAGGACTATTATCAAAACTCCAGGTCAAAAACGAGATTTCATGGATTGCTAGTTGCTCATGTTACCTATGGTGCCATGCAATACGGTAAGCAAGCATCACTCTAAAGTAAAAAAAGCACTTATATTTCTTCTTAGGGTTACAGATTGTTACATCTACAGTACTTTGTTGTGTCCTTTGAATCCTGAATACTGGGGGTTTTTTTGTGTCCTCAAGAATTCATAGTTCCTTCATATTTCCTTTTTATAGTATTTTGCTTATAATTGCTGACTCTGATATTTTTTTTTTTGTCCAGAACCTGAACATATGAGACAGTTCCCGTTAATCTATTTCCTTAACATCATAGCACATTATGCATTCAGCCCATTCATTTTTCAGAGCTAGTACAATGATATTAATTACAGAGGACAAGCTGTGATTATTGCTCCTAAGTACTTGTATTTCAGACCTGTTGATTGATGCTACACTTTTCTATTACATTTATAATAATTAAATTGGTATATTAACTAGGGATGGTGTGATCCCTGTTAATGTTATCTACACAGGTTTATAGTGCGGCCTCATTTTTTACACTATTTAGTGCATTTCTAGCCTGGCTTTTGGGACCAAGCCTTTGCCAGGTAACCTATATTACAAGTGCATGTTTTTTTAAATGAACAGATATAATAGATCAAACATGCATACATGAATAATTCTGGTATTAATAAAATGATTGGCAGGTTTTTGTAAAAAAAAAATCTTTGTACCCGCCTCAGTTCTTCAAACCATCTCCAGCTCCCAAACCTATTTCTGTCTTTTCTTTCTAATTATTCAGTGAGAGCAGCAGGAACAGAAATTCTTCCTCTTGCTATACTTGCTCACTTCCTTTCCTGTTGTGCTAATTAAAAATGGGGAGTGTCTTCTGCAGATTCAGATGGGATGATTTTTAGGAGTCAGGAAGGGAAGTAGAATTGGGAGAGGGAGAGAGTGGAAATCAGGAAATGTGTGCTACAAGCTGAATAAGTAAAGCAAAAGGACTTTGAAAACAAGGTGCTTGTCTGAGGAAGCTTTCGGGCTTCAGCACCTCCACAGACCTCACGTTTTTACTGTAACCCAGTCAGATCTTTGCCATTGGATTATTGTGTGAATCAGCATGAACAATGGGGCTAGATTTGGTTGGGCATTATCTGCTTGCTTTAAGGCCCCAGTCATCTGATTATGAACTCATTCTTCCCATCTATTTCAACAGCAGATTAAGAACCACCTTTGTGTCCCAGGAAGACCTTGTGCGAGTTAAATATAAATAGCATAGTTTTTATTGGGATTTCCATTAAAATTAATTTCTATAACAATTTAAGCAAAACACACAGATACATTCTTTATATTACCTTTTAAACAATATAACATTGAGTGTTTCTGTTCAGAACTCCAGGTACCCTGACCCATTTCCCCTCATTTTCCACTATCTGTTTCAGCAAATCAGCCAGCCTGGACATCCTTCATTGTTGTTATCGTTTTCCTTCCCCCATTATAGTATTTTCTTTTGCACTTCTGTTTCCTTGTTTTGCATGGGTGATGCTTTAGTTTCATAAGCAACAGTGCTGATCAAAAGAAACGGGAAGAACACTTCACCATAATACAATTATGGTGGATGGATGGGGATGGATGGGGAGGTGACAAGTGTTTTGAAAAGTAATTACTGGGTAAATGAAGCTCCTATTAACCCTCTGCATAGACAAAAGCCTTGTAGTACCTTCGTTCAAGTAGATTTGCAATGGGTAATCTTTTAAATGGCACTTTTATAATTTTGTTTTATTATGAAACGCTGAAAATTATGAGGTGCAGTCCAGTACATACTTGTTTTCCCCCTACAACTCCAGCAATTATCATTAAAAAAAAAGTTGAAAAGGGAGGAGAGAACCAACAGTGGATTCTGAACAGATTCAACCCACTCATCCCTGATATAAGAGTGAAAAAGGGTGAATTGAAATGCATTTCAGACCAAGAGCCCAAAGGCTGAATTATAAGGAAGAAAAGATTTGTTAAAGATTATACTGGCTGTCTGGAGAATAGACCCATGCAGCTAGTTGGGATTGTGGAAAACAAATTTCTCAAGGAAAAGAGCAGTGGTGAGGGCAAAGACTTGTTCTCTGGTGCCCCGGATGATCAGACTAGAGTCCCTCAGCTAAGGAGACAGTGTAGATAAAGGAATGTCTTAATGCTCAGAGCAATTTGAGAGCAGATCTGGGACTTCACCTGGGGGGGATCAGGATATTCCTTTGCTGGAGGAAACTGGACAGTAGACACCCATCTATCAAGGATGTCCGAGTGTCAGAATCTTTGCATTTATGTTACAGCATTATAAATTTGGTTTCAAAGGGTAACATAGAGTTAGTGCCATTGAAAGTAGTTATCTTGCCCCTCACCCCCTTTCCCAGAATTTAGCACATGTCACAATGTCACCTTTCTCTTTCTATCATCAACAAAACCAAAAATCTATTGAGTAAGAAGATGTGAAATACAATAAAGTAGCAAGAGACATTGAATTATATTAGACCTTATGCAGGGGTTATAGAAACAAAATGATTTCGTGGTGGAGTTTTTCTGTCATTTGCCATTTGGATCGGTACATTTAGCAGAATATGTATTCCTGTATAATACAGTATACAACTGGAGTTGTAAATATGAGACAAAGGTTATGACCCCAGGAGGTTAAGCGACTTCATTCCCATGCTTATTATAATCATCTTTTTATGTTACCACGCACCCCGAGAAATTAACTTTTTAGAACCAAAATGCCATATTTCCTTGTTTTTCTGAATGGGAGAAGGAAGAATTTGCTAACCCGGATGGCAGAATACTTATAGACCGGGAAAGAGATTTCTGGGGGGCTTTGGGGGAGATTTTGTGGGCTGAATTTTCCCATAGACTGTTCTTAATCTTTGGGTCACTTGGGAATGTATATAATCTCTTACAACTTTGTTTCTCAGGCTAATCTGAAATATAGAGTAACTGCAAAACCAGATGTGTTTCAGTCATGAGATGAAGGATAGCATGAGCCACCTATTCTGACAAATGAAAAGCATAGCAAAACAGGATGCTATATATGTCTCCTATGAAAGGCAACGTGTTGTGTAATGTAAACAATATGGGTATTTCTTTGGACTGAATTTAATAGTAGACTGCTGATAACTTTGCATTGTTAATGGGTGATAGGGCATGTTTTTTAAGATCATAAATGTCCCACCCAGGAGCAGTTCTGTATTAACACTGTGTCCCAAACACAGAACAAATGTATCTGATAGGCAGACAGGATATCAGTTGAGATATTGTTTAGTCAAAACATTGTCCAATTCCATGATAAACCACCTCATTGTATTTTCTTCTTCTTTTTTTATGGTTTTCTGAAAGCAGGTTTAGAATGTTTTACACATTACAACAAGAATGTACAATTGCAAATGAGAGTAAAAAAGTAAAAAACGTAAAAATCTGGTTTAAATGCATGGCAAAGTTCTCAGCGCCACGAGTTTGGCATGCGTCACACAGAAGCTGTGTACAGATTCACATGGCATTTTCCTAATTCTAAATCATGACTTAAAAATAAAAAGAAAAGGAAATCACTTTTTTGTTTGTATGAAGAATGATGGTCATTAACAGATTTGTTAATCAAAGAGAAATCTTGGTCATGCCATTAAAAAGCTCGCCGGCCTTTTCACCCATGTGTCTTTTACCATTTGTTTGATGAGTTGCTGAGTTGGATGTTAGCCAGGGGCACAGAAGGTTCATATTAATATTTTCCAAATGCCCTCAATCTTAGATGCCTCTAGAAAATTAATGCTCTTCATCGCCACCACCCAACACACTTCCCCCCACCCCAGACAGTAGGGATGGAATGAAGAGCAAAATGAATGCCTGGTTGGAATTAAGAAGAAAAGAATTTTGTGGAGAGTGTACTGTTGATTGGAACCATAAAATAATGTTTTCATAAATACAATTAAAATAAATCTCTAAAGCAAAACAGAAAAGAAGTAAATTCTGTTTTTTTTTTTTTTAAATGCAGTACGGATCCATCTTGAATAAGGAAAGTTACTCAAAGTAAGTTTTATTGCTTTGAGTAAGCTGATAGGAAAAAACGCACTGCATGAATTTGCACTTTGAAGTGCTGTCCAGATGGAACTCAATTTAACATCAAGAACTTTAAGAAGGTAAATTGTAGTATCTTAGATTTGCCCATTTGTCAAAAATTGGACATGAGGTTGTGCAGGATTATCAGTTACAATACTCTCCTCATTCTGGTGGGCTGTATGATGCTGCTATATAAATTTATAGACAGTATTTCCAAGTTTATCTCTCTCATAATGTATTAGCATTTAGTGTACAGATTTTATGCCACTTTTTTGCCAATGTAGAAATGATGATTCTACTACTAAATAAATAACTCTGCTACATAAGATGGAAAATGAAGTTTAAGTACAATGACTTTCTCAAGTTTGCCGTTTCAGCAAGATTTTGAAATAACATGTCTATTTTGCTTCGTACTGTTTTTCTTTCCTGCCAGCTAACTCTGATGGATGACCCTATCATGTCTATCCTGCTCATGTTATGGGTATAATTTTCTAGACTGCAAGAAGGAAAAGCATATCATTTTAAATACCTTAGTATTCAAAAAGGAAACAAAGCAAGCATTTCTTATAATATCTCAAAACTATATTTTCTAAGTGAGGATATGCTTAATGCTGACAACAATGCAGAAATAATAATATATTTGGCTACAGAAATTATATATGATGTTTTTGAAAGCTATTATAAAAGTCACTGAAAGTTTCTTCTGCTGCAAAGAAGCAAATTGAAAAGGAGAAAGAATTCAGAACATGCGCAAAAGAAACCACTGGTATGCCCACTCATCTGTTTTCCTCGGCGTTCTCCCATTGGCAGGATTCTACCCAAATTTGGCACTTAATCTTTCAGCATACTACAAACATAGTGGGGGCAGGGCTCTGGTGCTCAGTTCTGATCCAGCTGTCAAACACATTTTTATTTGCATTTTTATTTAAACATTCTTACAATGAGCAAAAGGTAGTGAGCATGATCTTTTATATTATTTGATCATCTTAGAAACTCAGAGGAAAAGGTCAAGATAAAATATTGTTACTTGTCCAAAATTACACACAATTGTTGGGTTGAAACTGTGTGCTAAACCCTAAACCCAAGTTGACAGAACACAGGTATTCTTCACATTACATTCTATTGTGACCTAATGTGAAAACCTGTATAATACAACAATGGCCAGAGTTCCTAAAACACACTGAATCACAAAATACTCAACCTTATTTTAGCATAACCTAGCGTGGTGTGTTAAATCACTGTATGTCAAAGCAGAATGGAAATTTGAACTCTGATCTCTCCAGCTTTAAATCCTATTCTTGGCCTGAAATTCAGATTTGTTAATGTCACCCATGAAGAATTCTCTTTGAGAAATAAGATGAATCCATCCCAAACATTTCTTCCTGAACTGCAAGATTGTGACAAATTCCCATTTGAGCAAAAGTGAAAACGAGAAGCGATGTATCCTATGGTCAAACCATGCATCCTGTGAACAAGGGTGGGATTTTAATTTGCAGTTTTAACACAATTTAATAGCAATTTTACCACTATATTGATTATTGCCAATACTTGTAGTAAGTGTGCAATTTATATTTCAGGAATAGAGTAAAGAAATAACCACAACTTTTAAAAAGAAAAGTTGAATTGTTTTACTCCAAGCATATTAAAATGTTTACCATTTTTTTTAGTTTCTTTAGTATACAGAATTCCAAGTGATTTGCTTTAAGTATGTTTATATATTTAATTCAATTTTGAGGTGCCTAACTCCTCAGTTATTCTGAGGGGCTTACAGGAAAGGAAAGAATATCTGTCAAAAAGATTACAACTGATTGGAAGATCAATTCCAAATAAAACATTAAACTTCAATATTTTATCTTACAATAATCATCAACATATTTAAGAAATATATTTGTGACATATGGTTACCTGAATCCTTCAGGATCCAGATTAAACTTGTCTGTAATGGCTTGATCCTTTAACACTAACAAACATTCATTCTCTCTTTTCAAGAAACAAGAAGACCCCTGAGCTTGCTTTTCCACAGTGTGTGTGTTCTTAAGCTCACTTGTTTCACTCCCAAATTCTCTAATACGGTTTTCAGGTGATCCTGGTGATGTAATTTGTTCTTACTGACAATTCGTTGTGATATTTTGATCAGCTGCAGGTCCTGATGCAGCAACACAAAAGACAACTGACCTTCTCTCTCCACACCAAAAGACATGAAGGGAAAAACACGCCTAGTGGTTTGGTGGTGGGAGGAGGGGACTATGATTATAAAATGCTGGCAGTTTCCAATTTACTAGTTATTTGGGGGTATGGAAGGGGGGCTGCAAGACATCAGAGGCATTTTTCTTACAGGTCCCAAACTCGGAGTGAGACAAGATTTTTCCACAGAGAAATAAAGCCATGGTGTACTAACAAAACACGCACAACACACAAAAAGTCATGAAACTGTGAGGCTAAGTGGATGTCACTGGATCGGGATCTGCTTTTAAACTGATGCAGAATCTTTATGTGGAAGTGCTCTGATCATAAGGGCCAAGCAAGTATTTAGTCATAAAACCCAACTTTAGGAGCAAAAGAACCAAGCACAAGGGACATGAAGCATTTGTTTCCAGGGATGTCAAATATCCCAACAAACCCATCCATTTATTTATCAAATGATGTTCTAGCACTAGGAATAGTTTGCTCTAACCTCCTTTCTGAATCTCTAGAGAGCTACAGAGATGACCTTGGAGAAACTACACAGTACATTTGCAAAAAAAAAAAAAAAAACTTTACGTTTGAGAAATGAGGAAAGCATAACAAACTGATTCTGCCATAACTTTTTGGATTATAAAAGGGAAAGAAGGCGAAACAACCAAGCCTGACAGCTTTTTACTATATCTCAAAATAGATTTTCAGTCAGATTTATGGAACTAGTTTCCCTGACCTGAATGATCTTGAAAGGTAAGTTTTCAAAACATACAACTCAAACGTGGCCTGTAAGGTTTTATATCTCATTGCTTATTTTTGTTAATCATTTTTTGGTAACTCCTACCACTCTTTAAAGTTTAAACAAGTTAGGCCAAAATGTGTGGCTTAATCCATCTGAAAGCCATAATGACCCTTATTTGATTGGTTCTACTACAGTGGGATCTGGTGTTGAATCAAGCTGCTGCTCCCTTCTTGCATAATAATGTTAATAGTAAAAATAATTTATTATATTTGTATGCCACTTGTCTCCCAGCAATTCTGGCTCACAACAATCAAAACAAATTATAATAAAGCACAAAGAGATGGGTGGATAAAAGATGGCAAGAGTAACAGACTGGAGCAAATAAGGGATCTTGCTTTCCCTCACAAAAGGTTAGGCAAAGAGCCACATCTTAGGCCTCTTTAGGATGCCAGTAGGTTGGGGTCTGTTTGAATCTCAGGGGAACCTCATTTCAGAGTGTAGGTGCTGCTACAGAGAAAGCATGACTCTGGGTCCCAATAGGTGGCATTATTTACTTGAAGGAACCTGGACTATTGAAATGACCAGGTAGATACTAGGCCATAAGTAGCCTAATTGACAAATCTGTCCTTTGTGTCTGTCTGTCTGACAGGTGAGTATTTACTTCTGTGGTAAGCTGGCCCACTACCCAGACTTCTGGATGGATATGTTCCCAGCAGATAAGCACCTGCCAGTCAAATCAAAGTCCCATTAAATCAAGTCTCTTTACCATATCTAGGGATCAGGACCCTGGCCAGCTCCTAGGAGCTGCATTACCTCCGTATGAAATTATACCTTCTTAGCAGAGAACCAACCCGTTTATGGTTACATGCAGACTGTCAATCTCTTTATGCAATCTCTCTTTCTGTTTCCATATAAAACAGAGATTATCCTTGCTTGTTCTTGAAAATGTTGGGTGGGTTTGTTTGTTTTTTTGCCACCCAACAGATGTAGCTATCTTTTGAGGCTGATGCAAAATGGAATGGCCACATCCATAAACTAGAAGATTCAGGGGCATATAGTTAAGATCTAATCTCCTCCCAAGTAGAAAAGTTATACTTTACACTGGTGCCTTTCTCATTTAATAGGCAATCTTTCTGAGTCAGGCTGTTTTTGGACCCAGCTCCCTATAATTAGCATTGGGTAGAGCACCCAAATTTATCTATGCATTCCCCCCCCCCCCCACACACACACACAAATCAAGGATAGAGCTTTCAAATTTCTTGTTAGGTTCTGGTTATTACCTTAAAGCAAAACAAAAGAAAGAATGAAACATTAGTTTTTTAAAATATAGTCCAATGTGAGTGTGCTATCCAAACAGGTAAGAAAGAATACTTCATATTTTTACCTCCAGAAAGTGGAAGGTCATAGGAACAGTGAAGCTCGAAGTATGTGCATTCTTTTAATTATAGTTTTTGCAAGGATTCTTAAAATCAATATCCAGACTCAATATAAAAATGAGGGTAGGAGTTGGATTCTTTGAACATTTTCCTTAGCTAAGCTTTTAAATTAAAGATAAACAAGTAATGTTCAAATAAAGACTGGGTACGACTTTAAAAAATAAAGTAAATAATAGAGATGTATTTGTGGTAACAGTTGTGCCTCATCTCCACTGGGCCCAGTGCTTTAAATCTTCTTAGTTTTGTACTAGAAACACAAATAATTCCAGCAGCCAGCTCAAAAAGCTGGATTGTGCACACTTTCTTTTTACATATACAGGTACATGCCTAAATGATAACATTTCTATTACAGATAACCATCACTTGAGGTGACTTGTGATGAGTCCATTTAGCCACAAGAAGTCACTGTTGTTCCAAGAAGTCTGAACTGAGAAAAATGATTATAGCTCAATTGACAATTTTCTCCCTGTCTTCTTTATGCTTCTACTCTGTGATGTGACTTTCTATTGACAACTGTAGGCCCTAACAGGTTGATCACTCTAGTGAGCAACATTTATTGATCCTTTGTGCCCGGGACCCAGAAATATTCCCTCATTTCAGTATTTTACTGTTAGGATTTCAAATTCTCTCAGAAAGATGAGGAATGCTGGGAGTTGTAGGCAGCCGTATCTGAAATGCCACAAGTTACAGTACCTCTCTTCCTCTAGAGCAGAACATTGTTATGCATTTTGCTTTACCACCACTACACATCAATGATCATGGAGCTTCAGCAACGTAAGTTTAGACCTCTGACTTAATTGTTGTATAAAGGGGAAAGGATTCCTTTAGTTACCCAATGGTGCTTAGATAATAGTCCACTGTTTCTGGGAAACAAAACATTTTAAAAGTAAATAAAATACATTTTGTATTCGTCATTACAGATGTGCAAGCTGATTGATCCCAGATGAATCCCAGCAAGGGCATATAAATCTAATTATAGATGATAGGCCTGAATGCTACTGCTCCAACCACTATTCACTCTGTTTGTTGCTCTCTTGAGTATGGGGTCTTCAACCTCTACTATTAACTCAAGCAACAGCTGTACTACTAACTAGATATCACCTGGTAAACCCTCACTACTCCCAAGTAGGGAACCAGCTCTTTACTTATTGCATGTTGCCTATGATATCAGCACTTTAAAGAGCTGTACAAGGAGCCCATAGCTGTAAAATTGCTTTTAGAAAATCAAGATCTACTTCAGTGGGTCTTATTTAGAAATGAATTAGGTATACTGCCTATACTTAATTAGACAGCCAGCTTAAATGTGCCACATGCGCCTATGCATTGGCCTTAATTCCCCAAATCCCTCATCAATCATTATTCCATATGGTTAGAACTTCCTTAAACTTATTGGATGATTGAACCCTTTACCTCGGAGCACAAGAACCATGAATAAATGGGACTAAAAATGATTACAGGTATTCCTCAACTTACAACCACAACTGAGGCCAAAATATTTGTTACTAAGCAGTTGTTAAGTGAGTTTTGCCCCATTTTATGACCTCTTTGCCACAGTTATTAAGTGAATCACTGCAGTTGTAAAGTTAGTAACAGGGTTGTTAAGTGAATCCGGCTTCCCCATTGACTTTGCTTGACAGAAGATCGCAAAAGATGATCACATGACTTTGGGACACTGCAATTGTCATAAATACATGCCAGCAGTGGTGGGTTGCCCCCGGTTCGGACCGGTTCTATAGAACTGGTAGAAAAACTGGAGGGAGGCTCCACCCACCGACCCTGTCATCAGAATGCTTCTGCGCATGTGCAGAAGAGTGCGCGTGTGTGCAAGCAAAGCGAGTGTGCGCATGTGGCCCCGTTGCGAGCCAGTAGTAAAGGTGAGTAGAACCCATCCCTGCATGCCAGTTGCCAAGCATTTGAATTGTGATCATGTGACTTTTGGGTATCCTGAGTTTAAATTTGTTTCCCTCTGAGCTCAATTTCTTCTAAGAAGTATCAGTATAATACATAAGGAATAAAGTAGACAGCATTTGGCTGTGTTTTCATGACATGATTAACAAAGTCAGTGACCCTAGTTTACTTAATTAACTCAGCTTTCTGAGTTGAAAATTGAACAATAAATATCTGGGACAAGTTTGCACAACCTGTTACATTAAACTGTGATCAGTTAGCTTACAATTTAGTTCTGGGACATTATCTACGTCCCATTAAAATGTTTGAACTGACCAGCAAGTCTCTCTTTAGAGAATTGACCTATTCCTATGGTTTGGTTTACAAGCTTTTCAATGTGTTTGATGACATCTCCCGTCTGTCTTCTGTTCATTTCTGTCCAAGTGAACAAGAACAGTGAGATGTTCCCAAAGAAAAGTCTTGGTCATAGGAAAGTATGGTAACCTGTGTGCCTGGGCTAGTATTTAATTTTACAGATAAGGAGAAAGAAGAAAATACTAAATGTCCAGCCTGATTTCTGGCAACATTAAAGATTATTAGTCAATCAATAATACACATTGTGTTAAATATTCTCTTATCTCTTAGGTTCCTGTCCTTATTTTTTCTGTTGGATTTCTTTCTTTCATGTCTCAGTAATTATGACTTCACTGGTTCTGACCCCATCCAGTTCTCACTGTGAATAAACTTTTGGCATAGTTTCTGCTGAGGGGGGAAAGACATATTCTACATTTCAAAGTCCACAAAGACTTTGCAAAAAGTCATGGCATCTAGTTCATATAGAACCTAACATCAGCAGGATTTTTCTTCTCTGGCATCTCAGCTCTTATGAGCAAACAAGTGACTTGGCAAAGATGAACTTTGAAGAGCTCCTGAGGGAAGTCGGAGGCTTTGGGCGATTCCAGATCTTAACACTGCTTCTGCTCTGCCTTCCAAGACTCTTGCTTCCCTTGCATTTCCTGATGCATAACTTCCTAGCAGCCACCCCAGGACATCACTGTGCCATCCCACATCAGCAACAATTTGCTAATCTTACTAAAGAAGAGGTGCTGATCATCAACATTCCAAGGGATTTTAATGGCGCCTTCAGCTCCTGTCAGATGTTTTCTGAACCTCAGTTTCATCTACTGCTTAACTCCTCCCTTGAATTGACCAATGTATCTGTCCAGGGATGCCAGTATGGATGGACCTATGATCGGTCCCAATTCATTTCCACAATAGTCACTCAGGTAAAACTTCAAATTAGTTTTTAAAATCCATCATAAAAAAGGAGAATGTAATATTAAGGGGTGAGAGAGAAAATGATTGTTATGTTATTCCTCTCCTCACTTTTTTCAAAATCTTTGGTTAGGGCAGTTTATGTGAGGAATGTATGCATTCTTCTTAGATATATTGGAATTTCATATTCATTTAATTCTTATTTCTAGCTGAATGTGCAAGATTGCACTAATCATAGCCACTCCCTCTTATCTCTCTTTTAATTTACTTGACTGAAATTGTTAGCTACTTAAAAGCAGGGCCCTGTCTGATTTTGTCTATTCTCCAGAAGATGCTATTCCAGTGATGGCCAACCTTTTTGCCATCATGTGCCAGGAAGGGGCGGGTGGGGGGTGTCGCACGTATATGTGCCCACACCCATAATTCTATGCGCCCCACCCCTGCACATGCGTGTGCAATCCTCCAACTCCCCTCACTCCTGGCACACGATGGCCCGGTAGGCTCATTTTTCCCTCTCACCTGGCTCCAGAGCCTCTCTAGGAGTCTGGGGAGGGTGAAAACAGCCTTCCCCACCCCCCGGAGGTCCTCCGGAGGCCAAAAATAGCCCGTTTGCCAAAGTTGGTTCCACCAGAAGTTGGCAAATGGGCCATTTCTGGCCCCTGGATGGCCTTGGGGGAGGGGGGAAGGCTGTTTTCACCCTCCCCAGACTCCTAGAAAGGCTCTGGAGCCAGGTGAGAGAGAAAAACAGGCCTTCCCCCCCCCCCCCCCCCAAGGCCCTCTGGAGGCAGGAAAGAACCTATTTCCCTACTTCTGGTGGACCCAGAGCTGAACTCACGTGCCCACTAATATGGCTATGTGTGCCATAGGTTCACTATCATGGTGCTATTCCAATCATGTTGCTTCTGGAAAATGTAACTGTCATGCATAAGGAATATACCATGTTCACTCTTGCTCAGTTTCTCATTTCACCAATCTTAAATTTATTTGTCATCATTCAACCTCAGTTTATGAAAATTCATGCCTATGCATATGTGCCTTTTCACCCAATACATAGAATTTTTGTATATACTTTTCCTAGTATACATGCCATTGCAGTTTGGGTCCTTTTAATAGGCTGGTCATGTCCTTTGGGCGAGCCTTTAAGAGTATGTGCTGTTATGATATGATATTGTTCCCAGAAAACTGAGTACCTGTATGTGTTTGAGGTAGGGTGAGGGGATTTGCTTCCTTTGTGTTCACTGAAAATCTTTCACTTTTGACAAATGACTTAATGGCTGCGTTCACATGACACACAAGACCATAAACTAGTCAACAATTTTTACATGAAACCAGCTCTTGTGGTTTACTTAATTCATTTATTTTATAGAAAATGTATGTCCCAGTCTTCTAATGCATCTGCATCATTGAAGGTGAGTTATGGCAGTGCATTGTGTGAGCCCAGAAAATTAGATTAATTCAGTAGACCATATGTCAATTAACTATGAGTTTAGTTTGTCATGAGAACACAATTTATTCTGAGATCTGCCAACAGTTTGGGGGATGGGCATGAAAACCTTTTTGTATAGTGCATTTGTTTTTCATTTGTAGTAAATAATAATTCTTCCATGACATTCTGAGAGAGTAAATTTCTTACCAGCTGCTCTTCTCCTCCTGTTATCTCCAGCTTATTCTATGGTGTTTTCTTTTTCCTGTTGATTTGTCAGTCACCCATTCCCACTGATACAGCAAGAATCTGAAATGCTCTATTGGTTTCTATCCCATAATTAGAAAAATGCCTGCCAAAGAAATGGAACATGAGATTGGTTGATCCAGAGCAAAGGCTGATTTAGTCTAGAATTCTGTTTTTTACAAACAGATGCTTCAAGGAAGTCAATCAACACAGTGTATTTATAATAGGTTTCCCCTGCTAGCATCTCTGTACCACCAACAAGGTCATTAGTGGACATAACTCACACTCTTTGAGGAATCTATTCTCCATGGATCTCTAGTGGACTGAATTGGGTGCCCATTTCAAATATTATCAACACTTACACTGCCTAGCAGATTTAATGCCTGATTTACTCAACACTTCAATTAAATTCCTTAAGTGTTAATGGTTTATCATTGCATAGCAAACTTCCTTCCTAGAAAATTAGCTGATGCATCTCAGAAGCTTTATGGAAAATAAATTCACTTAAATTTAAAATACCTTCCCTGGCATCTCTAAAAATAGACTGAGTGCCGACCTTTCCCTTATGCTAAAAATCAAGACACTGGCAGAAAGTTATTTGGAATCTAATAAAGAGTATTAGATGATTATATTATTATTAATTTGAATGAATGTTATCGTGTTTGGATAATAGTTAAAGAAGGGTCACCACCTTGGTTTAACATGTGGAAGGAAAGGCTGCTTCTGCCTACTCTACTAACCAAAATTGGATCTAAACTGCTAATTTAATCTCTAATAAAATGTGGTGATTTCTGTAAAAGTGGCTTTGTATCAGGGGTGAAATTCAGCAGGTTCTGACAGGTTCTGAAGAACCGGTAGTGGAAACTTTGAGTAGTTCGGAGAACTGGCAAATACCACCTCTGGCTGGTCCCAGAGTGGGATGGGAATGGATATTTTGTAATATCCTTCCCCCAGGAGTGGGGTGGGAATAGAATTTTTGCAGTATTCTTCCCCTGCCACTCCCACCAAGCCACGCCCACCAAGCCACACCCACAGAACTGGTAGTAAAAAAATTTGAATTCCACCACTGCTTTGTATATTCTGTAAGTTGTGACTTTTTGATAATTCCCTGATTTAAAATTATATAAGTACAGTACTGCTATACAGGAATCTTCAGTGCTCTCCCTTGTGCAAATATAATGAGGGATTAATGTTCAACAGTTGTCAAGGTGAATGGATGTGGTTGTCACCTACAAACTCCATTTATTTTACCCTTGTTCAATAACTTCCATTCACCTTGGTTAATGTTAGGGCCCGTCGTGGTGATACTGGGATTTCATTATGGCATAATAACATCTACCACCAGAATGGTATCTTAGGATCCAATCCAAAGTTGGAATCCATAAATTTAAAATATTTTAAATCTTCTGTAATTATCATGAACATGAAACTTATTGGGCTACTGAAAAAGGAAATCATGAAATGAATGTCTATTTTCCAGTGGGATCTGGTCTGTGAGCATAAAAGCTTGAACCAAGCAACTACTACTTTCTTCTTCTTCGGGGTGATGTTTGGTGCTGTGATCTTTGGAGACCTCTCTGACAGGTAATTCGGTTTCATTCTTCCATTATTTTACCTAGATATGTGGGCATTTGAGGATGTTGCAACAGTTCATGCGCAGGCAATAAAAATGGCATCAAATATAAAAACACAGCTCTTTTGCTCACCCATTTCAATTTTCAGCGCAACTTTAGAACAGCTTTGCAAAATTCCATACTTGCAACCCCATACTAGATAGATAAAAATCTGATTTACTTTAAAATGATTTACTCTAAAATAAATTAACAATATTATTGTTAAAACCTATGAACAACTCTACCAAACCTAGGGTGTAAAACTCTAGGCAACCACTAGATGGGAGCAAATTATTGGTATTTTACTAAATGTTTGCTGCCACCTAGTGGTTGCAGACTAAGTCTGGCAGTGCTAATGTATGAGCCCTTTGTCAGACAAATGATCAGGTGGACATTTTTGCAATAGCCAGGAAATAGCTAGATCTTTTTGGAATGCTCCACCAGAGGGAACCTGTTGATGTAAATGTAACTTTCCTCATTCCATTGAACAATGATGTATGTGTGGGAATAACAGAAGCAGTGTTGGAAACAGACAGATTCAAACAGCAATGGGAAAGCTAAATGAACACTTAAAAGCAAAAGCTTTTAGGAAGGCACCAGAGCATTTCCCCAAACATCTAATTGTAGATGAGAATCTAGGCAACTGGTCTTTGTGTACATTTATATTAGAAGATAATTTGGCATCGACCCAGAACCCAGGAGATCATGAGTTCTAATCCTACCTTAAGCACAAAGTCGCTGGACTGACCTTGGGCTAGTTACTTTCTCTCTCAGCTTTAGGAAGCATGCAAAGGCAAATCGTTTCTGAAATCTTGTCAGGAAAACCGCAGGGAATAGTTCAGGCTGGAATGGGACAACTTGCTGCTGCCAACTCGCCATGGGCCAACACCCTGTGGGACAATTCAACAATTCACTTTAATTATTTAAATTAATTCAAACATATTTTAATTTTTGTCATTCACATTTCATTTTGTCCCTCCTTTTGCATCTTTTTTTTAGTGGTTCTATTCCATCATGTCTTCCATATTCGTGTAACACTTGTCTCATGGTGAGTTGTTCCTTGGCGAGTTGCTTGTGATGAGCTGTCCTAGACTCACAAGTCACCAGGCATCAAGACCAGTGGTGGGATTCAGCCAGTTCGCATCACTTCGGGAGAACCGGTTGTTAACTTTCTGAGCAGTTTGGTGAATTGGTTGTTGGAAGAAATCATTAGGGCAGAGAACCGGTTGTAAATTATTTGAATCCCACCACTGATCAAGACTGACTCAAAGGCATCTATATATCCATATTATTCTTTTGTAAGCACCAGACCAAAATATACTCCCCCCAATGGTGGGATTCAAATAATTTAACAACCCGTTCTCTGCCCTAATGATTCTTTCCAACAATCAGTTCACCAAATTGCACAGAAAGTAAACAACCGGTTCTCCCAAAGTGGCGCAAACTGGCTGAATCCCACCACTGACTCCCCCCACAGTAAAAAATGTTATAGTCTTGAATGATTTTTGTATCCACAGAAAGCACATCTGGGTACATCCTGACTCTTGACATGTGCCTGACATTTTATCCCATATTTTTATGAGGGCAGAAGCATGAAGACCTTAGATTCCAATTTTTCATCTGGGGAACAAGCTCCCATTTGTCCTCAACAATACCTATGAAGGACCAATTACTTAAGTTGCATGAAAAGATTAGCACAGATGTAATGGCACAATAAATACAAAATAAGTCAAGAATAAATTAAATGGGTAATACCCTTCCACATGCATTTATTTATTTTCATTTATTCAAATGTAATGCATATATTTCCACTTGTGTACATATTCTACAGGAATCTAGTAACTGCTCCAAAATAATTTCTGTGCTTTATTTTTGTTCTTGGGCAGGTGAAAACAGACTTGTTTAAAGTACAAGATATTGCTTTTTTGCCATGATAAATATTATTATGTGAAGCTTGTTGTCTGTTCCTTGAGCAACTCTTTACTTGCTTGAATAAAAAGTGAACTATTAGCCAATTTCTCCGAAAGGGCAATTTGCAACTCTCATGACCTTTGGTAGGAATCTGGAGGTGACTTGCAAGTTGCCTCCTTGGTCACAGTAATAATGTTTCTTTCTATGGTGCCTCAGGTTTGGTCGGAAGAGAATGCTCCTGGTGTCCTACTTGGGCACCCTCATCTTTGGGGTACTGAGTTCTGCCTCAGTTTCCTATAGTATGTTTGTAGTGACACGGACTCTGACAGGAATGTCTATCTGTGGACTCTCCATCATCGTGATACCTCTGGGTAAGCCAAAAAGAAGGCCAAGGTGGGCCTTTAAAAAGTAGCTTGGGATAAATCTATTGTGCAAAGGAATTTATGAATATGAAATAAGCACTTGATTTCTGCATGCTTCTTGTGGAAAGAGGAAAGGATCAAGTGTATTGTACGTAGTTATGGATCAGAGGTATCTGCAGCTTATGGTCAAAGGGCAAGATGGCGGCTATGATTGCACATAAAAAATAAGTGGAGCTTTGATAACATTCCCTTACCAGGCCCTGCAGATATATAGTATCCTTACAAAGTGAAATCTATGGGTGAAAAACAATGTGATGCAGTCCTCAGTTGCCGGACTGAAAAACACATTCTAAGCTGAGCAAATACCCAAAGACTCCGGATCAGAGGTGGTATTCAGCAGGTTCTGACCAGTTCTGGAGAACCGGTAGTGGAAATTTAGAGTAGTTTAGAGAACCGGTAAATACCACCTCTGACTGGCCCCATCTCCATCTATTCTCTGCCTCCTGAGTCCCAGCTGATCGGGAGGAAATGGGGATTTTGCAGTAACCTTCCCTTGGAGTGGGGAGGGAATGGAGATTTTACAGTATCCTTCCCCTGCCACACCCACCAATCCATGCCCACAGAACTGGTAGTAAAAGATTTTTAATCCCCACACTGCTCCAGATCCTTTAAGTGTGAGTCCCAATTTTGACTTTTTTGATGAAAGATGATGAGATAACATATGAGGGTTTTCTTAATAGTTGTAAATTTTAAAAAAAAAAGTGAAGCGTGGGGTGTTTCAAATGTATTCACTGGCCCTAAAAGTTTGCAATTCTTAATTTAAAACAAAATCTGAAGTCAAATTATAAACTGAGAGCAAGATAAACCAGCAACAAAAACAACCATCAAGAAAAGGGATGCAAGAGATTAAAAACAAGCTGATCAAGAAAGCTGCAAATCTGAGAAGGACAAATGATATCTCAGTTCCAGAGAATCAAAGGCTAAGATGAAGGACTGTAAAATGCATCCTATGTGCAATATGTAGCTTTGTCCTCCTCTTCCAATAAAAGGAAGACCTCTGTGCAGATCGGCCTATAAAGCACTTTTTCTATCTTCTAGGCATGGAATGGGTGGATATAGAACATCGCACCATATCAGCGGTTATAACCAGTCTCTTCTGGAGTTTTGGAAATATGCTTCTTGCTCTGATTGCCTATTTGGTGCGGGCTTGGCACTGTCTGCTTCTCACCACCTCTCTTCCGTGTATAGCGGGCATCATCTCCATGTGGTGGGTAAAAATGTTATTTCTCAAAAAACTCCTTTGCAAAATCAGGTTAAACTAGCATAGGAAAAATTGTTTTGTTTTGACTTCAGGCCAGGTCTTAGACCAGTGCGACCAAGATTTGGGGGTATTTGAATGGTGGTAAAAGGATTCATAGTGCTTTTACTGGTGGGACTTTAGAAACACAAAGTTGAAGGTAGCTCATCAGAAGCCAACTTTGTTTCTATGAAAGGGGCAGCATCAGGGATGCACTCAGGGCAGGGACAAAAAAGTCAAGATTGAAGCAATTGAAGCTCCAACCATTTTTAGGTGTGGATTGTTAAAAGAGCAAGAAACGGGTGTTTTCTCTCTGGAAGAACCTTCCACAGAAAGCCGGAGCAAAGTACACCAAAGGGAGTCACCAACTTTGGCTCGTGGCTTGCAATCTGGAAAAGCCCCAAAATTAAAATATTAAGAGAAGGATGTTAATTTGTGCCTAGCATGTTTGCTATAAACTGAAATGAGTGATCTAGCAGCTTGTCTCAAGTGCTAATGACCCAGTGTTTGACATTTTTAAATAAATGATAACACAGTAATGGTTCACTAAGAACACAAAAATAATCTGGTTGAACAAGAATTAGGCATTGCTCATATAAGTAAGAAGAACATTTTCTTCTGTGAAGCCTTTTATTTATTTATCTTTTATTTATTTATTTATTTTGTCAAGCATGTATTAGATAACAGATATAAGTATAAACATAATTATGAATATGAATGAACTGTAGAAGTGTGTGATTGAAATGTACATATCCATCCCTTTAATATATCCAAATACTCAAATATGTTTACATATCTAATGCTTTTGAATCAGCATCAAATTAAGATTAATATCATCTTGCTTCAAAGTTCAGGTCAGAGGCCCCAAAATAAACATTTTCTTTTCCTCTATTGGAGGTGGAGACCCTTTGAGAGCTGATGCAACAAAATTTCCTTTTAATGTATGCCGATTAGTGTACAAAGTGACAATAAAGTTATTCTAAGTCTAAATCTAAGTCTCAGAAGCAAACACTAATGCAGTCAGGTTCTCTAGCCTATAGGAACAGACAGGAAGAAGCTTAAATCTGTATTCACTAATTAACTATGGAGTATACTACACTTCTCATTTCTACATAACTTTTTGTGGTTTACAAAAAAAATAAGGAAACATGCATGCAAAAAAGTCAGGAGCACACAACATCAAAACTACCTACTAGGCAATCTGCAAACCAGTAAATTCCAAATATTTGGAGGAACAACTAGGTTTTAAGCAATTTGTGAAATGCTAACAATAATAATAGCATTTTTATTTTGTATGCATTTGTATCTAAATGTGGCATAAGACTTTTTATTTTCTTCCAACAGCTGCCCTGTGAAGTTGGTTAGGCTGAGAGTGAGTGACTGGTTCAATGTCAGTCAGTGAGCTTACATGGCAAAGGGTGGACTAATGCCTCGGCCCCTCCTGGTTTAATACTTTAACACTACCCTGCACTGGCTAGGAAGTTCTGAGTTTTTGAAAGCAAAATATTTATGTATGGGGGAAGTTACAGAGAAGGCATATCGCTAAGCCCCTATTCCTTGGGCTTCATGTTGGTTGAGATTCTCCTGGTAGAAACTGCATAAAACAGGCCAGATTTTGTTAGATCCTGAAGGTACTATTAACTGCCTTAAACTGCTAGGGGTTTCACTCTAATTACAAACAGAGAACTTTACTCCAAAAACAGCAATAGCAATAGTAATTTGTAATGCAGCGGCCTTAAAAGTTAAAATTTCAACCAAGAATGGCAGAATGAACAAGTAGTAGACATATTCCACAAAGAGTTGTTTTCATTCTCTATTGCATTACTCTTAATGTAGTAGAGGGTAAGTTTGAGTATTAAAAAATCATCACCATTAATCACCCATTCTTGATCTCTCTGCCTACTTTAAAATAGTAATCCTTGTGAGATAGATCTGAGTGTTCTGGTAGGATTAAGGATGAGTCCGCAGTAGAGATTCAGTGTAATCTTGGGCTGCATCAATAGAGGTATAATGTTAACATCTATGGATGCTCCATCACTGAAGGTTTTCAAGCAAAGGTTGAGTAATCATTTGTCTGGCATGGCCTGAAGGTTCCTGCATTGGGCAGGGGATTAAACTAGAAGATCTTCAATGTCCCTTCCAACCAGGGGTGGGATTCAGCCGGTTGGGACCGGTTCGGGGGAACCACATGTTAATTTTAATCTGGTTCACCGAACTGGTAGTTGCAAGGACTGGCTGACCCCACCCACCCCACTCCGCCCCTTCCAGGAGTCTCCACGCAACCCATTATGGATGCCAGGTAAGTGCAGGGTCCTCACGGAGGCTCTGGAAGGGCGAAAAACGGGCCTACTGAAAGTTCTGGAAGTCCAGAAATGGACCCATTTCTGGCCTCTGGAGGGCCTCCAGAGCCCGAGGGAGGCCATTTTCTCCCTCCTGGAGGCTCAAGGAAAACCTCTAGAGCCTGGGAAGGGCGAAAAATGGGCCTACCGGAAGTACTGGAAGTCCGAAAATGGGCCCATTTCCAGCCTCTGGAGGGCCTCTGGAGCTTGGGGGAGGCCGTTTTTTACCCCCCTCCAGAGTTTGGGGGGGGTTAGAAACACCCCCTGTGGTGCAGGAGGCTGAGTAGGCACACCCGCTATGGTCACACCCACCCAGCAACCAGGCAAAGAACCGGTTGCTGAAATTTCGGAATCCCACCCCTGCTTCCAACCCTCTGATTCCATTAAGATCTCTATCTACCAAGCTCAGGGTGCTTCTATTATTTTAAATAAGCCAGAAGAAACCCATATATATCTGCAAATAGCTTGTGCTCACAAACATGACTTTAGAAGCAAGGTTCTTTAGAAAACATATGAAAAGTTTTTTTTACATGAGCAAGAAAACATTCAGGCTGCACATTTTCAGATTTATGGGAAGCTTTGATAAACTTGCTATGATTACAACAAGACAATGTATGTAACTGAATACTTTGGTCAGCTCCATCCCTGCCCATCATATTCATGATGAGAATGACATAGCCATACAGCTCAAGGAGTTTTAGCTGGAGCAGTATTTTTCAAACATGGCAACTTTAAAATGTGTGGATTTCAACTCCCAGAATTCGCCAGCCAGCATGTTGAGCTATTGGTTACAGGCAGAGATTATGATTTTTTTTCATATTTCCCATTACTAGGTGGCTCTCAGAATCTGCCAGGTGGTTGTTAATTAAAGGGAAGCTGAAAGAAGCTCACAGACATTTAAAAAGATGTGCCAGGATGAATAGAAAGAAAGAATTTGCTGACAAAATAAATGCTGAGGTATGTCAAGACATCAGTACCTAAAAACTCAAGAGATGAAACTGATCTCCCCCACCATTCCCCCAACTGTTATGAAGATAGGATGGACAAATGAGTCATGGGCTCTCCATTCCTTTATTAAACTCCCTCCACTTTTTCATTCTCCATTCCATTTGGATTTGGCTATTAGTAATTTTAGATATTTTTTAAAAAATAAGGTTGATTTTTAAAATGTGTAATTTTTAAAATTGTTGTCCAACCTTGAACAACAAACTGAGCAAACACACATTTCTACAAAACATTATCTTCCCCATTTGGATGATGTATTAGTATTCCCATGTATTTGAAACTATGTGGATCAAATAAGTAGATTTATAGCTCTACAAATAGTTTTGCAAATGCAGTTTTAGTGTGTGTTTGTTTTTTGATAAAATATTTCTGTTCTTATTTCTTGGTTATTTTATTTCATAAAATACTTTTTTCATAAGTGGCTGCTCTAAAACTCAACTTCCCTTTCTCAGAGCTTACTCAAGACTGCAGCAATGATAAGCCAGAACTCAGATAGGAACTATTCCTACATCAGTCTTTTCCGAACACCAATGCTGAGAAGAATTTCCTTTTGCATGGCAGCTGTGTGGTGAGGCGCACTTCTTGAGTTCTCTTGGACATTTTTTGTCCTGCTGGGGTCTTATTCTGGGGTATCTTTGTACATCTCTTCATCTCTTTACCCTTCAGGTTTGGAGCAGCTTTTTCCTATTATATCATTAGCATGAACATCACTGGTTTTGGCCTGGGAATGTATATGACCCAGTTTGTCTTTGGGTTCATTGAGGTTCCTGCCAAGCTCCTTGTTTTTGTTATGGTAAATCGAATTGGACGAAGGAAAAGCCAAGCCTGGGCCCTCATCCTAAGTGGGTTATGTATGGGAATCAACATTATGATCCCAACATGTAAGTAGTTTTAGTTAGTTAGAGTTTCATCTCTCTCTCTCTCCCTCCCTCCCTCCCTCTCTCTTTCTTTCTCTCTTCCCCTCATGTTTCTTGAATTCAGCATGAACTTCAATTCTCAGAGTACCGCTGACAACAATTTAAAGTTGCTGAGGTTGAGAAACACTGATCTATCTCACGTATTCTGGGGACTGGTCACTCCAGCAAGGGTGATTGAGTAAATATTACTGAAATTAATTTTTCCAAACTAATTTTTACTCAAGAGAGCAACTTTCCTCAACAAGATGACCTCCAATTCTGGACACAATATCCAGTGGAATATCCTTTCAAATAATTTAACAACTGGTTCTCTGCCCTAATGACCAGCTGGATAGGCGTGGCTGGGTTTTCATGTGACTGGGTGAGCATGGCCAACTCGATGTCACTCACGTCAAGGGACACCTTGCCTTGCCACGCCTGGCCCCACCTCACCCCTCCCCTCCCAGCCACTCCTTGTCATGCCCATCCTCGCCTCGCCGGTTCTCTCCTTGTCTTACGACCACAATTGAGCCCAAAATTTATGTTGCTAAGTGAGAAATTTATTAAGTTAATTTTGCCCCATTTCACAATTTTTCTTGCCACATTTGTTAAGTGAATCACTGCAGTTGTTGAATTAGTAACATGGCTGTTAAGTGAATCTGGCCTCCTATTGACTTTGCTTGTCAGAAAGTTGCAAAATCACATGACCTTGGGAGACTACAACTGTCATAAATATGAGACAGTTTTCAACCATTTGAATTTTTGATCATGTGACCATGGGAATGCTGAAACGGTTGTAAATCACTTTTTTCAGTGCCATTGTAACTTTGAATGTTCACTAAATGAACTGTTATAAGTCAAGTATTAACTGTACAAAAATACAAAAAGCTTCTTTGCGTGCAGAAAGCTGCCCTAAATACCAATCTTTAGATTAGAAATGAGGGAATACACACTGAAGATCAATGACAGTCACAGCCATCATGGAAACCTAAATCATTTTGTCTGAATACCTTCCTTTCCATCAGCAATACTTGCAACCCAGAGTTACAAATCAGGCAGGGTGCCAGAGCACCTTGAGGAATTAGAATAGTTAAAATGCAACAATAACTATCAGCAGCCAACTCTTGCTCATAAAGTGAAACCCTTTAGCAGAGGGGTCATTTAAGCTCTCCAGAAAGTGGGTGAGCACACTTGGGCTACAAATGCTGAACTAAAGAGACAAATTAATGAAGTATATAGGGGACTCATATACTTGGGCCTCCCAAGCTTGTCAGGATCACAATAAAAGTAGTACATGTCACAGATATCTAAATAAACTTCAAGCCTCGTGCCATGTTACTAAGCCTTATTATCATGAGAGAAAATTAAAATGAATTGGAGGGTGGATCTACACCCCTACCTCCTATTTTTTAAAATCTTATTATCAGTGAGCAATCATGTGCCTAGGTCACTCCGAAGCAATGCAAGAAAGATGTTTTTTCAAGAGGCAACTGGACTTTCTGGAAACCAAGGAAGTCCAGTTGCTTCTTGAAAAAAACACTTTTTGGACAACCATGACCTGGATGACTGAAGAATCCCCATAGACAAGAGACTCCTGTGCTCAGTGAACTGACAAAGCACCCTTTCCCACCCAGGAGAAATGCTCCTTAGATCCATTTACACCATTTAAAGATACTGGCTGGTCTCATTCACTTCACAAGATATCCTAAGGCAGTGATGGCTAACCTTTTCCAGACCAAATGTCCAAAGCGCCCGAGCCCCCAAAATTCAATGCATGCATGATCATGCACATGCGCCCCACTCCCCTGTACATGTGCATGTGCATGTGCACGTGGCCCCCCACATGCCCCCTGCCTCCTGTGCATGGGCAGCAGAGACCCAAAGACCATCTGGCCAGTGGGAGGCACATGTGTGGCAGAGCTGAACTAGGGCAACAGCTTGTGTGCCCACAGAGAGGGTGCTGCATGCCATCTCTGGCACGTATGCCGTAGGTTCACCATCATATATTTTATATTTTGTCACACATTATCCATGTCAGGATAGTGACTTTTAGGGTAAGTTTACAGGATATATATTAAAACCTCTCTTAGTTGTTCTCAGCTCATGCTGAGCTCAGTCGTGTCAAGATTATTTGGGTGAAACCTCAGCTTTTGAGTCTAGAGAATGCAGCCCACACAACAAAGGCAACCCTCCCAGCCTCAGGCTCTAAATGTGCAGAAGGGTTATTGATGTGGTGAAGCAAGCACATGGTCGGTCTATATCTATAACTGCTCACATAGGATGAATATGGTCAGCTTTAATTGTAGCACAGTGTTTCTTAAACTTGGCAACTAAGACATGTGGACTTCAACTCCCAGTATCTCTCAGCCAGCAGTTTTAGGAGTTAGTCCATACAGTATGTCTTAAAGTTGCCAAGTTTGTTGTAGACTGCTGGGTCCCATTTCTGTCTTCTCAGGCAACAAGTGCTAGGGTCACTTAAACATTGGTGGTAATGACACAGTATGAACTCGTGCTTCCCAAGATGTCAACTGTACCTTGTTTCTCATCCTAGCTCAGGGGATTTTGCGTTCAGTGATTGCCATCATAGGCAAAGGATTTTCTGAAGCTGCCTTCACTATAGTCTTCTTGTATTCTGCAGAACTCTATCCCACCATTCTTAGGTAAGAAAGAGATGCTTTTGAGATGAATAATTGATTGCATTTATCAGATGATGGATCAAGAAGAACTTGGTGTGACTGAAAAGAGCTACTGCTATTTCCTACAGTCCTAGATCCCGGTATGGGCATACCCTCTCTCCAATACCTTTTTAAAATTTGCTTTTCCGCATTTAAGATCATGCAAGACCATTTGGGGCCTGAAACTGCAGGGCTGAATAATCACCTAACCACCTAATCAATTAAAAACCCTTTTCTTTCAGGACTATTATTTTTAATTGAAATCACTTAATGATTGAATTCAATTGTTTTTACTTAATGGTGGCATAAAAAAACCTTCAATGAGCAACTGTGTATGCATTTGGATTGAGTACATTATCAAAGCTCTTAATATCAGGATGTGTTTACGTTCTGCTCATTAGTTTGCTCCTCTTACAATGTGTACTGTCTTCTTAATAGATAAAAAAGAGGGATGCAGATGTGGACTTAAAGCCAGCCTATCATTTGTGTCCCTTGAATTCAGCTTCCAACCTCTTTTTGATTGCTTTCTGCCTTTGCTTCTAGACAGAGTGGACAAGGATACTGCTCCTTCATAGCCCGTCTAGGGGCATGTGTAGCTCCGCTTGTCTTCCTGTTGGATAGCATATGGAAGCCTCTGCCCCAAACGGCATCTTTTGCCATGGCAGTGCTGTGTGGTTCATCAGCCTTCTTTCTCCCGGAAACCCGAGGCATCCGCCTGCCAGAAACGATAGAGGACATTGAAAAACAAAGGTATGAATGGGATTCCCCAAGAATTAGGAGACTGTATGGCTTGCTAAGGGACGCAGTGGCTCAGTGGCTAAAACGCTGAGCTGCCAACCTTTCAATCGACAAGATTGAAAGGTCGGCAGTTCAGCGGTTTGAATCCCTAGTGCCATGTAACAGGGTGAGCTCCCATTACTTGTCCCAGCTTCTGCCAACCTAGCAGTTCGAAAGCACGTAAAAAATGCAAGTAGAAAAATAGGGACCACCTTTGGTGGGAAGGTAACAGCGTTCCATGCGCCTTTGGCGTTTAGTCATGCTGGCCACATGACCACAGAGACGTCTTCGGACAGCGCTTGCTCTTCAGCTTTGAAATGGAGATGAGTACTGCCCCCTAGAGTCGGGAACGACTAGCACATAAGTGCGAGGGGAACCTTTCCTTTACTTTTATGGTTTGCTAAAACCTCACATTTTTAAAGCAGAGCTTAGTTTCTTCCCATCAATTTATGGATTTTTTTTAAAAAAATTAAGTTATTTTTTTTTAAAAAAGCTTATTTCAAGAGTCATAAGCATATTTGTATAAAATGTGTTATATACCCAGAAAGATGTACATATCTATACAATTTTCCTAGTTTCCAGATGTGTTAGCATTTGCTTTTGGTATTTTATCTTCCCCAACTTGGGACTAATTCTTTGATTAAGAATTGCACATAAAACTAGAAGTGCCCCAACCAGTAGATAATTGCATAACTTAACAGCATTTGAGTTCACGTATTGATTAAGGAAGTTAAAGTCTGTTAAACTTAAACATAAAGGTTAGTGTTGGAGATGGTAGGAATCGGATATTTTAATGAAGTTCTAAATGTGGATTACTTTCCATTTGTTCACCTAAGAGGATCTAATATTAATAATACTAATAAATATTAGTATTAGAAAGAAGATTAGTATTAGAAAATAAGAGCATTATTTAGTGGCACCCAATTCCAAAGTTTCGTAAAGTTTACTGGACTAAGCTATATAACAATATGAGTAGTTCCCGATAAAGTATAGGAATGTGTTGGATGTCTGTATAGAGGTGCATAATACACCATCTGATCGTATCAGAGGTATCTGAAAAACACAAACATTTCTTTTGGGATACTCTTTATGGGATAAACTTTCTGGGACTCTGCCGTTGTTATTTTCCTTCAGCATCACCTTTTTCAAACAGCATCAATCTTCCCCCTTTGCTTCTTTAACTATAGCTCAAAAGGGAAGAAACATCTGCATGGAGACACGCCTGAAGTCGCACCTCTCCAATTATCACACAATTGACCTGCTGAATGGTTAGGTAAGTGAAGCTGCAGAAAGAGGCGAAGTAGCAACATTAGCTTGAAGGTCCTAATTTTTGAACTACAATAAGCTGAATAATAGAGCTTTCTTTTGTATGATTCCTTAGCAGGCAAGCAAAGCTTTGGTGTAGTGGTACAATTCAAATAATTTAACAACCAGTTCTCCCAGGGTCAGGTTGGCTGTGGGAGGCGTGGCCCATCTCTGTCCTCCAGCTCCACCACATATGCAGGATGAGCCTCCAGTGATGGCCAACCTGACTCTGGGTGAACCGGTTGTTAAATTACGCCTTCCCCCAATCAAAGTAGATCCTGGGCGCTGCTCTGCAATGGAGAAATGGGCAACGGAGTAGCCGGCACAAGGGAAGGAGGAGGGAAAGCAACCTTCTCCTTCACTTGCACTGGTCTCTCCATTGCCTATTTCTCTATTGCAGTGCAGCGCCCAGGATCTACTTTGATAGAGTGGGGTGTGTGTGTGTAATTTAACAACTGAATAACTTAACAACCAGTTAAATTAATTAAACCAGTTAATTTAATTAACAATCGGTGCGAACTGGCTGAATCCCATCACTGATTTTGTAGATCTTGAATCTCCAGATCAGATGCTTTACTGTCATAAATCTGTTCTACCTGGCATTCTCCAGGAGAGATGGGAACTTAGCAATATGTAGTCCATACTTCAACAAGAAGACCAGAGCCTTTGGGAATGTGGATGTTAAAAATAAATAACTAATAAATATAACTAATAAATATATAAATAATAAATAAAACAAACAAGTACCCAATAAAGTTATGTAGGGTGTTCCCTTATTATTCATCCATACCTCCATTTTGTTGCACAAAATGCCTTTAAAAACCAAAACAGAATCTATTCTGTAATCCCACAAAAAGCCGTTTTTTTAAATTAATTCCAAAATTTTATTGTAAAAGATTCAATATTCCAATTTTATCTGGATCCTGAATCCATTTATAACTTTCTAAGATCAAAATCTTATTCGGCATTTTCCTGTTTATTTCAGATACTTTACATTCTTAAGTTTATGATTAAAATTTTCTTTCATTGGGGATTAAAGGCAGATTCACCCAGCATTTTCCAACTTGTCATTCCAAAGGTCTCTAATAGCATAAAAGTAGTTAATGAGCAATTTCCAAAGGTGGTTATAAAATGAGATTTGCTAACTTAGTGTCCTTTAGTGTTGCCAGCTAGATGACTGATCCCATTATCTCCCAGCACTTAAACCCACAGAAACCCGCTATCCTGTGGTTTCCTCTTCAGGAGCAGCCATCTAGAGAACATATGCTGGATCTCTTTTTCCTCTCCTTATCTGGAAAGGTTCCAAGAAATCAGTCTTCTCACTGATTCATAGACCTTTACCATGGTTATTGGCTCTGTTTTGGCAGAGCCATCTTCAATCCTTCCCTGGACTGAGGCCTTTTCTGCTTGTGTTCATTGCAATGCTGCTCTCTTCAAAAGCAAATCCATCACTTTACAAAGACTTATATTTTGGGAGGGTGGCTAAAATCATAGATTAACAATGAAGCATGTCAATCTAGCAAAGGCGAACCCCACTAAGTTCAACAAGATTGACTTGTGTTAGTAAATGTGCCGAAGAATCAATTCAACACTCTGAAGAAACAAATATATGTGATAATTTCTTCCCAGTTTACTAAACGTCTGTAGAGATTCTCAGTCATCCAGGTCATGGTTGTCCCAAAGGTGTTTTTTCAGGAGGCAACAGAACTTTCTTGTTTTTTCTTTGAAGATGTTTTGCTTCTCATCCAAGAAGCTTCTTCAGAATAGTGGGGAATGGAAGGATTTATATTCCTTGCAGACAGCTGATCGTTTGCATCCTTTTAGAGGGTGCCCATTCCTACTCCCACACCATTCAAAGGGTGTTCATCCCAGTGGTGGTATTCAGCCGGTTCTATCCAGTTCAGGCAAACTGGTAGCGGCAGCTGTGGGAGGCTCCACCCACCCACCCAGATGTCATCACGCCCCGTTTTTTACACTCTGTGCATGCGTGAAAGGCCCTGCGCATGCGCGGACGTGGCACATGCAAGTGGAGTGAGCGCATGCATGCTCACATTTGCGAACCGGTAGTGAAGGTAAGGGAATACCAGCCCTGGTTCATCCCAAATTGTATAGCTAAAAGTTTGTAGAGATTGTCAGTCATCCAGGTCATGGTTGTCCCAAAGGTGCTTTTTTCAGGAGGCAACTGGACTTCGTTTCTTCTTCTGAAGACGTTTCGCTTCTCATCCAAGCTGAACAAAGAAGCTTCTTGGATGAGAAGCGAAACGTCTTCAAAGAAAAAACAAGAAAGCCCAGTTGCCTCATGAAAAAGCACCTTTGGAATTCCCAGTTTATTGTACTTATTTCAATTAAATCCCAATATCTCTTTAGCCATGTTTAAAACACACACACACTCCTTACACATTTCCAATATGCTATTATTTACACAAACTTTGAGAAGGAGACTATTTTGAATACTCTGGAATTGGTATGTGATTTAACCTTTTCTCTTATTAAACTGGACAGCAGGAATAACATGCCTCCTTCAGTTTCAGTATTCTCACAAGATATAAATATTCTCAGCTGGTATCTCATGAAATTTTGACAATTTATTTGTAGATGGGAGGAGAAACTGATCCACTGCTTGATACCCAGAATGGGAAAGGATTGCTGAAGGTTTCATTTTCTTCTCAGTTGATGGATAAATGGAGCAAACAAATACTACATCAGAACAATAGTTGAACTGCCTCTTTCCACCATTGAATTACGTGCCAGCAGCAGACCAGTACCGAGAAGTACCAAAAGTCCTGAAGGATCAACTTGAGCAGGCTAAGAAGGCCTATATGTTTTGTGAGAAGTTTTACATCCTGATATATTTTGCTGACTGTAACTGATAGGAGGTATTCCTGTGGAAAAAAGGATTAGAAAGTCTTGCTGTCATTATTTCTGCATTCCTGAAATGTCAGATTTCTCAGCCTGTTAACCTATAGATCAAGTTAACCCTGAGGCCTACATGTTACTGTTTCCCTTCTCATTGTGCTTACACCTAACATTCCTTTGATCTTTGCTAGTCTTTGATCCTCCTTGTCACCCTGCTTATATGCCTGCAGTGTGACTGCCCCTTTTGCTGGCTGAAGGCCAGGTAGAATATGAAGTGGCTCACATTCTGGGACTTTCACTGATGCCCATGAAAGTTACACTATTTGTCCAACTCAGTGGGAAATACGCTGAGGGATTTTTCTGGTGAATAAGTATACTATATATCAGTCTAGAATGGCCTTGTCGATTGCTCTGTTAAAGCCAACTGCCAACACTTTTTCCTGGAAATCTGGCTCAGTTTGTCTTCTAACACTTCTCTTATCTTCTCTTTTGAAGACTCTTTGCCCTGCATCTTTTTTCTGTGTGTGTAAAACCTGGACTTCTGAGTTCTTGCTATCTTAAACAGATAAGCACAACCATTTGTGAGGTTCAGGCTGTGTGTTTCTGTTGAGCCTACTGGTTTCTACTGAACCTACAGAGCCTAGGCCAGTGATGGCTAACCTTTTTGCCATCGCGTGCCAGGAGGGGGGGCGCGCGCGTGTGCCCACACCAGTGGTGGGTTGCCCCCGTTTCACACCGGTTCTATTGAACTGGTAGTAAAACTGGTGGGAGGCTCCACCCACTGACCCTGACATCATCAAAATGCTTCTGCGCATGCGCAGAAGAGTATGAATGCGTGCAAGCTAAGCGCACACGCACACGCGGCCCTGCTGCAAACTGGTAGTAAAAGTAAATAGAACCAATACCTGGCCCACACCCATAATTCTATGTGCCCCCCCTGCGCATGCGTGTGCAACCCTTCCTTCCCCCCCACTCCTGGCACACGATGGCCCGGTAGGCCCATTTTTCTTTCTCACCTGGCTTCAGATCCTCTCTATGCATCTGGGAAGCCGAAAACAGCCTTCCCCATACCCTCCGGAGGCTCAAAACAGCCCATTTCCTAACTTCCGGTTGGACAGGAAGTAATGTTTTTTGCTGTCCCCAGTCTCCAGAGCCTCTCTAGAAGTCTCTGGAGGCTGGGGACAGCAAAAAATGTCACTTCCTGTCCAATTGGAAGTTGGGAAACAGGCTGTTTTGGGCCTCTGGAGGGCCTCCGAGGGGGTGGTGAAGGCTGTTTTTACCCTCCCCAGATGCATAGAGAGGATCTGGAGCCAGGTGAGAAAGAAAAACAGGCCTGCCCAACCCCCAGGCCCTCCGGAGGCAGGAAACAGTCTGTTTCCCTACTTCTGGTGGGCTCAGAAGGGCCAAAAATCAGCTGGCCGGCGCGTGCATGCATGCCGGAGCTGAGCTGATGTGCCCATTGATATAGCTACGTGTGCCACCTGTGGCACGTGTGCCATAGGTTTGCCATCACGGGCCTAGGCTGTTGTATGAGATGTCTCTTCTTGGTTCTTGTTTGAGGAGGCATCTTGAGATCAGGCCAGGGCACAGACATACACAACAGGTAAAGCAACATATTATAATATGAAATATCTTGTATGAGTCAGATAAATGGGAAAGTCCAGAATGTTATTTGGGATACAGGATATCTATATCTCTTCACGTGCTCACAAAAAGCCTTTAATTTGTCTTTCAAATTAAGGCTCTGCTTCTGTGTCTCCTGATTGGAGGCCTGAAAATTAATTTATACTGATTTATTTCTATTTAATTATATTAGGGACCTGTGGGATTTTTACCATGCTGGACCATGAAGGTACACCATAGAGAGTTGCATTTTAAGTGGCTTTATATAACTTGAACCTTTTAAATTGCGTTGTTTTCATTTTCCATTCGTAAGAGTAGGCTGGTAACAACTATTTGCTTACATTAGGAATGTTAGACACAGCCTACTCACTTACTTAAAAGAGAAAACCAAATCTTATAATGAGGAAATGCTGCATCACAGGCAGCATTATAACCTTAGCTGTACAGTCCTTAAGAAGGAATCCCACTGCTATCTTTTAGAGTGCTAATAATAAATCACTTCGGCTGTGATCTTCATATGTACTACCCAGCAGAGGGCAGCAAAAATCTACATTTGAATAAATAGTAAAACACACCTGGGAAACTGTGTACATGTGCTGAATTTACAGGGTAGGTGGATTCCCTTCCTTCCCTATGATATCACAAGTTCCTATTTAAAGAAACAATACATTGTTGATTATATGAAGAAACTACAAGCAAGAGAGCTCCAGTATTATTTCCAGAAACTCCTGCATCTTGGACACAAAACAATGATGGAACAGGTTAGGTACTTGGGTGGAGGAGCAGCGGAAAATTTCAGGGTTCTTAACTAGATGGGAATGATGAAAAAAAAAACATATTGGAAGATGGCAAAGACAAACGACTTTTGTATTTTTGCTCAGAAATACTACTACTGCCAGGAGTTCAGCTTGATTTAGAGCAATCTCTACCTTTTCTTTCTTTAAAGAGTTGAAAGCAGGAGGTCATGTGCCAACTTCCCCCAAGGACTGTTTTCTGCTTGAAGGCTGCCCAGACTAGTTGGAAAAAAAATGACACTAAGAAGAGAGGAGGAGTCTGGAAATTGCCCAGCTGTGAGCATCTGGCAATAATCTCAGCAACAGATACACGACTCTCCTGTTCAAGCTCTTTTCCGTGTCATTCTTCCCCAACTGGCATTCCTACGTATGAATTAGCTGACACTGAAATTATGCTAACCTCTCAAAACAGAGAGCATGGCATTCTGTGGTGCTAGAAAATGGAAATGACATTCCATCTTTAAAGGACAAAGGCTTCTTTCAGCAGAAAAGAGATGCTGTAAGAGGCCCTCCCAAGGAGAATGTTCCAATGGTTGTACTGGCCTTTTAATCCTCTTATACAAGGAGATTTTCCCTATGCCATGGGTGTCAAACTCAAGGCCCGTGGGCCAGATCCAGCGAGCAGGATGCTTAGATCTGGCCCGTGGGGCCACCCTGGAAACAGCGAAGGACCAGCCCACAGTACTTCTGCCAGTGAAAACAGGCTCCCAAACTCTGTTTTCGCCTGGGACAGTGTCCTGCAATCCTCTGCCAGTGAAAACGGAGCTTGGGAGGCCATGTGGTATGTGGCCCTCCTAAGCTCCATTTTCACTGGCAGAGGGTTGCAGGAGGCCGTCCCAGCCGAAAATTGAGATTGGGAGCCTGTTTTTGCTGGCAGAGCACTTGGGCCACCACAGGTGCCCCTGACATGAGTGATGTCAAGCTGACCATGCCCCCCCCCCCGGGATCAAACACAACCCTGATGCGGCCCTCAATGAAATCGAGTTTGACACCCATGCCCTATGCAATATCCATTAACTAATTAACTATTCAGGCACAAATCATTTTGTAACATTTTTTTTAAAAAAGAAGTGGAGCAGGATCCTGTTTATGTCCTACCAGGAATATTAGAATGCTAGCAGTGCTTTCTTCAAGTAGACACGAAGGATTTCTCTCTTGTGCTTTCACCTTTTTCAAAAAATATGCCCTCCTTCCTCCTGTCCCAGAGCCTTTTTCCCCCAAGCTTAGCCAAGTGCAACTTAATTGCTTTTCTTTGTTCTTGTCTTTTGTCAGCCCAAGTATTTTTCCTAGCTCTAGGGCAATCAAGTTATTTTGAAGTATCTGCCTCCCACTTGTTTCTCAGTATAACTGTTAGGACATTTCCAGCCACAGCTTTAGACTTCCCACCACTTCCTCAGGGAGGGACTAAGCCAATCCCTGTGAATCCTAAATGAACTAGTGCTCACTTACCAGCCCCCAGGCAAGGAGAGCAAAATCCCAGGCATCTTTCATTCATGAATGAGAGACCTCTGTACTCACAGCTTTTCTGCACATGACTTGGTGGCCAATCCCAGGTGCTGCTTTCCAGGTTGTAATTTTGAAACCCAGATAAATATTTGTAGAGCTAAACATGTACATGCTGGTAGCAGTGGGGTTGTCTGAAACAAACCCTGTGAGAAGGGCAAGAGGAGGATGGAGGGTTTTGATTCATGTATCAGTAAAAGAGTAAAGGAAGAGGAAACATGCCTGCGCCTGCAGCAAAATGCACATATGCACAGACAAAATGCACTTTTGCAGTCATGTTTTCAAGGTAGCCAGAAAATAACATCATAGGCTTTAGAGATGGGTACCACAAGGATTATCTCCAACCAGTGGTGGGTTGCTACTGGTTCTTCCCATTTTGGGAGAGCCAATCGTGGAAATCTTGATAGGAGAGCGAACCGGTTCGCTCCGAACGTCAGTTGGACCCTCGCCCCCGTGCTATACCTACCTTTATTTCTTTTGTTTTTAGCTCAGCTGTAAGGTGCGGCAGAGTGGATTGCCATGCCTTTGCTGTTTTTTACGCAATGTGCTTTGCACGGTGATCGCACGCAAAGCGCGTGTGTGATAAAACTGGTTAGAACCTACTACTGTCGCCAATCCTCTGAAATATGCTGGAAAGCTGATTATATTATTCACCTTCTTCTTAAGAACCTCTTAGAGTAAATTTACTCTACTCATAGAGTATGAGTAGATATTAACTCATAGAGTAAATCTACTCAATGTCCATAGTAGGCTGGTCTTCAGCTGTACAGATCTCATCACCAGGAATATTGAAGCTGCTCTGGCTTTCACGTAAAAGATTACAAGCTGGTGTCTCAGATTTTGATTAACTTCATGGGCTGAGCATACGATGTAACTCCTGTTCCTTCATTTTTGCCATATGCCTGCCCACAGAATGAAGCTTCAGTAGTTGACTTCAAGATTCTATAGAAACACAAAATGGAACCTACGAACTGGAAAGACAGAACCAGACCAGTCCAATACATTTTGCAGATAAGGTGGTGCTGGTGTCCTCTTGCAGTCTACTTGCTACCAGCTGAATCAATCCTGGCAATGGGAGAGCATCTTCAACCACCCTAAAACCAGGACTGACCCCTTCAAGGGGAAGAATCCTTAGAAAAATGTGATGGAATGTAGTCTGGATTCCCAGGAGGAAGGGAGTAAATTCCAGAGGAGCAAAAGACAGCGAAGTTTAGGTAGCTGGTGTAGAGAAAGACAGTTAAGTTGGCTTCTCTATCTCAGAGTATATGTTTAAACTTTATATTGTTTTTACTGCTTTAGTTGGCAAGACTTCTGTCTATAAGTGAGGAATAATAAAGGAAACTGTTTAGCAGAACATCAGTAATTTTTTTTGGTTTTTCGAGGGTAAGAAAAGCATTTGGAAGCTCTGGCTAGTCCAAAATGCAGTGGCATCTGTAGTATTGGGTGCACCAAGGTATGCCCACATAACAACATTGCTACATGAGCTGCACTGGCTCCCAGTAGGCTTCCAGGTGCAATTCAAGGTACTAGTTGCCACCTTTAAACCTTGTAAGACACGAGGCCAGATTATTTGTGGGACTGCCTCACCCTCAATGCTGCCTGAGGATTGGCAGAGAGGACCTGCGCCAGGCCCCCTCAGTGAAGCAGTCTCACGTGGTGGATCCTAGGAAGTATACCTTCTCTGTGATGGCACCTGCCTCATGGAGCAGCCTTCAGATGGCGCTGACCTTCCTGACCTTTTGGCATTGGTGCCAGCTGTATTCTGGAGCTATGGTGTGGATATATGGAGAGGCTGTCTTTCGTGGCTTCTAATGAAGGTGATCTTGATTGGGGGTATTTTAGTATGATTGTTGATGTTTTCCATATTTAGTTTGCTGGCCAGTTCCACTGGATAGATGGGCACCCTTATAAATTTGAGAAAGAAAGAAAGAAAGAGAGAGAGAGAGAGAGAGAAAGAAAGAAAGAAAGAAAGAAAGAAAGAAAGAAAGAAAGAAAGAAAGAAAGAAAGAAAGAA
>WNWU01000018.1:10805168-10841409 GCA_012654045.1 Ptyas mucosa | reverse complement strand
GAAAGAAAGAAAGAAAGAAAGAAAGAAAGAAAGAAAGAAAGAAAGAAGATTGATTTGAAAAATGAAGGGACAGCTCAGATAGTAACTGATAGGTAACAAGGGCAATCCTCGTCCATTTTCTGACTGTTCTTCTCTATTGAAGAGACAAAGCTGGGCACAATAAGTAAGCTATCCTGGACCCCTAAAATAACCTGTGTTTCTGGTATGCTTGAAGATGCCATCTGATCACCCTTATTTATGATTCAGCTACAAGACATGGGAGTGTCTCGTTGGGCTGGAGTCTAGACTCTAGAGAACCATATTGTGCGTTACCTCTGACAACCAAAAATATGGGTCAAACTGATTGTTGAGGCAACAGACTAAATTAGGTGACCCTTGGACTGCCTATCTCCATCTTCCCTTTCAATAGAAGGGGGCAGCTGAGGAATCTGAAAAGCTATCCCCACCATCTCCTTCTCTTTGTCAAATGTGAGGCTCTCCCTGCAGACAACTGCCTACGCTGCGCAGCCTGATAATAGATTCTGGACTGCTCCATACATGCAAAATCTCCTTGCTTATCTGCTGAAAGTCTCTCCCCCCCTCCCTCCCCCTCTAGTTTAACCCAGGAGGTGATTAATTTGGGGCAGCAGAGAATATGCCATTTGAAACCACTGGAAGGCAGTCCTGCGATGACATGCTAAGTAATTAATGGCATTACTTTTAATAGATCCTCCAGAAAGTGCTAAGTCAGTGACATCTGCAGCAGTGTGGCAATGATACCTTCCAGGAGAATATTTTTAACCCGGTGATGCCTCAAAAGGAAGCCTGAGGGCAGGCTGAAAATGGCCACAGAGAGAAAGAGTAGCTTACATAGTCCTGAGTTCTCCTTTAGTCAGCTGAACCCGAAACACCACCACCCCCACCCCTGGTTGTTGGGCATTTAATCAAGAATTATGTAGCATGTATTTTCTTCTACAGGGTTAAGAGAAAGAAAGTGAATGGCATGCCTAATAATCTGCTCCAGCAAGGGAGCCTTGTCGGCAGATGCAACGTTCCTTGTGCATTGCTGATGCAGATTAATTACCTGTGACCAAGAGCCGTATCAAAATCTTGGTCTCTGGTGGAAGAGAAAATTAAAATAAAGCTAGCTTGCCAGAGTAAGAAGGAACAGAATAACTATAGCATTTTGCGGGAGGCCTGAAGTTGACTTAGGAAAGCAGCCATCTATCTCTCTCTTTTTTCCCCCCAGCTTGCACAGAAATTCAGGCTGTTTCAATGAATAGAATAAGAAGAAATGTCCTGACAGTGAGAACAATTAATCAGTGAAATGATTGAGAATCTCCGTCGACATTCATAAGTTGTGAGGGCTTCATCACTGGAGGTTTTTAAGAAGAGATTGGACAACCATTTGAAATGGAATAGGGTCTCTTGCTTAAGCAGGGGGTTGGACAAGAAGACCTCCAAGATCCCTTCTAACACTTTTACTATATTAAGTTCAAGTTCAAAGTTCAAAGCCTTTATTGTCATTGTACATCATGCATACAACGAAATTGGTTTAGCTCTACTGGTGCAGTCCATACAAGAATACAAGACAACATGAATAATACAAAGAATAATCCTTATGCAAGTAGTTAGGAAAAAAAACTACTCATGCGTTTCCATATGTACGTCATATTCTGTGCAACATGTAAATTATTCTGTTATTCAAGTAGTGTTGTACTCATGTGAGGTCCAAAGCATTTCTTCTGAGTGATTTTGAAGTATCTACAGCTCTAATCCTTATCTGGGCCAGTTAAAGGCCTAGTAACCCCATCTGAAATTTTGCAGGGTTGAACTCAGGGGTGAAATGTAAAATCTGTTACTACCGGTTCTGGGGGCATGGCTTGGTGGTGGTGGGGGTAATGTGACTGGGTGGACATGGCCAACTTTAAAAAAAAAAAAACTTTTCAAAGCATTTTTTCTAATGTTTTGAAAAGCCTCTCTGCCAATCAGGAACTCAGCTGGGATCGTCAGAGAGGCTCTTTAAAAAATACCTCTCTGCCGATCAGGGAACTCAGCTGGGAATGTCAGAGACTTTTCAAAGCATTTTTTTACCACCTCTTCGGCCAAGTGGTTGCAGAAAAAAAATGCTTTGAAAAGCCTCTGATGATCCCAGCTGAGCCACGCGACCATCAGAAGCTTTCTTTTAACTTTTAAAAGCATTTTTTCAGCCGAAGAGGTTGTAGAAAAAATGCTTTTAAAAGTAAAAAAAAAAAGCCTCTGATGATCATGTGGCTCAGGTGGGCATGGTGGGCAGGGGGGGGGCAGGGATTTTTGCTACTGTTCTTCGAACCACCCGCCGCCATCACTACCGGATCAGGTGATCCGGTCCGAACCGGGAGCATTTCACCCCTGGTAGAACTGGTAGTTATGTGGTCGTTCAGCTTTGTTTCTTTCTTGTCGCTTTAATACATTGGATAGACCAGGCTGACATGGTACACTGAAAATGAATGAATTCAATAATTATGTTATATGAATGCCACCGCATGCTGTCAATGTAATTCCCAGGATTAAGGCAAAGGATTTCTAAATCAAAAAGCAGTATTATTAAGCAGGTTTTTCCCCCAGATGTATTTTTTCCTTTAAGTCAGAAAGTATAATCTTCTATTTGCTTGCTTGTTTCACCGTTTTTCTCCTTTCATATTAAAGAAGTGAGATAAAACATTTCATTGCTTGGATAGTAATATCCAAGAGCCTTGGATAGTACAGTGGTCTAAAGCCCTGTTATTAACATCAGCTGCCTGCAATTATTGCAGGTTCGAATCTCACCAAGGCTCAAGGTTGACTCAGCCTTCCATCCTTTCTAAGGTAGGTAAATTGAGGACCCAGTTTGTGGGGGCAATAAGCTGACTTTGTATAAATATACAAAAGTATGAAGGCTATTGCTTAGCGCATTGTAAGCCGCCCTGAGTCTCCGGAGAAGGGCGGCATATAAATCAAATTTTAAAAAAAATTGCTACAATGAGGGGAAATATCCCTATTTACGATTATAGAGATCTATTAATTGATGCTTCTGCCAAGTTGCTGTGAGTATTGTGGGCTGCGTAAATGAAAATAGACTAAACCTAAATATATATAAAGCCTGGAACAAGATCTTGTTCAGAGTTGCAGCAATAATGGAGGGGCAGTATCCGGCACCAAATAACATCTGGGAGGCAGGATGATAGTATGGCATTTTCAGTCAAGCTTAGGAAATCAGGAGTCCAGGCAGTTCAAATGAATATAGGCTTATTGTATGCTGTCTACAAGAATCTGAACTACTAATGGTCAAAGCAAATTGGTGGTAGATAATATTCAATGGAATTCAAGGTGGGCTGGACTTAGATCTCTTGTGGGTATGAAGGGATTCAAACTGATGACACATTTGACCCTCCCTCAGGATCATCCTGGTCATCTCCTACATTTTCACTCTGTCTCTTCAAAAGAGAGAAAGTGCCAAAAAGTTCGGAAACAACTGCTGTCCTTTAGCATCTGTGGCCTTGGGTGATTAGGTTACTTTTCTTTATTACTTTTCTTAATAATTTTAGATTAACAATATTGGCACTTTTGGATACGCTTTTTGACACAACTATATATTATATATTATCTATATCTACATCTACATCTATATTATCTATATCTATCTATCTGTCTATCTGTCTATCATCTATCTATCTATCTATCTTCTATCAATCTAATATCTCTTTATCTCTCTCTACACACACACACACACACACACACACACACACACACACACACAAAATAATCATCATCTATATCTATCATCTATATCATGCATCTAGTGATCCATGGTATTCAATAGCAGTACAGTTCTGGAAGCATTTTGTTCATATATTTTTTTGAAACGATCAGTATGGACTTTGTGAGTCGAAAGCTAGGCAAATTGAATAGCTAAGCATTCGTTTCAAGAGCAAGAATTTTATTATAGGTCTGGCTAGTTATCTCCTGAGATGAACAGACCACTGCAAAAAGCTCTGGTTCTGCAATGTGTCCATATATGACAGAAGGAAGGGGGATAAAGGCTTCAACCCCACTCACATTTATAGATGACTCATCCAATCATTAAAAGGACTTCTGTGGGGGCTGAATATGAAGATCCATATTCCTTTGAAGCATGGAATTCAAGAGAGCTGCATTTCCTGCTGCTGAACACTACATGATACAAATCTTTGATCAGAAGCCTCAAAATGTAATAGTAGAGATGGCACTAACAGGCAGTCTTACTATAGTCTTTTTATCTTTGTATTAGAATACAGATCACTGTATTCTGCACTGATGATGTTACCTAGTTTGGTAATGAAATGTCTGCATGAAAACCACCAACCACAGAGAGCACCAAGGATCCCACAGTTCAAAATTGAGTTAACAAATGTTGCTTTCTATCAAACACAGATCAACCAGCCAATGAATCCTTTCCATTACAGCAGCTCAGATTTTCACATTTTGAAAGTTCTAGCTGTGTGGAATATCTTGCTGTTCTGTTAAAAAAGTGTAAAGGGTTTATTTGATATACTAAGACATAATGGAATATTCTCTTCTTTACAGAGTCCAAAGAAGCAGAACTAGCTCAGTTTGTTGCAGCAAAATCAGCAAAGCAACCGATCAACAAAAGCACAATAAAAGTTGTGGGACATAAATTGAGAGAAATTGACATATTAGTCATGCCAAACTGCCCAACAATAAAGATTCCTATCTATTATGTCTTGTGTCTCAGAGTCTTAACTTGAGTGTGAGGTTAAAGCCACTCAAGCCCTCTGAAATTTTGCCATGACTTTATCAGCAAGCAAGAGGGCACTTTAGACTTACCAAATCTGAACCTTATTTTCACTTCCTTCATAACATTAGAAAAACAAATAGTATTTGATGGATACAGATTGAGTTGGATTAATTTTTTTAGCAGTCAAAACAATCCCATTTCCTCTTTACAGTAAAAAATTAACCACTGCTACCTTAAATCCATAGTTAAAACTCGATTTAAAAGTTTCAAAAAGGTGGTAACAGTTTTTGGCTTTCTATCTTTCTTCTATTTTTGTATTATTATATTTAGAAGCATGAGGATAAATTTGTTCAGAACAGGAATGGGTAGCTAGAAGATTTTATGGACTTATGAAAACCCTTTTATTGCTTAATGTATTTTGTAAAAAGATTGATCTCAAGTTTCAACTTGCTTTCACAGGAATCAAGTTCAGCCATTTCATTCTTATCAATCATTACCAATCTACGTCTAAAGAATACAGTGATTTTGTTTAATAATAAAGGAAACTCATCCATATCATATATTTAACCTTTGCATTATACATAAATTCTTTTCAAACACTCTGCAAATGCTAGGAGAATAATTTTAGATTTGAACTTGATGAATCTAATTAAATTCCTTTTAAAGCTATTTCAGGAACTTATCAACAAATGAGCAGGAAAACAATTCATAGGTGGTAGTACCGTCTGTTAAAATTGCACAAAAGTTTTAGATTGTATTGGCAAGATTATAAGCATATTGACGCATGATACCATCTTTAGTAAAATTTTCCTAACATTGAATTAATGTTTTTGTGGAAAAACAATCAAGGGTATACCGTATATTTTTTTGCAATAAATCCAATTGTAAGTTATGTAAAAGTCGAAATAATTTATATATCTAATTGGATTAATTAGATATATAATTTCTTTTGACTTTTACATAACTTACTGTTCAATTTTGCGCATGCCTATTTGGAGTTAAGTCTTACCTAGTTCAATGGGATTGATTTACAGATAAAAGTTATACATTCTACAACTATTTACCAAGCAATAACTCCAGTGAACTAAATCTTCTGAGTAGATCTACTAACTGTGGACCCCAAGCTGTATGTAACTTATCCAAGCTTTTTCTGCAGACTTCAGCATCCCCTGCTTCTCAATAATGCAGCCAAAATATGGCACAAACAGCTGAATAAAAATGAGGTGGTTTTCCCTGATTTTCAACAGAGAAGGAATATAGATATGCTAAACTTTCAATAGGTGTAATGTATCTATTAACAGAGTGATGAGGTGGTGACATTTTATAGTCATCTCCTGTCATTGTGATCCTTGGTGGGCAACCTTTTTGGAAACAAACATGTTTATTATCTCCTGTGATGCAGAGCAATGTATTCTCAGGACAGTTCCCCAAACCCCCAAACCCGCCTCAAAATATATCACTTAAAAGCAGGGGTCTGCAACCTTAAACACTCAAAGAGCCATTTGGACCCATTTCCCACAGAAAAGAAAACACAAAACCTGGGTGGGTGTGGCCAACTCGACACCACTCACTTCCACCCAGTCACATGACACACACCCCAGCCATGCCTACCCAGGTTTTGTGGCTCCCAGTGTTTTCTATGGGAAACAGGTATCTCTCTGTGTGTCTCTGTCTCTGTCTCTCTCTCAGGCCAGGGGAGGAGTGACTGGAAGGAGAGGGCAAGGGGTGGGTCCAGCCAGTGGTGGGTCCAGCCGATAGGGAGCCACAGCAGGGGGATGAAAGAGCCGCATGTGGCTCCAGAGCTGCAGATTGCTGACACCCAACTTAAAGCATGCACACACACAGCCACACATGGAGCTACTCTGACTAGTTAAAATGAAAACTGACTCAGCCTTAACCATGGTAGTATAGTCACACCACTACAATAATGATTGTTTTATTATTATTACCCATATAATCAAGAATCAGAAAATTAGGAAGGTGGCTTAAAGCTGGCAGCAAAGGAAGGTCCTGAAATTGTAATAATTTTAGGGTGAGTCAGCTCGCTCTGCAGGTCTTGGATCTCTGCCTGTAATTGTCATCTTATCACACAATGTGATTAAAAAGAACGAATTGCCAAGTGAAACAACGCAGGCAGAGAGAATAACCCTCAAAGCTGTGGCAAACAGTTTAAATTTAGTAACTCGGTGACAGCTAATTTGGTCTTCTGCAGTTTCAGACAAAAGCGGAAGTGGAAAAAAAAAAGAACCAGGAAGGACAAGTTTTTCCTTGGTGTCATTCTGTTTTTAGTTCAGTGGATTCTATTGGAATGATTAATTTGGCTGACTGTATCTCCTGTGTAGCTATAAATGCTAGTAATCCTAAAGGCTTGCACAGCTGAAGCAGAGGAAATCAGCTTCCTTTGTCTGCGGATGGCAACTTCCCACCATTGGCCTAACACTACAAGGAACGCCATCTCTATTCTCTGGTCATTTCCTCACTGGTATCTTCTAAAGCCCGTCTAAAAGCGTCATCCAGCTATTGTTGAGGCAATGTAAATGCTGCCTTCATTACTGTTATATCAGTGCAACAATGGTTGAATGACGCTAGAAAGAGCCATAAATCACTAGTGAGGAAATGGCCTCTGTCTCCTGAGTTGGAAGGAGCAGAAAGGCCATTTTTAAATTTCTGCAATATATACAGCGGAAGCTCTAGAGATTTCTCTAGCCCAGAAATTCTCACTTCACTTTAAACTCAAATCTTTATCACTTTTATTCTTACTTCCATTCATTCTGCTAAAGGTTCCTTTTAAAACTGTTTTCACCCACTTCCAAAAAACCCTTTTTCTTTCATGAAGACCAGTCTGCATTTTCTCTACAACTTTTAATCTTAACCAGGCTTTGCAAGTGCCTATACACCTTATATATTCTTCCTCTTCCACAACTCATTTTATCATTCCACCCATCACTCTTTTGCAAATTTCCCAATCTCACACACTTTTGTGGTACTCGGGGACAGAATTATTTTCTATCTGTTACCAATAGATTTCATGTCCTTTTTCCATACATCCCCTTTCTATTCATTCTCTTCAGAGATTTAGCTATCCTATAAAAGTTTTTCATTTAGGACCTGTATAATTTCTTCTACTATCACTCTTGTTACTTTTACTTCCTTCCTTTTCTTCCATGTCCATTTTCTCTTTTGTTGGGTATTACAAGAACAAACACTGTGCTGGTTTGGATTTGTGTTTTCTTGAATTCAACACAGCTCTTACAGAACTTATAATAAGTAGTGGAATCTGTTCTTACTGGTATTGATAAATTTAAATAAAAATTAACCCAGCTAGGAAATAAAAATGTAATAACAATTTCCTGGTCTATAATACAGAATCATAGATTTATACAGTGAAATGAACTATTTAGGCAATTGAATCAATCTCCTGCTCAGTGAAGGAATTCAAATATAGGATGCTTTATGAGAGAACTTCATGCCTATGAAAGTATCAGTGAAGAATACTGAATGCTTGGCCCTGATCATCTGAGAGGAAGACATTTTAGATACCCCAAATTTGGAATGTATGCATAACCACCATAACATTATATTCTTTTCCTTGCTTTGGTCTCTATATTATCCTTTTCATCGTATGCAGAGTTTTAACTTCATTCAATAACATGTTATTCTGCTTTTCCTTCTTTCTTGACCTAATGTTGCTCCCCTCATTTAACAGCATCATTTGTGAGTTGATGTCATACCGGTAATGTCATCATAGCTTCTACTGGATAACTAGGCCAGTGGGTAAAACAAGATAAGCCTCTGATCTCATTTAAGAGAGCCCTTACTATGCTTTTATGTATTTTGTTCTTTCATTGTTACTCATAGCTTTTAACAGCATCTTGTCAAATTGAGTCCCTGCACCTTGCTGCTTAGCCATAGATTGTTTACCATAATTTACCGAATAAATTACAACTGAATGGATTTGATGGCAGCTTGCCTTGGAATCCTGAGACTTACAGTCCCAACAACTATCTGGAGGCCTTCAAATTGGAGAGGACTGTGTTAAAGCAGAAATTGGGACAAGAAAGGGGGGTGATTTGCTTTTTACTCCAGTATACTCCTTTACAAGTCTTTGAGTGAATTAATTGGGGAAATGGACAGACCAGTAGGTGGCTGATGAGATTTATTGTTTGAAGAAATACTATTTTCCTCCAAATTGAATTATACTGTGGGAAAGCATTCTGAAATTCATAGAGAACTTGTGTCTTGTTGAGATGGGTGGATATACTATAGAAATCCAAACCAATCAATAAATATTGGAGGCACACAAGGCCTTTTTCCCATTTAATGTTTCCTTTGTGGGGAGAATTTCCTTGAATTCAGATAATTTTCCTTTCAGGCAAACATACAGTAGTAGTAGTTAGTCCTTGAGTGCTATGGAGATTCCCAGTACTTGAGTCCTTGAAGATAGTATTATAAATAGAAATTTCCAGATCATGTATAGATTTGAGTATTGACAATTAGGTAATTGTACATTAAACTCCATACAAGATTAATTTCTCTCTTGCCATCATTCTTACGTTATATATTTCTAGTATCTTCTGCTTTATTCTGTAATGAAATAATAATGCTGACTAAGATAGTTTGGCTTTTTTGTTTGGTTTTTTTACCGTATATTGGAACTGGACAGAAATTAGGTTGGGTTTTATTTTACATGTAGGGATGACTAGAGTCAAGATTTTTGACTACCAGAAGCAAAACAAAACAAAACCTTTATCCTAAATTAGGATATTTACTGTATGTACAGCAGTGGTGGGTTTTAAATTTTTTTACTACCGGTTCTGTGGGTGTGGCTTGGTAGGCGTGGCATGGCTTGGTGGGCATGGCTTGGTGGGTGTGGCTTGGTGGGCATGGCAGGGGAAGGATACTGCAAAATCCACATTTCCTCCCGATCAGCTGGGACGCAGGAGGCAGAGAATAGATGAGGGCAGGGCAAGTCAGAGGTGGTATTTACTGGTTCTCTGAACTATTCAAAATTTCTGCTACTGGTTCTCCAGAACTGGTCAGAACCTGCTGAAACCCACCTCTGATGTACAGTATATAGATGAACTGAGAATGAATGAAAGAATTATCGTGGCATCTTTTGGTCTGAGTATATGAGTAGATATTTTCTTAATTTTAAGTTAATGTTCTTTTTCCTTTTCTGGTTCAGGGGCATCTGGTGGGAGGGAGATTACAAAAGACAAGGTGACGGGCGCAGTCTTGAGATCCTATCCCCTTTTGTATACACAATTCTTTGGTAACTCCCCTCTGATAGTGTTGGCCTAGTAACTGGATATTTAGTTTTGGACAAAAAAAATTTCCCTAGTCTCAAAGATAAATCAGGTAATCCTGAAATAAGGTCAATTGGAATAATGTTCTTTCATCTCCAAGCATTTCTTTTACATTTTGTAGGCTTGATTTGTTTTCTTTGAATTTCCCAGGACTTTATGAGATCAGCCAAAATAAAAGAGAGAGGCAGATATATTTTAGTCTGAACCCCTGAAAGAAAATCATATCTGAATTTTGGTTTGGGTTCAAATTTGAGCCATATTGACCTCTTTAGTCATGATTGTTCTCTCTTTAGCTGCCTCTGTCATGTTGCTGCTTTGGACAGGACTTGTCCTGTAAAGAAATAGCAGGAAAAATGTTATTTTTCTCCCAAGCAGGAGAATGACTCTTCCAGGAAAGAGGCTATGCAATTTCCATCTAAACACGTGCAAGAACAATGCATAAGTGCCATACGCTGTTCTCATCTGAAATTTGCTACTTGCATGATTAGAACACTGGAAATTACCATCATACTTGGTTTTTCATAACACGGAGCTGCCAAGTATATTACAAAAGGAGCAGTGCATTTTAACCACACAAGAACCTAGACTTGGGCTGGATTTTTGGAAGTTGGAATATTAGAATAGGCTTATATGGATTAGTTTTATTCTAGGATTGACATATTTGGAGCTGAAATCCACAGAACTGTTCACGTGACTCCAGGGTAATTACTGCTTTTCAGGGCTGCACATGTTCTTTTTGGCTATGTCCCTGGTACCTGAAATGTTTGCCAAGAATTGTAGATTGTTTATACAAGAAAATGGCCAAAAGAATTGTTACATGCTACTAAAAAAACAAATCTACATCTGATTTACAGCAGTAGACTGCTGATGTATGCTGCTTGTCAACATTGGAATTTCCCCACTGTCTCTTTTTCCCACCACATTTTTCCTCACTTGTTCTTTATTTTTCTTCAACTTTTTAAATTAAATATAACTTTATTATCTCCTATAAAATGTGATGTTTAACAAAGCACAAAAAAACCACAGAGAGGGCCCACAGAGAGGGCCTCCTCAGGGTGCCGTCAGACAGACAATGCCGGCTGGCGACCCCCAGGGGGAGACCCTTCTCTGTGGTGGCACCTACCCTCTGGAACGATCTACTCCCAGAGATACGAGTGATCCCAGACCTCTGGATTTTTCGTCGGGCCCTGAAAACATACCTTTTTCAGTTAGCCGGGCTGGCCTGCTTTTATTTGGTTTTAAAATTCGACATTGATTTTATATTGGAATATTTTAATCTATATGGGCCAAATTTTATATAATTTATTTTAAATAATTAGTTTTAATTTTTTTATATAATTGTTTTATTATGGCTGTTCACCGCCCTGAGTCCGAAAGGAGAAGGGCGGTATAAAAGTTTAATTAAAGAAAGAAAGAAAAGAAAGAAATCATTAGGCTGAGAAGATTCCTGGGTATAAGCTTGAGCAATAAATCAATCATTTTGAACCCTTCGTGTGTGGACCTGGTTATTTGTGCCTTGCAACATATTGTTGAAAATTTTGTTACTCAACTTAAAGCAAAAGCTAATAACCGTGAGTTTAAGTGGAAGATGAGGGTGGTTTTAAAATTGGAGGAAGAAACACCAATAATCCCTACTAAGCTGATTAATTATGAGTAGTGTTTCCCTGGTAGTTTATGGAGGAACTGTTCTATAGTCCTTGGGAATTATTTGAAAAGTCAAGATGCAAAGAAAACAAGATTGCTGTTTCATGTAACAAATGTTTCAATTCCAACATTGGGAAATGCAGCTTGGGAAAGTTAAACATCTTGTTCAGCAGGTTAGTATGAGGAACACAGCTAAACCATTAATTTGACATTAGCTGATTGCTGTTTAATCTGAGTTGGGTGACTCTGAAGGTCTTGCCAGATTCACATTGATCCAAAAGTTACTCCTGTTATGCCTGAGTGCAGAAAGGTTTGCTATATTGGATGGATCAGGGGTTCCCAAACTTGGCAGCTTTAAGACTTGTGGCTGGAGAATTCTGGGAGTCGAAGTCCTTAAAGCTGCCAAGTTTGGGAACCCCTGGGATAGATTGAAAGACACTATTTTGGATGGAGAAAGTAGGAGTAACATCTAGTCACAGGACTCTCACAAGCTGGGTTAGTAACTTGGTCACCACAGAAAAGAAAGATGAGTTAAATATATGTTTGGATTCTTGTGATCTAAATAAGGCCATATAGAGACAGCATTACACTATTCCCACAAATGAAGAAATTTTGGGGCATTTGGCAGGTATAAAGATATGTACGAGATGGATAGGTCTTGGCAAGTGAAATTAGATTAGGCGAAAGAGTGATCATGGTGATGGATATTTTACGGTCCTTGGGGAAGATGTTCTTTTCATTGCCTTCTATTTGGGCTAAAGTCTTCTGCTGAATTATTTCAACAAGCAAAGGAGAAGAGGAGAAAAAACTTGGCATGTAATATATTGCACATAACAGCAGATGATATGATTATTGCAGCAAAGACTCCAGAAGACCACGCTCATAGTTTGCATCAGATAACGGCAATAGTGCATGCTAAAATATTAAGTTTAATAAAAGTAAGATCCAATTTAAGGTAGATTTTGTTAAATATATTGGCCATGTAGTAACGGGGGGTAAAACTCAATGGGAACAGAGTTATAAGGATATGGGATCTCTTGAAGATAAACAAGATGTCCTTAGATTTCTTGACTCATTATACACCAAGCTATGTGAAGGGGTCTATATAGACACTATACAAAGCGTTTAAATGATTTGCTTTTCTATTAGCATGAACCCTGTCTCACTCAACCTTCTGGTTTCTGGGATTCAGCTGTTATAATATTTTTTTAAATGAATCCTTAAAGGAGAAAGATGGCTTGATGGCTTCCCAAATCCCCCATCGGAGCAACCACTCAGATTAAAAAATATATTTTTGCACATTGCTAAACACATTTACAATGCCTAGTTGATTACATATTAAAACTCTACTGAAATTAATCTGGATTATTTTCACTCTTTCTAGATGCTATGACTGTTCCATCGCAAACAGTACTCCAGGCAAAAGGAGCTGGGGTGAAATTAGAAAGGTGCCATCTGTTTTGCCCTTCTCTTTGGCAGATACCAGGCAGCTGCAAAGCATCAAACTGCTTCTTCTTGTCTTTTTTTATATGCTTGGATGCAGTGGATGGGTTCAGTGCCCAGATTGGGGTGTTCTCTGCATTCTGAGGTCTGCAGTGGTATAAGATGATCTCAAGAACCAGCTTTAAAGCAACGTGAAGGTATTGGGGGCTGAGAACAGTGCAATGAAAAGTTTATCAATTGAGAATGGGGCACATAGATTACATGGTTATATGTTTTCAGTTTTGGCGCTTTCCAAATTCAACTGTATGCGGACAGATTCATACATTTCTCCATTCTGAATTTTGTTGCCAAATTTATCCCTGATTATCTCTTAAGAGGTGAGATTATTTCCCACTCAATGTTTATTTACTGCAGGAATAAATAATTGCAGAGTCAACAGTATTAATTTAAGACTTAAATAGTAGAGCCAGCCAATTGAACACAAGGTGATCTTAGGGCATTTCCTGCTGCTGAGTTAAAGAGGTATCCACCCATGCTTGAGATAACTGAAAATTAGATTCGCGTGAGATTTATAGTCTCAATTGCTCTTCTCTGGCCTGCCACTATGGCCTCTGCTTCAAATAGCAGCAATCACCTAACTTTTCTCTAATTTAATGAATGATGAAATTTAATAGGTTTTAATGCCTTGAGGCTACTTTTGGAAGGTGTCAGAATGAGTGGTAAAATATTACCTTAACCTCTTGACAATTAAGGATGATGTACAGCTGTCTCATTTATGGTCCAGGGAGGGTTTAAAAGCAACGTGGTGAAGCCAGAGCACAAACCCCCATCACCACCACCCCACAGCAAGTTACACAATATGTTTGAGTCATAGATTGGTGCAAGTGAGCAAAAGTTCTTAAATTGAATGTTTCTAGCCTACCCTGCCTGGTCTGTGGCTCTTCTGGAGTCACCTGTGGCTAGCCACCTGTGGCTCTTCTGGAGTAAGGCTGAAGGACTGCTCCAGCCATGTTACCTTTGGTTTATTTAGCTAAAGATGCTAGAGTCTGATAGGATGTGCTGCATATAAAAAGTAAAGAGCGAAGTTACTATTTTGCCTTGTAAAATGCTATTTTGCATTAAAATAAAAGAAACTGATTGATTGACTGAAAGAAAGAAAAACAGGTGTGGTCTCTAAGGAGATGTCTAAAGGCAGACTGGCACAAGTGGGCCTCACAGAAAAGCCAGGTTTTACTGTATATGGAAGCAATTTGTATATTGAAAAGTGATTAGCTAAACTTGAATAATCCATATAAACTTAAAAATATTTATTGACATTATTACTAATGAAAGGGGGTTGCAGTATGTTTAAGTAGTTTTGTCTCTGACGATACAACTGTGGTGTTAATGGAATAATTCTTAAGCTTGAATTTTAAGTGGCAGAATTTCTTCCAGAATATTTATTTGTCCTCTAGCTTTCATCCTTGGTCGTCATGCTGGTCTCTCCAATTTCTCTAAGTTGGGTAACAGTCCAAATAGTCTGTGAGTAGTACTAATGATGATATAGGCTCTAAGCAGCTGTGCTTTTCCTCATCAGGATGACCTTCAGTTCATTGCAGCCTATATTTTCAGCATCACTTACAAGGCCAACAGAATTTGGGGCAGGGAATTGGTACAATATTGGGGTCCTTTTTCTGAAAGTCCAATCCTAAATCTAAATTGTGAGTTTGTAGGTTCCCAAGCCTTTCAGTAGGCTCTGGTTAAAGGGTTACTTATTATATGATATAAATATTCTAATTACATGTATGTTATGATACTTTGGAAATGCTACAGGACATAAGAAACAACTCCTGAGAGTCTGTAATATTTAATTTGAGCCTAATCACTGTGTGATACTTATTGCTTATGGGTCCTATCAACCATCCCACCCTATTCAGTTTGCTGTTTCCAGGATTATTATTTGGGTTATTGTCAGTATGTTATTATTATTTGGGTTATTGTCATTTGGGTTATTAAATGCCAATAATCTTAAAAAGTATATAAAGCATTTATAAAACATTTGCATATTTCTAAGCACTTTATAGATGCAAAAAGATTAGTTCTGCTAAAGAGCTGCAGTAATATAGCAATGATAGGGAAAAAAAAGAATGGGATGTTAGAAGGAAGATAGTATATTGGAGCAATTGAAGCTTTAATAGCTGATGGATGGATACAGACGGGACTTTTTATTAACAGTTGAAAGGTAATACTATAAAAAGTATTAAAAATAAAAAAGTAATAGATTTGCATAATATCTGTATTGGTAGCATACTGATGTAATGGGCAATCGCAATAACCTTGAGCAGGACAGGAGGATGAGCTGCAACCAAGGCAACAGCCAGACAAAAGAAATTTGAGCCTGAGTTGTAATCTGAAGAAGCATCTCAGAAATGACCCTCCCTAATTCTCTTGAACACAAGAGGAGTGATTGGGGAAGCGTGTTGAGACTTTCAAGATGCTATTCCTATAATTTTATAATAAAAGTAGTTTTAGCAACCATGGAACTAAAAATTAGGCATTTGGCAGTCTGCCTGCACTTACAACCTCAGGAATGCTGCAACTCAACTGCTCACCTTCAGCCATTTTTCTCCCACTGCTGACACATTAGCACAGCATTCTCCATGCTGGCATCCAATTCTTGCAATGCTTTGAAAGCCTCACTGCAAATTATGTGATTTGGAGAAAGAACGGCACATGAGATTTGCAGAACGAGGCTTCTGAAGGAGTCTAACATCCAAATGTCAGAATGGAGAACAGTTGAGGCAGCTTGGAGAACAGAACTTGTTCATCAGTAGTGGGAGAAAAACAGCCAAAGGTGAGTGGGACGCATTAGCACCCAGCAACTTGCACATGGCTTGCATTGAGTCTCTCCCAACAAGGCACCTCACCTGGGACTCTGCCTGCTTAGTGACCAATGATTCTTACTTAACAATGGCAATGGGAGTGTCAGGATTGAGATCGTTGAGTGAATGTTCATGTGACATCTCACTTAATGACTGCCTCACTCAACAACCAAGATTCTGGTCCCAATTGTAGTCATAAGTTGAAGACTACCTGCATTGTCTTATCTATTCCGCAGATTTAAACTGGACTACGTAAGGTTTCCATAGAGGGGACAGTGAGAGGACTAATGGCTCTTTTAAAAGAAGGATTGGAAAGGGGTACGTATGGTGTGAAGTTGTTTAGATAGCTTACAAAAATGAATAGTCTAAATTAATTTTTTTTTAAAAAAATGAAGCATATGTTAAATGACCACATGTAAGTGTTTCTCAGCCTTGGAATCTTTTGTTTGAGTGGACTTCAAATTCCAGAATTCCTCCACCAAGCAGGTGAGAGCTTATTTCTTCTTGATTACTAGGGAATTTTGGGACTTTGCAGATCTTAAAGTTGCTGAAGTTGATAAATACTGCTCTAGAGGGCTCCCTCCTACTTTGGCAGGGCTCTGTTGTTGGGCTATGCAGCACAGCTTTATGCAGTGCTGAGCAGCTAAATGTGGTTTAAGCCAAGTCTTTCCTATCACATCCTGACCTACAATGATGCTTGCTCATTAAAAAAAAAAAAAAAGGGGGGGGGGGGAGCTTGAAACTGTTTAAAGTGACAGGCCAGAAAATGAAGAAAATTGAGAGGAAGCAACAGGAACCAACAGTGATCTCTGCAGAAATGTTTTGGCTAGGACGGTGCTGGTGATAACCCATTGGCATCCCTCTTTAAACCTTGCCCAGATGGCATCTAGGATAAGCTGTCCTGGGTGATCTATTCATTCCTGCTGCAGCGCTGTTCATCATGAGAAAATGGGCCCCAAGGAGCACTAAGGAGGGAAATCTGCTTCTGATTTTAGTGTCTGTGGACCAGTTGGGGGATGGGGTGGGATGACCAATCTATACTGTGATTGCCACAATGATCAGACTAGATGTTTTTGCAATACGTTCAATAGTTAGCTCTGGACTAGTGTAGAACACAATTGCAGCAGCTTTCTACTGGCAGAAAAAGGGAGTTTATCTTCCAGCCAGACAAAGGCACTTTGCTCATCAGCAGCCAGAATGATGCCATGCAGTCATAAGGATAGTCTTGGCTCTTCAGAATCTACCTCTAGGGAGACCCCACCTAAAGCGTATTTAAATATTCTCTGAATGATGCTGCCAGTCGGGAAGGCTGGAAGAGAAAAAAGGAAACTGTCTCGATCAAAGGAGAGTCATTCTGCAGTCATGCTACACGGAGGAGCAAGACAAGGGCTTGGTGCATGCCCATTTTTTCTCTCTCTTTGAGAAAGCCTGATTTGCATACAAAAGAAAAATGAAACCGAAATGTTGTGACAATGAAAAGCAACAATGAATTGAACTGCAATATCAAGAATTTCCCACGGGAAGACAGCTATTTCCACCGAGCAAAGTTTCTCTTGCCAGCTGTCTCTCTCTTTCTCTCTCTCTCTCTCTCTCTCTCTCTCTCCCCCAGCATTTCTATGCAGCTATTTCTGACAGCCCTCGTTCTTTGCAGTTTATATCCAGACGGAGCGTTTTACCCACCCAGCTTACTGCATTGCACCACCGAGTTAGTGAAGACATCACTCTCATCAGAATGCTCTCCTGATCCACCTCTCACATCTACTTGTCTTTCTCTTTCCAGCAATTAGGCTTAAATACACTGCACCAGAAGCACCCGCTCCCACCTCCCAGGGTGCTTCTTATGGCTTTTGAGGTGACAAATCACATTTACAAATTACTCCCTCACACAAAGGCAGGCCCAGTTTTTAGTGATTTTTGTCTTGATTTGTAACATGCTTCTGAACTAGAAATATATCCATCCCACCCACCAGCTATTGTCTCTCAAGGTCTGGCTTGATCCTCCTCCTAAATTCTATAAGGTACTTGTATTTCATGTCAAACTCCCCTCCCCTTATTTAATTTTTTAAAACAGTGATGGCCAAAGAAAGCCAAGACAGCAGCAAGGCAGGCCTGTTTCCCCAATGCTAAGATCCCTAAAATGTCACTTAATGTAAAAAAAAAAACCTGGACAGTGATTTTTTCAAGAGGCACTTATGGACTCTGGCTGCCCAATCATCAGTACAGAAGGGGGGGGGGGATAATTCCCAACTAAGCTACCTCCTATTTCTATGACTGGGGATGTGACTGGAAAGTGATGTGTTTCTTGACTTTCCTCTTGATTTTCAGACAGCCATAAAACATTAACATACTTCAGGTTATCCACTGCAGTGTTTCCATTACATTATTCCAGTTTTACAATGTCAGCCAATGTTTTTTTAAGAGTTTAAAAAAAACTGCCCAAGGATTGTTCTTTCTTGATGAGGAGTTAATACTAAGCTGGATGTGCTATTCATTCCAGGGTGCTTTCAATTTGCACACAAAATTCTGCTTCGTAATAACAATAGCAATAGCACTTAAGAGTTATATACTGCTTCATAGTGTTTTACAGCCCTCTCTAAGCGGTTTACAGAATCAGCATATTACCCCCAACAATCTGGGTCCTCATTTTACTGACCTCGGAAGGATAGAAGGCTGAGTCAACCTTCAGCCGGTGAGGATCGAACTTCTGGCAGTGAGCTGAATTAGTCTGCAATACTGCATTCTAACCAGTTCACCACCACAGCTCTTCCTGCTTGTAGGGAACCTCTGCTTTTCTTTTTCTACAATCAATCCCAGTTAGATGAGAGCTGGTGAGTGCGGTGATGGTGGAAGACTTGGACTCACTGGAAATTCACCTTCCATTTTCTGAGGCCTTGCATGTCAGTTCATAAGTGCTGGATTACAAATCTTATCATTCCTAGTCAACAAGGTCCATGGGCATGCTGATTGGGAAGAAGAAACATATACTATTCTTCATATAAAGAGCATCCATTTCAGGAATTGGCACATGTCATAAAATATCTTTGGACATATGCTTCTCTTGGAGATGCAACATCAGAGGATCAGGTTTATAGCTTCTCTGGAAGTCTATTTGCATTGGGATCAATGTGTTTAGGCCGTTCTTCACAAACATCTGTGCCTAAAACTGTGTTTCTTTATGAGTGGAGTCACTCAAGTAATGCAAGGGAGGAAGCATAAATGATAATCTTACTGAACACAGTCCTATATTTCGATAGTTTTCTCATCTCTGCCTTTATAAACCTTGGAGCAGGAATCATGGAGGTTTCCAATACCAATTTCTTTGGAATTACTATCATGCCAAACAGCACTAGTATCATTCATGTTCTTAAGTCAGAATGAAATCACTGGCAAAAGAGTTGTGTTTAGGCTTTCTTCCCTTTGTCCACTCTTCATTTTGGACAAGATTTATTGTTGTTTTTTCAACTTTTAATGCAATTGTAGCCCTGGGCATCCAGATGTGGTCTGCCAAACTATTCTTGAGTGATCTGGTTTTACTAAATACTTTCCTATCTGCCTTTCCTTCTTCTGATCCATTACTTCTGGTGCAGGCATAGTTCAAAGTTCAAATGTCACCAAGAGAACTCTTTTTGTGTTCATGTAAGATATACCGTAATTACTTGCAAGACAATAGTTGACATACTTACAGGAAAAGCAGCTCATTGAGGCCAACTGTTTGTTCCAAGGATTCTTTTAGGAAATCTTAAGAGATATCTGTGTAGAAACAAACTTTATTGAATTAAATTGAAATGTGTTGGTTTGTAACCTAAGACAACAAATTGCTCCATCTCAATATGATTCTGCATACAAAGCTGGACATAAATGAATTTTGCAATAGGCGGTACAGCAGAAATGTGGCTGCATGTTTTTAAATATGGGCTCATCTTTAATCAATTTCGTTTTAATCAGTCCATCTGTAGTTACATTGTGCAGGGCATTAAATATTCAAATGGTAATGTTAATAATCATGCAGATGTACAATCATGCATAATTAAGTATTGTATTTCCACACCACAACCACTTTTTCTAAATCCTTATTTAGATTCTCAGGTCGCTAAGCTGTCAATACATTGGCTGCAAAAATCCAGTTGATCACTAGATGACAGGAAAGAAATAAAGGAATTTAGGATTTATATGAGTTTTTATTATGCAGTGGATTTTCAAATTTATAAGCCACCAGGAGTCTTCTATGTGTGAGTTGCACATCTATATAAATTTGTTTAATAAATAGCTAAGAGCCTTGGTGGTGCAGTGGACTAAATTGCTGCTGTTAAAGTAGTACTTAGCTGCCAGCTGCCTGCAATTACTGTGAGTTCAATTCTCACCAGGCTCAAGGTTGACTCAGCCTTCCATCCTTTCGAGGTAGGTAAAATGAGGACCTGGTTTGTGGGGGCAATAAGCTGACTTTGTATAAAATAGAACACCACTCAGGGGGCCCCCAAAAAGCCCTACTAAGCAGGTATATACAAAAGTATGAAGGCTATTGCTTAATGCATTGTAAGCTGCCCTGAGTCTCTGGAGAAGGGTGGCATATATAAATCGAACTAATAAATAAATAAATAAATAAAAAAAATAATAAATAAATAAATAAAAAACATCTAATCCAAGATGGTGTATCAATGTTTTCCCCCTCACATTTTCTCTACAATAACCTATTAGGCTGATTCGGGTGGGGGGGAGGAAGGGAGGAGGGAAAGAGAGAGAGAGAGAGGAGAGAGAGATTGGCCAAAATCACTTCTGTGGTTGAGGGTGGAATAGATCCTATGTCTCCCTGGTGCCAGTACAATACCTTCACTTCTATAACACACTGGAATTATTAGTTGAAAATTCATTAGGCCATCTTACTAAGGTCTGTCTAGTAGTTAGCAAAGACTCTTTTGGCCTCATCATATATAGGACTTGGATCTTCCCTCTGCTTGGTTTATTTCATTGTGAACAGTTTCAGAATGTGGCATTCCGATTTGGATGCGAGATAATATTGTTTAAGAATCTTTAGGCCCAAAAATGGAGAATCTTTACTCATCAATTAATGCCTTCCGCATTTGATGGGTTTACTGCATTGCTCTGAGCTATCATAATCTGCTACTTGTTATGGTCAATTCCTGCCAACTAATAGTAGGAGCTTAGTTTATTCTGTTAAGGGCAATATATCCTCATATAATTGATGGCCGCTTATGGGTTGAGCAAGAGCCAAAAGTGAGAATGGGGGCTTCCTAGAAGGTAGGAAGAAGAGAGATCTCTTCAAGAGGCTTTCACCCTCCCTGACGTCTTTATCCATTTTGCTTTACCCTCCAGCTTCTTCTTCTTTTTTTTAAATTTGATTTATATGCCGCCCTTCTCCAGAGACTCAGGGCGGCTTACAATGCGTTACAATGCGTTCTTCCTCTGCTGCCAGAGGTCTATACTGATAACCCATAGAGAAAGCTTCTCTCTTCTTTCCATTGCCCTGTCTGCATCAACTCCCTTCTGCTCATGTCCTCACTCTGCCTATCTTCTTCCTCCAGGTCCTCCCCCCTCACCTGGCCAGAATTTAACATTGCCAAAATTAGCAAATGGGCATGGTCATTCTTGGGGTGCAAATTCCCATTCCTGCTTCAGAAGAACTGAAAAAGAACAAAAGCAAGATGTATGACTGATTTCCAGCGAAGAGAAAGGCACCTGCAGATCTGCAAAGCCTCTTTCAGAATGTACAACCTGCTTTAGAGGGGAATCAAAATTGTGTTCATTCGTTATCTAAATGAAATCCCAATGGACTTCCAATCCTTTAATATTTGAGAAGCTTGAGATCTGACACCATAAAAAAAAAAACATCCTCCTCTGAGATTCTATACAAATCATGTCAAGAAAAAAAAATGACCGCTGACAATGCTAGCAAAGAACTAAAGAAACAAGCTCAAAGTGCTGAGAGGAACTCTATCGTTAATTGGACAAGAGCCCCAGAGCTAAAATATGAAATAAAACTTTTAAAGGAATATTGCCTATGGTAGAAAAAAAAAAGGAACTCACCCTGAACTGTGGCGAATGATACAAAGAAATAAAAATGTGGAATTGAGCTGCATGTAAGTAATGCCAAAAGAGTCAACGTGAATGACATCTGGCTGTGAATATTACATTAGCAGCTAGGCTTTGCAGAAAATGTTTATGTATGAAAAGAGTGGAAAAAGAAGATGTTTTTGAGTTTATTCCCCCAACAAATTTGGATTTCTACATTTGTTCATGTTTAATCAGTTCTGTCTTTATGAGTCGATGAACAGGAGTTTGCCATAGCAGTGATCAGTAACTGCTTCTTTGACTTGAGTTTTTTAAATGCTCATGCTTTGCCAAGTATCAAAAGGGTCTTTTCTAAAGACTCTTGCTTCCATATTGTATCCCAAATATTTGGGGTTATCTCCATTATTAGTGCTTTCAGTGAACTTTCTGTTTTTATTTACTCTAGTGCAGTGTTTCTCAACCTTGGTAACTTGAAGATGGGTGGACTTCAACTCCCAGAATCCCCCAGTCAGCACTGCGGTACTGGGGGATTCTGGGAGTTGAAGTCCACCCATCTTCAAGCTACCAAGGTTGAGAAACACTGCTCTAGTGCAAGTGTCTTCAGTTAATGATTACTTGTCCAGTGACTGTTCAAATTTATAATGGTGTTGCATGAGTGATACATTCAACTAGTCCTCAAAGTTCTACCTTCACAATGCCCACATGATTGTCACATGACTGTCATCTGAGTATTTCCAGATTTCCAACCACCGCAGTGCCTCACAGTCATGTGATTATGGTTACGACCTTCCTTGCTCACAATGGTGAAACTGGCAGAAAATTGAAAGTCACAATCATGTGAGGTTTTGCTTAATGATCCATAGCGATTCACTTAATGACAATAACCAGGGACTGCTGGAACTGCTGTTAGCAATAGCATTTGGATTTATATACCGCTTCATAGTGCTTTACACAGAGTTAGCATATTACCCCCATCTGGGTCCTCATTTTACTGACCTTGGAAGGACAGAAAGCTGAGTCAACTTTGAGCCAGTCAGGATCAAACTCCTGGCACTGGGCAGAGTTAGCCTGCAATACTGCATTCTAACCACAGGGCCACCAATAGCTCTGTTACTAAGCAGCATGGTCATGTGACATCGCACTTTATGACCTCATCAATTAGCAACAGAAATTCTGCTCCCCCCCAATTACTTTTGTTAAGGGAGGACTACCTGTATTGCGTAAGCATTTCTTATTCTTATGATCCAGGATATTCTCAGCAATTTTCTCCAGTTACTAGACATCAATTTTTCTTCATCCAGTCTTTCAGATGTTCCAGCTTTCATAGCTGTATTCTGAGATTAGTAAGACTGTGACCTTGAAGTCTCTGTGATTTAACTGTTTGTCTAGATTTGTCATAGTTGTCCTCCCAAGAAACAGACATCACTTTTTCAAGGTTACAGTCACCATTCTTGTAGATGTTTGAGCCCAGGAGGATAAAGTCTCTACTATTTCCACTAATCTGCACTGCATTGGAAGCAGACATATTTTTAAAAAATATTGAGCACGGGGTGAAATCTACTTACCTTCCTTACCAGTTCGGACGTGCATGCACGTCACATGTGCACGCAGACCTGCTCATGCGCAAAACCTTCTGCACATGCGCAGAAGGTAAAAAACACATTATTTCCTGGTTAAAACCAGGAAGTAATGACACCTGGGCGGGTGGGCGTGTAGGGAATTGAAATGCATGACATTGGGCAGAATGCAGCAAATTGCTTCCGTTTCTGGTGTCATTGTATCTTCTTCCTGTATTATCTCATTCTTGCTCTGGTCTGTGTTATCTGACCTTCTTCTGAGTGGGGGAAGAGGGAAAAGGATTGTCCAATTAGAACCCTGTTGGTGTCCTACCTTTTATCTGCCTGTGTAAAACTATAAAAAATAAAGCTCTTGGGGAGAGCGGGAGAGACATTTTGGAACAGAGCAAAAGCCTGGACCTTTGATTTACAACATGGGAGGAGCTTCGCTCTGCCATCGCTACAGGATCGCCGAACCACCCACATTGATCACTACCGGATCGCCCAATCCAGCCCAAACCGGGAGCATTTCATCCCTGATTGAGCATTAGAAGAGCTTTTGAACACTCTTCTTCTACCTTCAACGAAAGTTAAGATTTCCTTACTTCCAGCCACTGACATTTTTTAAAACGTCAGAATTGCTTTTGAACATCCTCTTTTACCATCAACAAAACATTGGTTCACTTCCAGCCACTAAAGTGATATTTTCAGCATCTTCTTAATATTTTGTTCCAGGAATATTAATTCTAACTTGTGCTTCTTCTAGTCTAGCATTTTCATAAATCTAATCAATAAAGCAAAAATAATTGTATTTTTGAAGTTTTATTGTCTATTACACTTTACCTAGATTAGGACTAAAAGACCATGCCTCAGAAGAGTCTGTAAACTTTCATTCTCCTGAATTTTTAATTAGTTGATGGTATAAAATCCAGTGGTGAAATTCAAATTTTTTTACTACTGGTTCTATGGCTGGGTGGGTGTGGTGTGGCTTGGTGGGCATGGCAGGGGAAGGATACTGCAAAATCTCCATTCCCACCCCACTCCAGGGGAAAGATACTGCAAAATCCCCATTCCATCCCCACTCTGGGGTCAGCCAGAGGTGGTATTTGCCAGTTCTCCGAACTACTCAAAATTTCTGCTACCGGTTCTCCAGAACCTGTCAGAACCTGCTGGATTTCACCCCTGATTAAATCTGAACACCTAACAAGGCTTTATTAAGATCAGCTTGGACTCAACTTTGAGTTCAAACAAAAATGAATTTTAACATGTTACAAAGAATATCGAAAAACATCCCTGTAACCCGAGTAGGTTCAATTTTTTAGTAAATAGCAATTTTGTCATGTTCTCTCTTTCTAAATAAAATAACAGATACATGCAACATAACATGATCTATTACACTGTCCAGCTCTTGCTTAGATGCCATTCCGTGTAACTCAGATAAGTAGCATTTGGATACCTTACATCTCACTGATATGTTTTGTTCTGTGCTTTTATTTTCAACTTTTCAGCTTTTCAATATCACTTTGGCTGGATAAATATTATTATTTTGGACTGATCTTTGAATCTGATACTTTTATCTGGTAAGAGTAGTTAAAGAGATATGGATCTGTCACTGTGAGAGAATTGTGTCTTTTGCAGAGTTTTTTGCTCAATATTACAGAGTTCTAATAGGCCTTCTATGAATCTATTGGACATTTAAAAGTTGGTTGCACTAGTAATTCTTTCAGCTGTATTATAACTGGATAATTTTGAAACCTCATCTATTATCAAAACATAATCTTAATCATATGCAAGTCTTGGCGTATTTGGGTCTTTTCCCATGTAAGATTGAGAGTATCTTGGTGACGTTTCGACGAGGTCCCACTCGTCATCTTCAGACTGGTGTCTTCGGCTTCATGCTTGTGCGAGCAAAGCGTGATTGGAGATGCCATCCCTCTATAAATACTGGTGCGGAAGTGGGGAGTGCTGGCTTTGTTGTTGTAAGCGGGTTGGTTGGCTGTGTTGTTACATCTTGATTAGTAGATGGAGTTGATGTTTGCAGATTAGTTGGCTGTTTTGTAACATCCTGTGTGGGCGAGGTCCTAGCTGTGTGCCCATTAGCCTTTTGCGTTGTAATGACCTGGGTAATGGGTTGTGTGGTAGCATCCTTGGAGGAGGGTGCAGCAGCTGGTGATGCCGCTGTAGTCAAGATCTCAGACTCGGAGCCAAACCAAAGCCCGGGATGCTGCACCCTCCTCCGATCCCCACACAAAGCAAACTAACACACACACATGACAAGACCTCAGACTCGGAGCCAAACCAAAGCCCGGGATGTTGCATCACAGCCATCTGCCCAAGACAATACATCACAGAACTCAGGATGTTGCAACACTAAGACTCAGGATGTTACAACACAACCAACTACCCAGGATGTTGCAGCACAGGACTCAGGATGTCACAACACTAGAGCTCAGGATGCTACCACACAACCCATTACCCAGGTTGTTACAATGCAAAAGGCTAATGGGCACACAGCTAGGACCTCGCCCACACAGGATGTTACGAAACAGCTGACTAATCTGCAAACATCAACTCCATCTACTAATCAAGATGTAACAACACAGCCAACTAACCCGCTTACAACAACAAAGCCAGCACTCCCCACCTCCCCACCCGTATTTATAGAGAGACGGCATCTTCTATCACGCTTTGCTCGCACAAGCACGAAGCCGAAAACACCAGCCTGAAGATGACGAGTGGGACCTCATCGAAACGTCGCCAAGATACTCTCAATCTTACACTGGAAAAGTCTTGTCCAAATGCTTCAATCAAAATTCTAACAGTGATTTGAATTACGTTAATATCCAACACCTGATTATGTATCCCTCTTACAAACAAACACCATCTGCATAATTCAACAGGAAGACCCATTGTGTTGCAGTGCTGAGCTAGCATTTTGTTAAGCTTTTCAAGTTAGCTCTTTGACTGCAGTGTTTTCTTCTAACTGATATTGCAGCACACTTTGCCCCTGATTTAAAACAGAAAAGAAAAAAGGCAAATGCAAATAGAGCAGTCCCTGTCTATTATGTTGGAACAGAATATCTTGCCAAAAGCACTGGACTAAAATAGTGTTGTGTTAAGGAGAATAGATGGTTTGCTGTAGGAAGAGCTGGATCAGGCGTTGGCTTGCCAGGAAATAGGCAACTATTTTAGCCTAAGGGCCTCTTCCTAACAGGCTAACAAGCTGAAAAGGGCTGTTCAGTGACACAGTTTCCTTACCAGAAGGAGCGAATTGAGGTGTGTGTCATTTGCCCTAGTTTTGGATGATTTCGGAGGGGGGGAGATGAGGCTGGGAATAAAATTATTACATCTCACAGAGGCCTTTCACATCCCTTCCAGTGCTTATTCTCCCATTTTACGAAAATTATTTCATATTGCCACCAAATTGCAGCAGTATCTTAGTCAATTTTTCAGGGCTTTGGAGGATAGCGAGAGTAAAAGTGAGAATGGGAATATTTCACCTCTTAGAAGTTTGGCACTTTTATTACTACCTCTATTTTCTCACTGGTTCTCTGTGAAACACGTGGCTGAAATTTAACTGAGAACAATGAGAGTATGGGACATGCATGTGGCTTGTAAGCTAAAGTCTCCCAGCCCTGGATACCAGTATAAGTATCAATCCAAAGTGTTTCCTGACATTAGTTGTGTGCGGGATTGGTTACTAGAAAATGCTACCGAGATGTATTCTGCAATGCTGCCTTCATTTCTGTAGCCACTGAGGCTTCAAGAAACAAATTATTGGCAAGATTCAAAACAATAAGAAAATTATTGACCCAAGGGTGAGAAAAGAAGAGGATGACCCCTTTTATCTGCCATTACTAGAAAAAAAATACTGTGCAACATAACTGAAACATGTGGCTACCAAACTGATTTTCTTCTGTCATTTATTCATACTGTGTGTGATACTAACAGTTGATAATGATCTGATTTCAAAGGGATTTGGTAGGATAGAGAATCTAGGCCAAGCTATTGGCAAAATATGTCAGTTTATGATTCCTCCAAACTAGTCTATCAGGCTCACAGAGTCCCTCCCAAACACACCGTCTGTTTTCCTTAACCAGTGTTTCAAATCTGTAATAGCCACAGTATCAACAATATCAGTAATATAATCTGCTTCTGTGGTTAGACAATGTCCAAAAGATGTTATTGAAGAAATGACAGACATAGAACAAATTTTATCTAACAAATTAGAGATGGTATCAAAAGTAGACTTATAGCTGACAGGCAAAGAGAACGACTTCAAAAAGGATGTTTCACTGGATCTACAAAAGAAACTAACTGAGGTTTTAAAATTTAAAAGGGAAATACAAATGACAAAGCAAGAAGACAATTATTTCCTTTGGATGTAATAGTCATAATGGCGCAGTGGTTAGAATGCAGTATTGCAGGTTAACTCACTGTTCACTACTAGGAGTTTGATTCTGACTGGTGCAAGGTTGACTCAGCCCTCCATCCTTCCGAGGTTGGTAAGACCTAGATTGCTGGGGGCAATATGCTGACATTGTAAATCACACAGAGAGTGCTGTAAAAGCACCATGAAGCAGTATATAAGTGTAAGTGCTATTGCTATTGAAGAATTTGGTGATGGGACAAAGAAAAAAATGAAGAAAAACCAAATCCTACTAGAATATTCAAATGAATTAAAGATGAAAGACTGTTAGAAGTAAAAGGAAGGAATATAATGTTGGTTTATTTGATCAAGGCTAAAACAAGATATGTTGAAACTAAGTTTGTTTATACATGAGTGTTGGAAGTAATTTCTTTATATGTATTTTTTCTCTTTATTATTTTCTTAGTTTGCTCTTTCTTTTCTCTTTTTTTCTTTGTCTTTGCATTTTATATACCTTTCTTCTATTCTTTTTTTCTATAGGTTTAGTTTGCATTAGATTTTATTGTAATCAGAATTCTTAATAGAATCTTATAGGTATAAGTCACAGCAGTCAAAAGTTTCCAAAGTTTCTAGCTCAATTTTTCCCTAGTCTGGTTCCCTCCAAATATGCTATTCCTAGTATTCCCAAAATTCTGTCTGGAGATGATGAGAATTATTATACTCTTTGAAAGCATTAAACTGTATTTTTTCCTGGATGTTTACTAATTGTTTTTTCAGAAGCTATTATTGAAAGGGGAAAAAAGCAAGGCAGAAAGCCAAAACAACTTTAAAGAAAAACAATCATTTATTTGGAGATAATTATGAATTAAGATTTTGCATAACATTCATGACCTTTAGATTTATGCCTTCCTGATTTCCCCTCTGATATAATCATTACATTCTTAGTTTTTTGTTTCATTTCCAGGGGTGGGTTCTACTTACCTTTATTACTGGTTCACAATGGGATCGCGCGCGCGGACTCACTTCACTCGCTCATGCCCCTTGCTTCTGCGCATGTGCAGATCACCTATGATGACATCCAGGGCGGTGGGCAGAGCTTCCAGCCAGTTTTACTACCGGTTCTTGCGAACCGGTCCGAACCAGGGGCAACCCACCACTTCATTTCCAACTAGTCAGAATTCAGAGTCCAAGTTATAAAGTATGGTTAAGCTAATATATAGTTATTAAATCAAGCTATCTTCATAGACCAGTTTCAAATTGATTGTTTTGTTAGTAAGTTATAAAGATACAGTCAGGGTTAGGTAAGAATTAAAGAGGAAACACGTGGTATTCTGACAGCCTTAGAAGAGGAAATGCATCAATCAAAGTTCATGAAATGGGAATATTTATACTGGTTTCTTGTCTAAGAACATAATCTGTTTTCTAATAGTTACTTACAGGGTGATTGGAGTGGCCAGGGAATTTCAATTTTACTAGCCCCCCTCCCCCTTGTCTTACTGTCAAGCCATGATTTAAGTAGACTTACCCTATTTTTCATGAAGGAGAAAAAAGGAGCTAGCTAGGCTAAACAGCTCATTTCCGCTCTCTTCCCCCCACCTCACTTTTCCTGAGCCTCTTAAAGAAGCAATAAAAATGTCAGTACAGTCATAAAAATGCTTAGAAAGCAAAGGAAGGTTGATAACAAGAAGAAGGGCTACTTGGGGGCAAGGAAAGCTGTGGGAAGCAAGGACAAGGGAGATAACAAGAGCAGAAACATCAGAGAGTAATCATTATTTTAACACTCATTCTTTGTATTCTTAGTAAAGCCATTATTTATGTAGTCCAGCTTGGTTATGTCACAACTTCATACCTCATGGATTACATGTACAAGTTCTATTTGCATGGATACTTTGATAAACTTATGCAGCAGAGTTGCCACATTTTAGGTTTGCTATGCAACCTCTGTACCCAATAAATGCAGGTTGTGCTTCTGTTGATGTGCATTCTGGTTTCTGTTGTTAAGCAAAGTCACGAAGGAGAAATTCCTTCTACAATTTGGCATGAAATTAAAAGGCAAACATGGGTGGCTGGAGAATTCTGGAAGTTGAAGTCCATCTTAAAGTAGCTGTGATTGAGAAACTCTGCAGTATTTGTATGACTCCCTAGCCATTCATATTTCACAAATTGTATGCCTGCACTTGATTCACTCATGAATTCCAGTTTCTGTTTGCAGGAAACATTGTTTTGCAACACCTATACTTTGGATGAGAGCAGAGTTTTTCAAAATTAAAAAAAAAGTTAAATAAAGCCCATTTTCTCTCACTAGAGCTTTGTTCTTATCCGAGGTTCTGGGAATTTTTTTCCTTTTAAACTAACAGATCTGTTACAAGTAAAAATACCTAACTATCAATATGTATGAGACTTCACAGGGTTAAATCTAGATACTCCCAATGTCCCTCCCACTGACTCCTCTTTACCTTTTACTCTGCCTTCTGTGTATATAAGTTGATGTTTTGGCTGAAACCTTGTCTTGTCTGATGATCTCCTGCAACAGATAGTATATAAATAAATATTGTTAAACCTCTGTGACTTGTGTCCTGATCATTGGGCCTACCAAAAAGAAAAATAAGCAACAAGATCCCATGGCCTGAAAAGGTTTGAAAATGCTCATCCTAAGCAGTTGAGGAAGCTTTTGGTAGCCCTTGGCAAAATTGATGATGATGATGCAGCAGCAGCCGCAGTAGTTGAAGCTCTGCTTCCCCCCTTTTATGTGAATGACCAGGTTCTGCCTCAATACATGAATTCGGCTTCATCTCCAGCAGGACTTTTTATGTCCTAGACTAATCAGAGCTCTAAAATTATACCCAGATCCACCTGTTGAGTTTTTAGATGAATGTTTCAAGCAGGGTGGCAGCCCTGAAGATACTCCCAAAATGGCTTCAGGGAAGACAAGTCAGGGTTTCATCAAGGGTAATTCTTCCTTCCCTATCGATACCTTTGGGGAAGATGGAAGCTGAAAATGGCCACTCCAGTTGCAACTGCCAGCTTCTCTCCCCACCAACTTCTGCTGATAAGTGTTATTCTATTAAACAAAATCATATAGGATAAATTTCTCCTAAACTGTATCACAAAATAGCAGCCAACAGAACATTAGAGAAGAGCAAAGATAGCCAGGACAGTGCATCCCTGGGTCAGATGTTCTATGTATACAAGCAAAAGCTTGGTTCTGTTATCAATCAGAATAGAGCTGGAAGGGACTTTGGAAATCTTCTAGTCCAACTTCCAGCTCAAGCAGGAGTCCATACCATTTCAGACAGATGACTGTCCAGTCTTTTCTTTTTTTAAAAGTTTTTTTTTATTAATAATGCAATTAAAAACACTGGACATAGTGTGACTTGTCCGGTTTAAACATTTCCATCAAGTTTTACCTTACAACACATAGAGTTCCTTTTCGCTATATAAGTATATTCCATCTATCACATAAATTTTTTCGTCTGCGAAGATTACATCAATGCCAATTCCATTCCTATTTATCACAGAATACTAGCATAGAAATTTCTAAACTTTCAACATCGATAATCCTTTATCCCAACATTCCTCCTCTCCAACCAATGATACATTTTATTCCAGATTTCATAATATTCCGTTTCACTCTTATCTTTGAGTTCCAGCATCAACCTGTCCATTTCAGCACAAGTCAATATCTTATTTAGTACCTCTTCTTCTGAGGAGGTCTTTGTTTTTCCAATTTTGCGTGAAAGCTAATCTTGCTGCCTTAGAATATGTAACATTAGATACATTGTTCCCTTGTTATATTTGTCCTTCATAATACCCAATAAAAAAGTTCTGGCTTTATGTTTTGCATTAACATCTCTTCCAGTCATTGTTTTATCCGGCACCAAAAATCTCTGGCTTTCGGTTATTCCCACCACATATGATAAAAAGTCTTTTCTTAAAAACCTCCAGTGATGAAGCACCTACAACTTCTGCAGGCAAGCTGTTCCATTGATTAATTGTTCTCACTGTTAAGAAGTTTCTCCTTAATTCCAGGTTGCTTTTTTCCTTGATTAATTTCCATCCACTGTTGTTAAAAATCATTCATGAGGAAAAGATCACTGTTGACCTCCATGACTGAAATTACTTATATCAGTCAGTATAGTTCGCTCTTCCCAGTGCTTTCTTAATGAGATCAGCATCTTAGGCCACAATTTCCAACAAGGAATTAGCATCGGGTGAGGAATATCAATTCTTCTGCTTGGTTTTTAAACCTCAAAATTCCCTTTCTCCAACAACACACCCTATGGTTCATTGGGGGAAATATACTGTATGAGAATCTGTCCAATTCCTATCACTGAAAAGTTCAAGTATCTTGGAGAGCATTTGGAGGCGGAAATCAAATCATAAGCAGTTACGATGTGCCTTCTATGACTGTTCATTTTGCTGATTTTTGGTTTGACACTTCATTTTGTTAAATTTAAATATCACAGAGTTTGAAGCTAAATTGGTTTGTTTCATCCATGTCAATGTATATCATTTCAATATGTAACTTACAGGCTAATTTGCATGATTATATATAATTTAAATATGTAACTTATAAGCTAATTTGCATGATTTGTACCAGAGTATCAAGTGGACCCAGATACATGGAAATTGGTCATAGTCTTTCTCTACACCGCGGCAGCGCTTTGGCTTCCGCTCGTTAGGCACCGGCCGACTCTCTGCTCAGTTGCTGGGAGCCGCTGAGGGGCAAAAGAGGAGCAGAAGGCGCTGCTGGCGAGCGAGCGAGCAGCCAACCAGCCGCGGGAGAAGCTGCAAAAAGCTGCAAGCCTCCCTGCAACCCCTAAAGCCAAAACGGTTGCAGGGAAAAAGGCATTTTTTTTGTGACTCCAATATAAGCCGAGGGGGGCTTTCTTCAGCCTGAAAAACGTGTTGAAAAACTCAGCTTATATTCAAGTATATACGGTACATACTTCGAAGATCCTCCATGCTCTAGCTATATAATTCTGCTGCTATATAGGGATGTCCTTCCAAGTGGAGAACTTGAAATTAGGCACCTGTAAGATTTCCCCTCCACTGATAATAGTTTGCATGAAAAAAATTTGGCCTGTGTACCTCCTGATGTGTACTTTAAAATCCCATCTATCATTATTTTGCTTTCATGTGAAGAGAAAAGGATTTATAAGTTGAAAACAGATGCATATACAGTAGCTAGTGTAAATTATCTGCAATGGTTTTCTGCAAAGTCTGGGAATGAATTTTGTGAGTAATTTTCTAGCATTCATTTATTTAAAACATTTATGTGCTGCCTTTCCATCCATCATAATCCTCATGTTATCTGACACGCCACTATAATAACCTACGACCCAAATGGCAGATGTCAGCTGTAACTTCATTTGAAAAATTCAATTTAATGAGGACAAATTCATTTTAAATTCATGTTGAACGGGATAGAAGAATGACAAATAAGAATTAAGAGGCCAGATCTTTTAACTACAGCTTTTAAAAAAATACCTTAACAGCGGTGTTCTATTTTTACAAAAAGGGGAAAAGGAGAACAAGGTAAAAGAAAAATAATAGTATATTGACATTGTACAAAAGAGTAGGGCTTGAAAGTCCATGCCTGACAACGAATACAAGACCCAGTACTTTAAAAAGAATATTACATTTGTCTGTTTACTGGAGTCAAAGATTTGCTTAATGAACCATTGCCTATCCACTCCTAACCACCACCACTCAGAGATAATTCAGCTACTGTTACAGGCAAGCTGCAGAGGCAGGATTCCATTAGCAAATTCTATGGTATTTCTTGGGTTCTAAATAAGAATTATGGGCAATCTTCTTACTACTTGATTCAGCAGTGCATTCATGTTCAATTTTCCAGAAATGCATTTCCAGGTGTTTTTTTTTTAGTTCTCAACTTTTCAGTGTGGAGAATATATTGAAGGGAATGTAGCACTGATTTGCTCTGCATTAGTCACAGTGTGAACCAGGCAATCACTTACTAAAGGACAGTCGAATCCTTAGAGTAAGAGATAAATTTATAATTATATTGATAACTGCTGTAAAGAATACCAGAAGCCACTTCTTTGTACCTTTTTTCTTCTTTTCTATTTTTTTCCTTTTTTACACTTTTAGCTTTTTCTTATTGCATTACATATGATATGTATGATTCAATGTATTATTTAAAGAGAGAGAGAGAACAACTTAGCACTCTGTGCATGTAATGAAAGCCGGGTTGCCTAGTTCCTGCAGCAAATTTGGGGTATCACAACTTGTAAATTGTCTGGCATTAGTCTATTGATTTTATTTGTCGGAATAGCAGGAAAGTAGTGGATTTTTTTTTGCCTCAAGTTCAAAAATAAACCTGGATTTGTATGGGAAGTTGGGAAACCACTGACTACGGTGCTTTTGGAATTTAAAAAAATCCTAGGCCAAACCTTATGGGTACTTATAATAGTGTGATAAGCATTTTTATTTCCTTAGTTCCTTGGTGAGTTACAAATCCAATTGGTACAGACAAATCCCCATACTGGCATATGAAATATTGTTGGCACTGGTTGTGTTCACACAATCCATAAGCCTTTATAATATTTTAAGAGAGGTGCCATAAGCTACCACATTGCTCTTCCATTGGCAGTGTACTTCTCCAATTTTGGTGATAGCTTTCAGTTGTATTCTTGCTTTGTTTATTGATTTGGTAGGAGGGAAATCCAGGGATATTCATTTATTTTTCTCTTTCGAGGCTGGATCCGAGTTGGTACTTAATTTGGGATATTTAGTTGGATCATTTTTATAGTTTCTTATAATTCCCCAGCTGGGGAATTCTGGGAGCTGAAGTCTACACATCTTAAAACTTGCAGAGGTTTAGCAATACTGCTACAGAGGGACTGATGCTGGTGGCTTTTCAAAGAGACAAGAGGGTCAGGCAAGCTATTCTGCTTCTGCGTATGGCTACAGATCTTGGTTACAAAAATCCAGATGTCTATTAGATGGTCTCAAGGAGTTAAATTTCCTGTATGATTTTACTGCCAACCAGGGGCTGTGAAGAGTTTTCCATCCCAAATCTGGTAGAAGTATTAAAGGAGCAGAAACCCTTTTCTTTCCATCTGCTTACAGTTAACTGTGATTATGCTATGTTTATCTGAAAAGCTTATTTAGATATCGGCATTTCTTTCAAGAGAACCGAAGTTGTCAAGCTATTATGGATGCATTCACACATAGCAGAAGTTTAGCTAAGTGACTGACATTTAATAAGGTACGGTACTTACCTTGAATACAACTCTGCAGCAATAGAATTTGTGGATATGTTGCGAATAGAAATGTCATTTCTGTAAGAATGCAGTAACATTAAGGTAAACCCACACAGTACTTTTATTGCTCTGCAAGCATTTATATGTAAAAAGAACATATTTCAAAACAAACAAAAAATTTGGGGAACAATTTTGATTAAAAAGGAGCAGAGTGTTGAAAGTAAACTAAACTGAATGCTATCTCTGTGAGATTTATTATTTTTTTAGAACAGACCAATTATTTCCAGGAGGCAGGATGACACTACTGACACTACTGTTATTTGTACATTTATTTTGCATACCGAGAGCAAGTGTGGTATAATGGTTAAAGTGTCAGATGTGGAAAGTCTGATTCAAGCCCAGCTCAACTATAGAGGTTTACTATATGATTTGAGTACTTGGGATTCTTAAATTTGTATGATTTAAATATAGTTAAAGACATAAAGACCTACAAATATGTAAGATGTTTGTTTACAATTTATGTTTATAATTGTTCTGCCTTTTTTGCAGTTTGTATCTTGATGTACTTCAAAGCACATTTAAAATATGCAAAATATGCATTAAATTATGAAATGAGGCTGATTTAATACATAAAATAAATTATGAGGCATACAATTCACGGTAGGAGAATACCCTGTCTTTAATCACTTATGAATGCTTCATTAGAAAACAGATTATTTAAAATGCCTAACGTTTAGAGACTTTTCAGAAATTTAAAATAGAAAATCCTTATCTATCATTACTTTACGATTTCTAAATATTTGCCACACAAATATTTGTGTAGCTAATAGCTAAACTCTGTAGCTAAATAGCTACAGCATTCGTAGCATTCTAGATGTGCATCTGTTTGAAATGTAAATGGTATAGTATATAGAATTTTTCCCATAATGAAGAATTAATGATTCAGCAAAACTTGCTAAAGCTGCTTTATGTTTAGATCTCCCTCATCCTTTAAAAAGCACCTTTGTTCCTCTGGATCATAACAATATATATATATATATATATATATATATATATATATATATATATATA
>WNWU01000018.1:10773902-10805158 GCA_012654045.1 Ptyas mucosa | reverse complement strand
ATATATATATATATATATATATATATATATATATATATATATATATAAAATTTGTAATGAATTTGTAATTAAATCTATATACCATATGGTGTATCTGGAATACCTACTCAACTTTAATTCCTAATATCTTTAATTTCTAATATCTATTATCTAATTAAAATTAATGTAATTAATATTAACTAACATCAAAATAAAATTTCTAATATCTATTCTAGGAAAGATATTAATCCTAATTTATGCCTTTTTAACATCTTTTAATTTTGAAAATAAAAATATTTTTGTAGATTTTGGGAACATTATATCAAAAACCCATCTTCTCATATTCATATTGTGTGACTGCATAAGAAATAAGCCAAATTGTCAAATATTTAAAATGCTTGTTCGCAAGAATTACATTGTTGAAACAGTCTTCAGCATGACATCAATGGGCATCGCAGTGGCTACTACGTTTCCGATAGTACACAGTATGCTTATTTCCTTTTACGGTATTTGGAAATATGTAATGTAATAATGTAAAAGTACATTATTTTTAACTGGGATGCTGTCATGTTGAAAATGAAGCGCACAATTTCAAAACCATCTTTATTTTCAAGAATAACTCTGGGTTCCCTAAGAGCTCCAAAATCTTTCTAAAAATTAAAAATAATTGTTTCATTCGAATACTTCTGCATGATGTTACTCTATATTTACTGGTTTATTCTGGCATACTTGACATTTTTCTATTGATATATTCTCTTCTTTCTTGGGATTGTACATTCCTTAGAATATCATGCATATGCCTTCTGGACAGAGGTATTCTGTTATGTTGTATGATTTGGTACCAGGAGCGCTCAGACCAGTGCTATACTGAGGTCTAGGACAGTGACAGTGAACCTTTTCAGCACCGAGTGGCCAAACCGGAATGCGTGCATGCGCGCCGAAAACCCAAAGACAGCTGGCCGGTGCGCCCACACCAGAAACCAGAAAAGCAGCTGGCGACAGTGTGCGTACCCACAGAGAGGGCTCTGCGTCCCATCTCTGGCACGTGTGCCATAGTTCGCCATTTTGAGTCTAGGACCACAAAGCTTATTTGTTTTCTGTGAAACAGTATTAAAAAGTAAGATCAGGAACATTTTAATGGATTAGGCCTCAGACTTCCATTTCAGCTTTATACTTTAAATTTGTGCTTTGATTTCAGTCCCAGTATTTGTGAATGAAGCAGCTCTTCCACTGCAGCCATTTTGTGCTATCTATAACACATAGACAAAATTTCACTGGCTCCAAAGAGGCAATGATCTAACATGTTAATAGGACATTGACAAAAACACTATTGATGGGGCCGGGGAATCAAATCCATTCAGTTGTCTGCAAATTAATCCTGATTTCAACATTTCAATTTACCTTCACCGTTTTAACCCACCAAATTACAAGGCTATTTATATATGTATATAAAATCTAAAAACACTCTTCCTCTTTATTGGCTGCAACATGATAATTTAAAAAGACAACTTTCACCAGCCATGATTCCCAAGTAGAGACAATATTGATTTAACTGACAATCAATATATACTCAACTCTTGTCCACATACTACTAAAGATGCATACATCATACAACATTCACAGTCCTTCCCTCCCCCCCCATTATACCCTTACAATTTCTACATTGAATTAATCATATTTAAAGAACGACTGGCCAACACCTACTTTACAAACTGCCTCTGAAGCTAATATTCAAGTTTGCATGCCAGAGAAAGAATGTGTAAAAATCTTTTTAAGTCTTTTGAACAGATTATTCATTGTTTTCCCTTCCTATAGGAAACCCCGGACAACCTTCTTGATTCTCCTCAGCCTTTGCCCTTTTTCCAGCCTTGTTTTCCAACTGGAAAACAGTTGGCAGTTTAGGCGATATTTTACTATCACTACTGCATCCAACTTGCTCCCTCTGTCTCTTCGCATTGCACAAAAGCACGTGAGCCACTACATTTCCCACATCGCACACGTCTGCTACATACTGCAGTAACAGCAGGTACGTGTATCCAAACTTTTGACATGAAAATGGACAGGGGAAAAGAGTATGTGGTCTCCACCGAAACCCTTCTGACCGACACCCCCCCCCCCCTTTAAGGGAGAGCCCAGTTGCAGTGACAGGAGACCGCAGCTCCCTTGCTTTCTATTAATTAAAATCTTGTGGCTCTCCGTCAAGGTCTTTTTTGTGCTTCCATTCGGTCATTTCTAATGGGACCCTCCACCCCCTGTGAATACCGAGACGACCGGTATTTGTTCCGACGACCTAAGTCCTCGGCAAATCTCTTCCGAACTTTATTTGCCACCCAAGGCTTGCCTTGTAACCTACATTTGGGCGTTTGGGTTGACACAGTTGTTGGGTTATTAAAAAGGAAGCCCCCGTTGGATGTTGGTTCGCATTGTTAGCCGCCTAGAGTGGTGCAGTAGCAGCAGGCTCTGCATGTTGAGTAAATCCCATTACGCTTATAGGGCTGGATTCTCCTGAAAGCGTGTTTCAGGTTGCACAGCTTTGCAACGTTGGCGAGCGCAGGACGATACGGCGCACTATGCATTTCGGCTCCACCTCCAGCCCGATCCTGAGGCTCGGAGGAACAACTGAGGCTCGGAAACTGGTCTGCTTTGCATGTTGCCCTCCAGGACTTTATTGCCACTCAGTCTTCCATCCAGCAAATCCCCTTTCCTCTTTCCCCAGGAAGGCTCACTCCTCTCTGCCCTTAGCCAAAGCTTCAGCCCGAGAACTTTCCATTCACCGCGAGAAGCCCTCCAGACGCGGTGCGCGTACTGCGCCAGCGCCGGTTTTCCTCAAGACTCAAAAGGCGGCCTCAACCGCCTACCAGTTAACACTCCCACCCGCCCCCGCGCCCGCATGGACTCCTCAATAGAGGGCGCACGGCTCCCGAGCCAGACTGTGCATGCCCGAGTGACGCATTGCAGGTACGAAGCCACCAATCAGAGGAGCCTGTTCGTTGTTCACTCACTCACACGTTTCCCTTCGTCCATCTTCTTTCGCCGAGCTAAAAAGTCCCTCGTTATTAAATAAATAAATAAACCCTACTCGACAATTTTACTTTAAGAGAGCTACCCTTTTACCATTCCCCTTTTTATCTTTAGGGAAAGGAACCTATTTGTATGTCTGAGGCTAAAAAAAAAGGTGAAATTTGTGGAGAAGGAACGGAATACATAGCGGGAGCGACGGTTGATACGCTAGTTGCGAAACCGGATCTCCTTTATTGCGCGCTTTTCATTTTCGCTATGGTGGAGGGGGGGGGGAGGAGAAGGCGCGGATGGATTTGAGAAAGAAGTGAGGTGGTTTATGAGGCGCTGCCGGCAGGCGTGCTTCGTTCAGTGTGAGGTGAATCGCCGAGGCGTTTGGGTATTAGGAGCTGAAGAGGCAGCAGACGGCGCGCCACTCCTGTCTTCTGTGCCGAACAAGGCGGCACCAGTCGTGATCCTTAGCCTGCAGTAATCGCCGCCAGGCCCGGCAAAAGCCAAAATGGTTAGCAAATGGCTAGGGACGGCGAGAATCGGTCGGGGGGAAATGGGGCGATTTGGCGTGAACGCGGTAGTTAGCAGCAGAACGAGGAATGGATTGCTTTAAATGTCGCTTTTTTAAAAGTAGTGGAGCGATGCAGGGACCCAGGTAGGCATCGTGTGTGTTGGGGGGGGGTCGATCCTATGGGAGGACATCGGATACATTGAGACGAGTTAAGAAAGAGCGCGCTGAAGTCCGACTTTCCCGCGCGCTCGTGTCAACGTCCTCCGTTGACTTAAGAATTCAAACGGACGCCGACTGCTTTTCTCGGCGCCATGCTGGGAGCGGAGTGTGGGGGGGAAGGAACAGAAGGTCTGTGGTAACTCTTCCCTTGTTAGATTCGTTTAAGGAAGGGGGTGTCCTGAGAACACCGTTTGCGGGGGGGGGGCGCGGGTAAAATTCCGTTGCTGTAGCAACCGAGTTGTCGCCGCTGCTCGTGCAACGTTTGAGGCGTCGCGGGTGGGAGGCGGGAGTGATCAGAAAAAGTGACGGCGCCCCGGCTTGGGTTTTTTGGTGGCGCAGGGTGGAAATCGGGAACATTTTGTGTTCGCAGAGGATGTTTGGGGAGAAAGTAAAGCGGGGATCGGCTTTGCAAAAATCACACCTGAAGCTTAAACCGCTTTGCGGGATTTTTTTTAAAGAGGTGCAAAGTTTCCGCTTTCCTTGAAAAGTAAGAGTCGTTTAACGTAAAAAGGTGCAGTCGCGCCACGGGGAGAAAATTTAATGGGTTAAAGCGTGGAGCTACATTGGAATATTTTGTGTGTGTGTGTAGGGAAACTGTTTTCTTCCTACTGCAGGAATTGCAAGAAGCTAAAATAGGAATCTCGGTAAAAACTGGGGGAAAAATCTTGTAACATTTCTGTGCAGACTTTTTTGGGGATAGGATGTTGAGTAAGGGTGCATTATGCTCTGAGGTTTCTAGGTTAAGGCAAGTGAAGCCATATTAAGGAATTTTGAGGAATGTTAAGTATGAGGAGAAATAATCATCAGAAAGTTGTATGATTTGGATAAAGGTACTTCATCAGGAAAGAAAATATGGTAATCTAAGGGATACTCTCAAAATCATAATGCTAAGCTGCTGGTATTTTACTGTACCTTTCATTCCAAAAAGATTCGATTGTACTTTCTATATTTTAACAAGTAACATGCTTAACCGGTAATATAGTTTCATACCTATAAAGAAATGCTTGAAATTTGAAAAGACTGGAAATTGAGCAAGAAAGTCCTAGTGCTAAATTTGAGTTCTGGATGTTGAAATAAATGTGGATTTTGTGCTTACTCTACCTTTCAAAGTGAATTTTCTCTTCTTGAGTGGAAATAGTTGAGATGACTGATTTTTTTTCTTTTTGATTAATGACACTAAATGATTTGTTTTGATACTAAAGCTGAATGAAAGTTTATCCAGGACAACAAACTTCTCAGTGGCCATAAAAAGTATAGAATCTCAGCACGGGATAAATTTAGATGTTCTTAACATCAGTATCAGGATTCTAATTTCTACATCCTCAGCAGCTAGACAGAGCCAATCACTTCATTTTCTGTTACCCTGCAGAACATTTCAAGTTGACTGTTATAAATATTTATGAATTTAAAACAATCTTTTGTTCTCTGAATATAAATCTTTGTACTGTATAATTTTTTCACTTAAATAATGGAGTATGAAGAAACTGAAGAATCTCAGAAATGCAGAAGATTTTCTCAGCAACTTGCAAACATTTGTGCAAGTAACCTATATACAGATTTCTACTTTTGCTACATGATCTCAGTGATAACTGCTCTTCAGAATGGCCCCCATAAGATGTGATAGATTGCTTTAAAGCAATGCTTAGAATATAAATATTTGGCTGGAGTCTGGAAAAATCCCAGTTACCAGATCATATAGGCTAAAAACATGTTATGTTCACATGTAGGAATTTAACTTCCTTATCTGTAGCAGGGTTTATTTCTAGAGATTAGAAGTATTAAATCCATTCTGTACTGATTCCATATTTATGACACCTTGCATCCTAATTTCAATGTGAGTTAAATGGCCAATTGAAGACTCCATATTGAAGAATTCTTAAAATGGAGTGAATAAACAATGTGCATTCAAGTTAGAATTATTGGCTAAGTAGAGATTTTATACATATATATATATATATATATATATATATATATATATATATATATTCATTTTTTCATGGATACGAGGATTTTTTGAAAGCATAAAATTATATTACAGGGATGCTTTATTTCATTTTCCATGACAGCTGTAAGATATGTTCTTTCCCCATGGGACTTTGAATTTAAGAGGCTTTAGCCTGTTTCTGACCTTTTTAGAATTGCTGAAATATTTCTTGAGTGTTTTCTATTATAGAATTATTTCTGTTGCTCTCAGCCTTGTGGATATTTTGGATAAAATTTCAGATTGTTGCTTTGTGTTCTAGGGAGAAATCAGTATCTCAACAGAGTTTCACCTGGGAATCTAGAATTTGTCATGAACATTTATCTGTAGGCCATAGTGCAGTTATGCCTCTGTAGAAGATCACAAGTGATTCTTTCCAGCAATGAAGAAGTTCATGGTGTAAAATGTAATTGATAGCAATAGCTGAATAATTCCAATGTCTGTTAAAGCAGTTTTTTGCTTGTTATCTATTGATAGAGCTATTCTTGAATAGATGGGTCATTTATCTAACATCAGTTTTACTATTTGTATTCTTTTTCATGTACCCAGTCCTTGTAATAACAATTATACAACTTTGTTGAAGAACACACTGTCAGAATGCATATTTTTCAGTTAAACATTTTTACATTGCCTATGATATTTGATACCATGCATTTGTGTTATGCTTACATACTGCATTTAGACATCTTAATTTTAGTTAAAGCTTTATTTTTATCCCACCTTTACTTTTAGGAGTAACTAAAGACATAAAGCATATCTAATATCCCTTCCTCCTCCTGTTGCTCTATTATAATCCTTTTTTAAAAATGAAAAGGGCAACAAAAGAGTCAAAGAATAGACCATTCTAATTGTGCATCTAGAATTTTCTGTTTTCTAGAATTCGAGAACTGGTAGATGAGAAATTATGTAGGGAAGGAAAACAAGTTTTAATTCCTGACTATTGACGAGTTGTAGTTGCTTTCATTAGATAAATTTATTGAAAGGCACATTCCCATTGTAGAAATGAAGGACAGCATATTTTAAATTACAAAACAGGAGTTTATTTTTCTTTAATTGTTGTCCTTGGAAGAGAAGAGTCTTCCAACTCATAGAATACATTTGTGGGTGATTGGGGATGTAAAAATGTGGTTCTGTCAATTGATAGCCACAGCTGGATATCAACTAGCAATTTTATGGGCCTTCAGTAAATACCCTACTAAAGCTATGTTAAGTGAGGTGATAGTGGTGATGATACTGTACAGCACTTAAAGAGCTTTTCATCCAGCTGTTCTACTCACTAGCATAACTTGTTTTGCTTGTCTGCCCCCTTTAATTCAATAGGTATGGGTAAATGGGTAGTTTGATATCTGACATGGCTGTAGAAAACCTTTTGAAGGTTTGCAGCAGCTGCATCTTTCTGACGCTTCTGAATAGCTGTTTTAAAAGCGTCTCCAACTTAAATGACTCTGCATTCATCCTTGTTCAGAGTTTCTACTGGTACTTTTGACAGAGTTGCAGTGTGTGCACATGTATGTGGAAAGTACCTTATAAAGCCCTTAAAGTGTTTGAGCCTTCCAGAGAATGCTGTTACCTGTTTTGAGGAAGAGCCCTTTTCACAATCTTTGTATAACTTTACTTAATAAATGATGATTTATATTGCAGTTTTTAAAGCCTTAATATGTGTAAAAATTGTGTATTTATGGGAGTTGTAGTTGAAAACTTCAGAAATATAGCCAATTGCCTAACTTTGCATAATTTCAGCTCCAACCTGAGCTGTACCAGGCATGGATAAAATGACCAGTGTAATCAGCTATATATAGTGCTCCAAGATTTGAAAAAGCTGCTTCTATTTTATGTCACTAGAATACCTAGTATTAAATCTGAAAGGATGTGACTATTAATTTACTGCTTAATCATAATAATTGAGATTGCACAAAATAAAAATAAGTTGTGGGTAAAATATAATATAAACCCAATAATATTAAAGAGATCCAATTAATAAATACAGCTTTATATAGAAGCATGATAGAGGTGTTGGACTCAGTATAGTGGTACAGTGCTTTTAATTCATGAAGAAAATTACTGCATCATTTCCCCTTCCTAGTTCTGATTTCCATATTTTCTTTTGTTCTGCACATCCTGTAACTCACAAGATCCTTTTCTAAAGTATTTTAATAAAGTAAAACCTGTACAGAGTTTTAGGAGATATCTTTGTTCTGCATTATCAAGACAGAATGAGCATGTGAATTAAATTTTCTCAACTTCAGTTATTATTTTTCGTCTATGCAATGCAGAGAACATTCTGAGAATCCTAACAGCCATTTTCTACTTGCTTTTCCATGCCTTAATGTTTCAAATTTTCCACATTGATTTGCCCATTAGAGAACATTTGGAATCTACATTTCAGTCCTTGTATGATACAGTGAAATGAGATGTAATGCATGTCTTGTATAATGGACTTGTTATTGGTCATTTTAAATAGGATTTGAATATACTGAACTGTTTATAGAGAAAAATTACAGCCAGACTCGATTGTCAACCATTAGTTTCACAAACAAGCTCCCAACTGACTATTTAGATTTTTTATTTAACAAGCTGACAAATTTGCTGGTTTTATTTTAGTATACTGAAAAGTTAAGGCAATATATGTGTAAATTGATAGTCTCTAAAGATGTTAAGGTAAAGTTATATACTTGATTCAGAAGGTGGAGTTATTTAAAATTCAATATATATATTGGCTAATGTTTCATGCTTGAGGAAATTGTCCCAAATCATTTTACTTGTGGAGAGCATTTCATAGGAAATTGCATTATGCTTAGAGTAACCATTGTTCTTTATAAGAGCAGATTTCCTGGATTGTTATATGCTCAGGATTAGTCTTGTATATGCTATATTCTGTATTTTCTATTAGGTAAATCTGCTCTACAGTATAGTATTGTAAGTATTATTAGCATCTTGTTGCATAGGTGCAAATTAATATATTTTGGCAAAGTGTCCAGTACATTTTCCAAACACAGTTACAGGTGTTTATGCAAAATTGTGATTGAGTCTTAAAATTTTCTAATATGCAGAGAGTGCTATCTGGTAATTAAAGCTACCTTATTTAACTAGCTTGCTTATTTGCTTGTCCATAGATAGTGAGAGTGAACAATTTCTCATTATTTCACATATTGACAAGTTGCAAAATCATTTTTTTCTGATTTCTTATAACTTTATTATAGCTCATACGCATTTCGCCAAATTGTGTAATTTTCTGGAAATCTGAGGTGGCTCTGTTTAGAGCAGGGGTCCTGAAACCCTTATCCATGGACATGCACCTGTCTGTGGCATGCCTGAAACCAGGCCACGCAAAGAAATGAAGCCCCATCCGTGGGATGCAGGGAGTATGCAAAACCACGCCCCCTCCTGTCCATGGAAAAACCTCTCTCCGTGGAACCAGTCCCTGGTGCTCAAAGGTTGGGGGCCACTGGTTTAGAGTCCACTGACATGAATAGAATGAAGTTAAATTAACTGATACCCAGTGAATTTGCTTTTGTAATTTAAAGCTACTATTTAATGGAAGATGTAATAGAGGTAGTTGGTAAGTCTCTCCTTACTATTGATCTGAGGGCTGCTGGCTGTATAGAACTTGTTTCCTTTTCTCTATATAAAGAATTCAGCTGTAGCCACCAGTTGACTGGAGCCATTTGGATTTTTTTATTGCAGTAATTAGAAGACCTATGTCAAAGGTGTTGGGCTGTCTTTGTGGCTTGAAGCTGCGGCTTTTTGTCATGGTGAAGCCTCCCTAAGACATTTACTTGTCTTATTTAGCAACTAAATCAGCAGAAAATAACACTACAGTACTTTTCAGTGGTTTGCATTTGTTTTTCAATATTGCACTGAAAAAGATGTAGAGCACTATGTGCAGGATGCATATTGCCTATTCCCTCCTTTCTGGGAACAGTACAGATCAAATACAGCTACATTTAAATGTCTATAGTTTGATTCTGGCTCTGTATTCTCAAAGTTCTTTTATCTTTTCATTCCTTCGTAGAGTGTTTGCTTTGTTTTCAGAATTATAAGTCTGAATGTAGAGCCTTGTGTATATTCTGCAAAAAAAAAAGTAAGAATGGTAAATATAAAACTAGTTTGCCAAGGTATATTAACCTCCTTATGTTTACCTATTCTAGGCTGATCAACTGACAGAAGAGCAGATCGCAGGTGAGATGCCAGATTTATATTACTTACGGTGTTAAAGTGTAATTTCAAATATATTTCAGTAAAAGTATAACACTAGAACCTGAATATTTTGTCTACTAATTGGATCATTTTAATTCATAACTGGCAACTTCACTATATTTATAATTCTACCATCTAGCTATAATTTAATTACAGGAAATGCTTAAACTTGAAATAAGAATATTCATTACCTGCATGCCTAAAGTTTGAACTGCATGAATTATATCGCTTTTTTATATTATAACAGTATATGCCTGCGCTCCTTACACAGAACTTCTGAAGGAGCATATATCCTTCGTTACTTTCAGTTAAATAAGGTACATAAAAGTGTGTTTGAATGTGTATATTTGGGTTATATTCCTTGAGAAAAATGGTATTTGCAAATGCCATTTCTATAGTCTCTTATTCAATTTGCTCACAGTGACCATAAATCTACCCTCCCTAAGCAAATTTTAATGTGGATGTTTGGTACTCTAGAGAGAAGAGGAATAGGCAGAAATAAGATCCACTTCCTGCTTGCAACTCTCAGAAGGTTGATCCAGAAATATATGGATCAGTTATATGTAATTCCATATTTACACGTCATCTTATATTTGTTCCTTAGTTTAACATTTTAAAGGAATTGCTAAAATAATAGAATAGTATCTTTTCAAAGCATGTTATATGTTCTGTTAGAATGTTTATTATACCGAAGAGATAACAATCTATTGCAATCCAGCTGAACAGTTACTTTGGTGCTCTAATGTAGCTGAAATAGAACTAGCATTAAAGAAAAAAAATAGGAAGGATCTGCCCTAATTGATCAAATGGTTAAAAGTGGTGGCAGGAACGTTGTACCTTCAGACTTGCAAGATTCTTGTAATGTAGCCTTAATTTAGTAGACTTAGCTGATCTAGTTGAATTTTCTATCTGCTTTACCTAGGTGGGCTGACAGAAATTTATTAACTTCATTATGGAAAGTCTAATTTATTTATTTGATGGATAGCTAGACCATAACCAGGGTTAAGGCATTAAAATCAATAGATTATCACATGTTAACATTTTTTAAAATCTTAAAACAGTACAAATACCCGAAGATAGTTCAAACCTAATTAGATAGACTTATTAAAATTGTGCATAATATTAATTTAGATTCATAAAAACTGCACCCAATTGTGTATTAAATAAAGCGTGTAAGATGCTGAGTGAAACTGCTATTATGCTAGTTTCTCTCTCCAGATGAAATGTGCCTACTTTCTTATTCCAGAGTAGCTCTGAACTGGAAAAATTATTTGGCATAAAAAGATAATCAGGATCTGAGATTTATATTCACATTTGACATCCTACCTAGATGTGTAGAATAAGTATTAGACATTTCTCCCATAGCAATATAATTTTTCTACTAGACTTTTCAGAAACCTATAGTTTTTGTTGGTACATCTTAGGAAGGTCTTATTGTGACATTGTTTAATTCATAGGCAATAATGAAAGCTTACCTGGTAAAAGTTCCAGTCCCATAACAAGACTCTGCTTTTTTGTGTCAAGAAAAAGGCATAGTCCAACGTATTTGAAGATAGCCTGTGTGAGATTTATATTATATTATATTATATTATATTATATTAGCATTATATTAGCATTATATTAGCATTATATTATATTATATTATATTAGCATTATATATATTATATATTTTAAATAACTTAGTAGGAGTAATTGCTGTTACCAATTATTATCTATACCCAAATGGTTATAGCAGTTATAACATTCTTAGCTGGATGTCAAGGCAAGAGGATGCAAAATCATGGACTAGCCTGCATTCTGATAATTCTCACCATATGCCAGATCTATGCTTCAGATTGCAGCACAGTAAAAATCAATATCAGATTCCATTCTCATGGAAACAAGTGTGATGATGCTGTTTTCATTTTGCTAGGATTTTTTATTTTATTTTAAAACTAGTTTTGTTGAAGCTTTTGTAGACACACAAAACATGACACAGGAATAATTTTTATTTACTCAAATTTTGGCTTACATACCGTATTTCTGCTTGAGGACTTGAAGTGATAATCTTGAATACAGGTAGTCATCGACTTACAGCCACAAAAGAGCTCAAAATTTCCACTGCCCATTTTATGAACCGTTTGCCACAATTGTTAAGTGAATCACAGTGATTAAGTGAATCTGGCTTTCCCCATTGACCTAGTTAGAAGCCAGCTGGGAAGGTTACAAATGGTGATCACATGGCCCAGGGCAGTGCAACTGACACAAATACATGCCATTTGCCAACTGCCCAAATTTTGAACACATGACCATGGAGATACTGCAACCATCACAAACCTGAAAACTGGTTGTAAGTCTCTTCAGTGGTCACTAAACAAATGATAAGGATTCCCTTACACATAGAATTATAGGATCATGCAGGAATAAATAACAGCATAGCAATAATATACACAAGAAAGCCAAGGTAAGTTGGGGAAGTGATATTAAGCTAATAAAGCAATCGTATGCATATTGTCAATTATGCATAATAATTTGTCAAAATGCGTATTTTCTTTAATGAAAGGGATGTATAAGGAGATGGAATTTTCTCCTTATGAAATGAAAGAACAACATGAGAAAAATGTTTTTAGTATTCTGTAATAGAATTCCTGAATTTTTAATCAATAAAATAGGCAAATATAATATACCTAGTAGGCAAAAGGTGGTATGAATTTGTGCATTTAACATATTGGGCCATAGCCTTCCTTTTTAAATTTAAGTTACATGCATTTTTAAGAGATCAGAATATCTACCTTAAAACATTTTAAAATTATGCTTCCTTTAGAGGAAGATTGATGATGCAATATAAAATTACTTTTGAGTATTTTTAATGGATATATTTAAAGTTTATTAGTTGTTAATAGTTCCTTCCTTGAAAATATTTTTTCTCAGGGAATTTTTTTTTAAAGTTCTGTTCCTTATATATAGTTTTTTATGTAAATAAAAAGTAATCTTTAAAAATGAACATATATATAGTAATATATCATACCAAAACTGATTTATTGTGTACATTCTGCAGTTATATCCACATCTATGCTCTCTGGTATTTTGGGAATTAAACAATGTTGGTTATAGAAACCGATTGTCACTGATTCAACTTTTAAAAGACTTAAATTTCTCTGACATCTTTCCCTGTCTAAATATAGTTCTAGTTTTTTGTGTGTGTGTGTATTCTTTGATGACCCATTTTGGAACTTTGCCTACATACATGTTTATTATAATATTATATTATTGCCTTTTTGGAATAACATGCAAAACCCAAAAAGGAATTAGAAATAGAAAGCCAAACTTGTTGTGATATAAGAAAAAAATAAACACAGTTCTAATTTATTCTATTCCTGTTGGTTATGTTTCTGCTTTTCTATTTTTGCTCTCCTATGCTGATAGTTAGCTTTCTACTTTATCTTTAAAATGTTCTCCTCTTTTAGAGGACACATCTCTAACCAACCCTTCCTCTCAACACATTTACTCTTCATATATTTGTTTTGCAATTTGAATCTTATTTATTCATTTCATACGAATATTTTCAAAACTGTTTTCAGTTTTGTACTCTATGTACATTCACTCCATATGTATTGACCCTATTTCTTGATGGTTAACCAGTTCTTTGTCAAGCTCCGTATCGCAGGGCATTATTGAAGAAGCAACCATTAGGTAAATTTAGTATGTTTTAAAGCAAAACTTAAGAATATAAAGTATTAAGTCTTAGTAACCCAGTCCTCTCTTATTAGTGAATTCTTCCAGAGAAGAATTTCTATAAACTTTCTATTTTATTTAAAAAGTTTTGTATCTCTTCTTCCTGGGCTTTGTGCTATCCAGACTGAGCTACTATTTACTAGATAAACCATTAACAAAGCTTCCCATTTGTTGATTGTTTATATCTAGACGTCCTTATGTTTCTTTTTGAACCTCTAGAACATGTTTGACATTCCCACTGTGTTCACTTTACAGGGATATTAAGCAAGTTCTCGACTTAACAATCACAGTTGAACCAAAATTTCCATTGCTAAGCAAGATAGTTGTTAAGTGAGTTCTACCCCATTTTTCTAACTTTTCTTGTCACAGTTGTTAAAATAATTACTGCAGTTGTTAATTACTGCAGTTAAGTTAGTAATATTAAGTTAAGTGAATCTGGCATCCCCATTGACCTTTCTTGTCAGAATGTTGCAAAAGATGATCAGATAATCCTGTGACACTTCAAGAGTCATAAATACTTGTCAGTTACCAAGCACCCAAGTTTTGATCACGTGACCATGGGGATGCTGCAAAGGTTGTACCAAGTCTGAAAAGGCATAAGTCATTTTTTTCAGTGCCATTGTAACTTCATACAGTTATAACTAAACAGTTTAAGTCAAAGAGTACCTGCAGTCAGCTCTTCCTTCAATACAATAAATTGGACAGCAGCTTGCATTTATGCATAACCATTTCTATCATATATCCTTAGTGGATTCACTTCTGGTTCAACTTCTGGTCCAATATATTTACTTCATCATAGTTCTAAATCTTCTCATAAACTCTAAATTTTCTTACATGTGTAAATCAGTAAATATAACAACTTTTTTCACATTCATACATTTCACTGGCTTCCTGGAACTTCATTGGTTTACTCAAAATAGTTTCTGTCCTTGCCTTAATCAAATTGTTCAGACATTCTGTAGTTTTAAATATAGAAACAGGCTATCCCTGCATAAGTGATAATAGTTTTATATGATTCCTATTAAAAATGGGGACATTTTATGTTCTGGAGAGACAATTATAATACTTCAAACATCAAATACAAGGAGTTTAAGCCTCCATGGCATAATAAATTAACTAGTGTTTGGAAATACAAAAATAATGGGAATGTGTGAATCAGTGATAACCAAGGAAGTAAATCTCACATTCAGAGCAGGAGGAACTGTGATCCTATATATAGATAAATTCAACTACAAAAATCAATTTTGGTTATATATTGTTTTTCCCTGACAACATAGTATAGCAGGCAAATTGTCTTCCTACTGGTATTAGTGGTAACATAAAACCAATTAGGCAATAGTTCCCTGTACTTATTTTGGCTAGGTATTATAATACGTTCTAAAGCTAAATAAGGCTTAAATGTAATTGATCCAATAAGAGGTGTATTAATTGGATTAATATTAGAGCATGTTCGTCCAACTATTGAGCTATAGAAATCTTGTAAAACACTTGAACAGTAATCACAATAATTTGAACGGAAAAAAATGAAGTTATTCAAAAGTGATTTCCTAAGTCAGAATTTAAAAACTTAAATTAAAAGAGATAGTCGGGATGGAGAAAACAAAATCCTGTGAAACTGGTGGTTGAAGTTTGAATTGACTCAATAATTCAATTATTATTATTAATAATAATAATTATTATTATTATTATTATTTTATTTCTATACCGCCCTTCTCCCGAAGGACTCAGGGCGGTGTACAGCCTATTAAAAGCACAAGGCAGACATCAATTAAAATAATTTAAAATTTTTAAATAATTTTGGCTCACTTTAAAACCCCAAAATTTAAAACGCCCAATTAAAATTACGTTGATAGCCCAGCCTGACGGAACAACAGACCATAAATAATTCCAGAATATCTAGTTTTGTTCCTTCCATTTTCCATGATGAAAATTTCTTTGAAGGAAACTGAATCTTTATTAAAATAAGACAGTGTTCCATGCTGGTGGGGGAATTCTGGGAGTTGGTCCAGATAGCTCAAAAGCTGCTAACTTTGAGAATCGTTGATGTAAGCACTACCCTTTTTAAAAAAGGCTTAACTTTTTTGTAGTGGGTGTTGTGAGGTTTAGAAGATTTTATGTATTTATTAAATAATAAACAAATTTGTATACCTGCCTAGCTCACACATAGGTGATTCCAGTGTAGTCACACATAGGTGACTCTACACTAAGTGCTATTTTGGCAGCTGATATCTTTTTTCAGGGCCCCAAAACAAGGTCCAAAGTAGTAGTGGGTTGCTCCCAGTTTGGTTCTATAGAACCAGTAGTAAAACTGGCGGGAGGCTCCGCCAACCCGCCATGATGTCATCATGGGTGATCTGCGCATGTGCAGAAGCTTCTGCGCATGTGCAGAAGCGCACGTGAGTGAAGCAAGTGCGCGTGCGTGCTCCCGCAGCGAACCAGTAGTAAAGGTAAGTGGAACCCATCCCTGCCAAAGGTAGGGAACATGAGAGGTTAGGTAGTATAAACGATATTTGGGAACATCAAAAGAAAGAGAAGTGATATACTAATCTCCATTGAGGAAGTAGTTTTCTGAGCATCAAATGATTGAAGGATTTTTTCATCTGATGGTAATAAAGGGACTTCACATTTCCTATTGACATCCCTAATAGAAACTGTTCAGGTTTTCCCTCTATTGAATTCTGAATTATTCTGGAAGAAAATCAAAAATTGGATTGAGGGACTTCACATTTCCAAAAGAAAAGTACTTTCCTTCAGAACTGGTGCATGTTATTTTTATCCCTTTTCTTTTCCTGCAACTAAATTTGTTGGAGAAAAGGTGGGAAAAAACTATCATGGAAGCATTTTTAAAAAAATAATTTTTAGAGTCACATTCATCTTAACGATGATTTCGTGGTCTTAGCCATATAGCTTTCTTGGCAAGAGTACAAAAATAATGTCTTCTTGATTATTTTGTTGTATTTAATTTCAATTTGATGTTGCCTGGTGGTTTTTGTTTGCATACTAAACAGGGTTAATGCTGTTTATGCTTTCAAGTTTAGCCAAGGTTGACTAATTACTTCCTAATTTAAAAACGTTGGCTAGTTGACTCATCGCAAAGTTTTATTATGGAAATTAATTACACAAATTTTGAAAATGTCAGGGACACAGTATCCTATTGAAAGTGGTATGTGTTTTATTATGATGTAATGTGCTTGGATTTCATTCGTTCTACTCATTGTCTTATCCCTTACATTGGCTTTTGAGCAATTGAATTAAAATTTAAGTAAAAATAAGTTGAATGGTTTGCATATATAAATGGTTTGCTGTTTTGTGTTACAGAATTCAAGGAAGCCTTTTCACTATTCGACAAAGATGGAGATGGCACAATAACAACAAAAGAATTGGGGACAGTGATGAGGTCACTTGGTCAGAATCCCACAGAAGCAGAATTACAGGACATGATCAATGAAGTAGATGCTGATGGTAAATTTTATTTAAAATAAGTCAGTAGTTAAAATTAAATCAGCATTAACACCTGGATATAACTGAAAGGAATTTTATTAATATATACATTATTTTCCAGGTAATGGCACAATTGACTTCCCAGAATTTTTGACAATGATGGCAAGAAAAATGAAGGACACAGACAGTGAGGAAGAAATTAGAGAAGCATTCCGTGTATTTGATAAGGTATTCCAGATATTTTGATAAGTTTTTAAAGTATTGTGTGCCTTAAACCAAGGGAAATTTCCACTTTGATAAGAACAAATTCTGTACTAATGCCAGTGAACAATGATGTATACTTTTCAGGGAATTACATTTGACTTTTAATGCAAGCCTTCCTAACTTGCAGGCAATCTGTTCTATAAAATTTTAGAAGAATTGGTGCTATCAATAATGGTGTACTTTTTTTCCCATTCCTGCCAACCCAATTAAAGCATGTAACTAATGTCAAATAATGTCAGTTAAATAGTTTGGTCTCTAATACAGTCTAAAAACAAAGCTTTCCCAAGTATGCATATATAAGAGTTCAAAATGCATGGAACAATAATTAACTGTCTAGCTGTCTTAACTTCCTTGACTGTTCTTTGCAGTGCTAATTGTCCTTGTCTGTGCCTAATTTTTAACCTTTTAGTAGAAACAAGTTATTTCTGATTGAGTAATTGTTAAAATATGAGTTTAAAACAATGTAATATAATTAAAGTGACCGCCAAATATTTTCCAGGATGGTAATGGTTATATTAGTGCTGCAGAACTTCGCCATGTGATGACAAATCTCGGAGAAAAGCTAACAGATGAAGAAGTTGATGAGATGATTAGAGAAGCAGATATTGATGGTGATGGTCAAGTAAACTATGAAGGTAAAAGTTATACATAGTTTTTAGTAACATAAGTTGTCTTGAACCTGTTAGAAAACAGTCAAACCCACTGGCCTTAACACACCTGCATAATTAAGGCCAAAGAAGTGATAAAATGGCTTCTGTTTAAAAGCAGTAAAAAAGACTTTTCTGTTGGCTAGAAGATGTGCATTTTTATTTTTTTTTTACATTTGGCAGTCTGAAAAACCCAATAAAACTATTTGCAATGTGCAGTTTCTCCTTTTGAGAGCTTGCATTAAAAATGGAGAGGTAATACAAAGGAATAGCACTGTTAGAATCCAACTAATCTAACTTTTTTCTCATAACACATAATTTCAAAGTAGCAATAAATTAGTTGCCAATCAGGTAAATAGTCTTTTTCTAGCATTTGGCTAATCAAATAAAGATGTTAGTATTCTCCTGCCTCCAATGTGATGTCAGAAGATTGGTACCATTTTATTTTCTCTTTAGAAACAGCTAGAAACAGGGATTCGCTGCAACAATAATAGTTGGCGTAAATCATGTCTTCGTGCCAAATATATCTGCAAAGTGTCAATGTAAAGTTTTAACTGGAACTAAAAATAGAAAAGTTATTTGCTAGCTTTATGGTTCTTAATTACTTGCTTATGATCTTTCAAAAATACTTTATGTTATAAATATTGAAGTGCATGTATCTGGCCAGAAATAACATTAGATCTGATCAAAAGTATTAGTTTTTATTTGATATGAGACAGAAGATATACCAGTAGGGCTTATAAGTATATCGGGAAGGATTCTGACAGCCAGTTATTTAGCACTATTAGTTGGTTTCTTTTTCTGCTTTCAATTATGCTTGAACAAAGACTTTTGAGGTAAATTATAGGTTTTATGCTGAGGGGCTAAACTGTATTTAAGGTCTTTGCTCAAGCAAAAATGTTCATTGTATAGCAGTTTTTGATAAATTGGTTATGGATCTGTAGAAAATAGAGCACAAACATGAATGTGGTCTATCTAATATTAATACTTTGTGATATTTAAATTAAAACATTTGTAGTGCTGCAGTTTTTAAAATTACTTAAATAAAGTCCTTCACAATTTTATTTGGAAAAAGTATTTTAGTGTGACACTTAAAAGATAAAGCATTGAGTAACCAGCAAATTTTGCACATAACAAGGCTTAGTATTTTAGTTAGGTACCTTAAGAAGCAGCTGAACATCACAATATTGATGAACAACTGACTTGTCGCTTTTTGTATGAATTCTTTGTTTTTTAGAAAGAATTACTACTACTAATTAAATGAATGAAACATGATTAAAAATTATTTAGAAATAATAGCTTACTAAAGTGAACCTACTCTTGAAATCCATAAATAGTGAGAAGCACTGCACAAATATACAGAAAACAAGATGGTAGTCAAAAACTGGCATAAATTTATTGGCTAGAATGGCAGATTGCCTGCTTTTTATTTGAATATTCACACAGATATTGGAATGACATTATCTCTTTTTTCTTCTACAGAGTTTGTACAAATGATGACAGCAAAGTGAAGACACTGCACAGAACGTGTTAAATTTCTTGTACAAATTGTTTATTTGCCTTTTTCTCTGTTTGTAACTTATCTGTAAAAGGTTTTCCCCTTCTGTTGAGAGAGATGCATGTATAGTAACAAACTCATTCCTCCATGTTTTCCCCTTTATCTGTCATCCTGATATTTTGGGAAAATGATCAAAGTAACAAATGTTTGCATGTGGCTTACTCTGGATATTTAAGCCCTTCCACACTTCTAAAGTTAGATGGTGTTGGTTAAATGAGGGATCATCTAGGTTATGCCTGTTGAAATTAGTTATTTTAGGAAATTTAGCATGTTGTTGAAATGTAGTCTTAACTCTGTGGACTATGGACAGTCAACAATATGGAACTTTAAAAAGTTTGCACTATTGCAAAACGGGTGTATTATCCAGGTACTCGTACACTATTTTTTGTACTCCTGGTCATGTACCAGAAGACATTTTTCTTCTATAGTTACTATGCTTTTAAAAACTTTTGTTCAGCCACTTATTTTAAAAAGAATCCGCTTATGGCACAACTTGCCTCAAATCCATTCCAAGTTGTATATTTGTTTTCCAATAAAAAATAATTAACTCACATTGTCTAAATCTTTTGTTGAATGCTTATACATTGTTTTTTAATATGTCTACTTCTGAAATTAATCCTTGTACCTTTTAGACTCTAAATGAAGGCTGTGTTTAGGCATAGCAAAAGTAGCAACTTTTGCCTTCTAGGCTTGAACTTGGTTAAGTTCTATCTAGCATGGCCTATAGCAAGGCATGGCAGGGGTTTCAAAATAAAACATGTGGGAGACATGGGCTGTGCAGGAATGAGATTTGAAGGTGAAAGGTAATTTGAAGTGTGCATGAGCATGCATGTTGCAATTGTTATCATTCCCTTAAATGCATCAAAGATAGTTTCTTTAAGGAATTTCAGGCAGATATAGCGCCCCTGAATTACCCTTTTCCCTTTCAAATCTAAAAATCTGTACAGTGAATACAGATAATATCAACAGTACTGTTCAAATGTTTTAGGCAGTTGTGCAAAAATATTGTAAATAAGAATGCTTTCAAAATATATATTTTAATTGTTTTATTTTGATTAATTTACAAAATGCAAAGTGAGCAAATAGAAGAAAAATTAAATGAAATCAATATTTGGAGTGCCTACCTTTTGGTTCAAATCAGCTTCAATTCTTACACTTGTACACATCCCAAAGTCTGGGAATTTTGGAGGATTAGCAGATTAACCAATTATACCAAGCAGGTGTTAATGATCATCAATTCCATATGTAGGTTGAAACACAGTCATTAACTGTAACAGAAACAGCAGTGTAAGAGGCTTAAAACTGGGTGAGGAACAGCCAAATTCTGCTACTGAGGTTGTGGAAGACAGTTTTATGTCACAGGTCATACCCCATGGCAAAACAGAACAGAAACAAGACACATGATAGTTATTGCATCAACAAAGTAACTGCCAGGCAAAGATTGCAAAGCAGACTGTGGATTCAAAATGTGCTGTTCAAGGTCTTTTGAAGAAACACAAAGAATCAGGTAACATTGAGGACCATAGATACAGTGGTCAGCCAAGAAAACACTGCAGCAGCTGAAAGATACATCAGGCTTACTTTCCTTGGACATCGGAAGATGTCTAGCAGTGCCATCAATATAGAACTGCAGAAATCGGTGGGATCCTGGTACACCCATCTACTATCCAGAGAAGTCTGGCCAGAAGTGGTCTTCGTGGAAGAATTGTGGCCAAACAGCCATACCTCCAAAGTAGAAATGAGACTGATAACTATGAAGGAAAACAGGAACTGGAGTGGATAAAAATGGCAGCAGGGCTCTGGACTGGAATCAAAATTTGAAAGATGTGGCTGTAGCAGGAAGCAGTTTGCTGAAGAGCCAGAGACTGGTACAATAATGAGTCTTGGCAGGCAACGAAGCATGGTGAAGGTTCTTTACAAGTTAGGGGCTGCATTTCTGCAAATGGAGTTGTAGATTTAGTCAGGATCAATGGTGTCAATGTTGAGAAATTCAGGCAGATGCTTATCCATCATGCCATGCCATTAGGGAAGCGTGTGATTGGTACCAAATTTATTCTGCAGGACAACAGAGCCAATGTCATTAAAACTATAGCGTAAAGAGCAAAAAATTCTGGAAGTGATAGTTTGGCCCCCACAGAGACCTGATCTCAATATCTTGAGTCTGATTACATGAAGAGACCGAAGGATTTGAGGCAGCCTACATCCACAGAAGATCTGTAGATTTCCAAGATGTTTGGAACAATCTTGAGGGAACCTTGCTGGGTTCCTTCAAAAACTGCAAATGTATCTAGAAGAATTTATGCTGTTTTGAAGGTAAAGGATGGTCACACCAAATTTTGATTTGATTTGGATTTCTCTTCCGTTCATTTACTTTCCATTTTGCTAATTGATAAAAACTATTAACACTTCTATTTTTGAAAACATTCTTAATTTACAGTATTTTTAGACAACTGCCTAACATTTAGTCTAATGGAATTGGTGTAATTAAATGAGAAATTTATACATGTATTTATTTATTAAATTTGTTTGCTGTCCATCTCCCCACAAGGTGACTCAGTAGTTTACAACATTGAAAGTGTGTGTATGTGTGTTGTGTGTAGTATAAAATCACATTAAAATGGCAATAAAATGCAAGTTATAACTAAAGCTGGGGAGGAAGGAAGCAGAATATACAGGGGGGAGGTGGCAACTTCTATTATATTATCAACCACAACCAATGTGATATTCCTCCATTGGGACCTGATAGAACCAGGCTCTTGAGGAAAGTCGAGGGAGAGAGCCAAGCAAATTCTGTATTCTTGATGCATAGTTGTGTAATGAAGACAAACTGATATGGGTTATTCATTAAAGCTGCCCCCATTGACTGGAAGTTAATACATTGCATCACAGTTGTCATTGTGATATTGCTAATATCTTGAAAATGAGTCAAGGGCACTTGTGAACCCCTTTCTTCAAAAGAGTGACCAGGACATCAATTTTGTTAGTCATGCCACATGTTGGGAGCAGAACACAACAAAAATCTGCTTGTAGACTGCAATACACGTAAGATCAAGAAGTAAAAATGATTGGTGGCCGCTTCGTAAGTCGAAAGAGTGAACCAACAGCTATAGGTTCTATGGAAAGGCTGAGTGTGAGTGATGCATTTTGTTTTCACTTGGGCTTTGTTCCAAAGGAAATTTCTTTAAAATTCTCTGGATCAATAGGTACATGGTTTCTTCTAAATTTGTTACATGTATCAGAAAATAGTTATACTATCTATTGCTAAGTACAAAGCACAGGTAAGCAAAAAGACCGGGTGCAGTACTTTCTACCCCGTATCCTCTAAACTTTTAATGGACAGGAAGGTAAATTAAAATGTTAGTTGATGCTAATATTTTTATTTTGTAAGAACGCCTTTGGAACCATGTCAGGAACAGAGATGATTATCTTACCAGGTGAAAAAGGCAAAGGATATTTGTTGAAATAGAATTGTAAGAACAAATGGGCACTTAAGTAAAATGCCTACTCACGGAAAATGCAACCATTTAGAAAGCATCAACTCACAGAGTATTACTTGCTCCTTTCCCTACTACTCTGCTCATCTTTACTCTTGACTGAGCAACACTGTACATCTTTTGATTTACATGCCATTTTTGTTCTTAAAGAGGTTTTTCAAAGTTGTAGGATGAAGCAAAAGGGACAGGAAATCAGCAGACACCAGTCTCATGATAAACACCAGGGACCTTGGTTCTTTTAGAAGAATAAAACACAAGTTGCATACAAAAAATGTCTTCTATATATTTTCCATGAATGAATCTTCAATTTCACTTATTAAGAAATATGTTTAATTGTTTTGATATACATGGTATCATTCACACAAATTTATGGTGAATGAATGCTTTCAAAAGTTCAGTAATACTATGCCTCCAGCAATCCCTGCCCCATTTGCTTTTAAACAAAAAAATATATTTTTTTAGTAAGTCACAATTTGCCATTTATCTAAACTTTAGTACAACTTTCACTGCTGTAGTTTCTAATATCATCTCTGGTCCTGACATGGTTCCAAAGGTGTTTTCCTAGAAAAAAAAGCTAGTTTCAATGTAACATAACCTTCCTGCCCATTAAAAAAGTTTAGAGAGGATCAGGAGTGAAATAATACTGAAACCAGTCTTGGGATACCACTATTTTTTATTTGGTAATATGTAGCTTGATAACTAAACATGCAGAGCCCTTCATTCATTATAAATTAGTGGGTCACTCTCCCTTTGATCCATTTCATTAGTCTTTGGAGGTGGAAAAGGGGATTAATAGCATCAACTAGTAAACTATCCATATAACGAGAGACTATTGTTAATGGAAGGTGGATGCTAATACAAAATCAATAATGGAAGAGATCATTGTAGTATGTTATAAATTTTTTGACCTAGACTACATAATTCTCTCTGTGTTGTAAAACTGATGTGTGACTACAACCATGAGCTCACAATCCACTTAACTGAATTAACTAGGGAGGTACCAAAATAGGTGAAATGCCCCAATCATTTGCCTTTCCCTCTCCCCAGTAATGAAATGTAACTCTAGCACATCCAGCCACAAACAGGGTTAAGCTAACTCCATATAGTAATATCTTGGGAACACCTAGCATAGGCACCAGTAGTGGGTTTCAAATCCCGTCGCTACTGGTTTGCTCGTGGGCGCACTCGCACTCACGTGCACACAATGCTGCTGCGCATGCACAGAAGCGTCCAGGCGGGTGGGTGGAGCCTTTTGCCATTGCCGCTACCGGTTTGCCCAATCCGAGGCGAACCAATAGCAACCCACCACTGGTAGGCACCCGTATGTCTACTCATAGAATCAAGAATTGGAAAGAATTTAAATCATCCAGTGAAATTTCCTGTTCAGTGCAGGACCACCTAAAGCATTTTGGACAAATGGCTATTGTTTCCAATGCTAAACTATTGATTGACAACTATTACCACCAGGAAAGTTACTCTAATATTTAACATGAAATCTACTTCCCTGTTGTTTCAGCTCACTGGTTCTGCCTTCTGATTCTGCCTTCTCTCCTTTTCACAAATGTCTGTACACCTGAAGACTGCCATTGCATCTCTTCTCAGTCTTTTCTTGAGGCCAATATTTCTAGTTCATCTATCTGATCTTCATAGGACTTGGTTTCCGGTCCCCTTACTATCTTGGTATTTTCCTCTAAATGCCAGGTTACCCCCCCCCCCCACTATTGAGAACTGCACTGCCAAGAACTAGAAAGTAGTTCTTGGATAGTACAGTGGTCTAAAGCCCTGTTATTAACACCAGCTGCCTGCAATTATTGCAGGTTCGAATCTCACCAAGGCTCAAGGTTGACTCAGCCTTCCATCCTTTCTAAGGTAGGTAAATTGAGGACCCAGTTTGTGGGGGCAATAAGCTGACTTTGTATAAATATACAAAAGTATGAAGGCTATTGCTTAGCGCATTGTAAGCCGCCCTGAGTCTCCAGAGAAGGGCGGCATATAAATCAAATTTAAAAAAACAAAACACTATTGCAAACACTATTCTAAGGCAGAACCAAATGAAACAATTATGATATGGAGTCGATGCTCACACTGTGCACCCAATTCAACTTGTCATCTGTTACAGTACCTAGATTCGTTCCTCGAGTTTTTCTGCCAGACCAGGTCTCTTCCAAATACCTGTGCCTTTCATTTTTCCTCCCTAGATGTGGAACTTTATATTTTTCCCTGTTAAATATCATTTTATTCATTTTGGCCCAGTGCTTAAGTCTGTCTAGATCTTTATAAATTTTATCTTGCCATTTTGGTAATCATCTCATCAGTCTGTTCATCCAGATCATCAATGGAAATGTTAAAGAACACAAGTCCCAGGATTTGGTCATGTAATACAACTTTTGAAGTTATGTAGAACAATTTGTGATTACGCCCTGGGTGCAGTCATTTAGCCAATACATTTATATTATCTAATCTTCTCTCTCTTTTTTTTCTGTATCTCTTGATTCCTGGTTAGTACATGGACAAGACCATGCAGTTTTCTTGCAATAGCTTCAGAACTGATTTTCTATTGCCCTCTTGCTAGAGTTAAGAGAGACAGTGACTAACCCAAATGTTTTGCAGAGGTCAAAATACTCTTTGTCCATTGTGTTTCCCTGGTAACTCTGTCAAAAAAGAAGATATGATTAGTGTAACTTATTTGCGACAAGCCCCAGCTAGCATGGGCATCTGTAAACCTTGCAAGGTAGTCCAGACCAGAAACACAACCAGGAAAGTACTATCTTTATTGTAAAGTTACATTAAACTGAATCTTGGATTTCTCCCATCTTTTATTCTCCAGAAAGCTGGAGACATCTTCTACATGCCAATTGTCCCATCTATAGCTCTCCCTCCTATCTTCCAAGGTCATTCTCACATTCTATTACATCTGAAGGGTTGGACAAAGGGAATGATGTCCTGTATAATTACATAATCACTGAAATGCTGGAATTTACATACATGTGTCAAACGTTCTGACACAAGCATATAATTGGGGTATTTGCATGATTATGTAATAGTATGTTAAGGCTCAAACTCATTCTGTGCTTTAGTTTCTGCCAACTTCTTGTTTCCTTCTTTGGTTATACATCCCTGCTATTTTCTATTTTTTCTTTTCAGCATTTTGCAAACCCTGTGTTTATCTACGCTGGTGTCTTTAGATCTCTCCCATTTTAATTTCCACTGTTTGCAATTACAGCTTCAATAGCCCATTTTTCAGAATTTCTTACCCTTTACAGAAAGTTTTCTCCTTTAGAATGTCAAGCGATTGGATGATTTCACCAAAATCCACTTCTCTGAAATCTTATATGTAAGTATTTTTCCTATCTTTGATAGCACAAATTCAAGGATAACAAGAACACTTTCTCTCATTTCTGGTCACCTTCACTTCTTCAGGTAATTCATTCTTTGAGCTTCTAACAAATAACTTTGCCAAGAGAGGATAACATTTTGGGAATCTCTGACTCTTGGCAGAATGAAATCTTCCATTGTTGTTATTATTTTTTTTTAAAAAAGTTCGTTATCAGGCCCAATAAGATTCATCCAAATCTTTCACCTATCTACGTAGTAGTTCTTCCATGGGGTAAATAGTGCTTGAGAAAGCAAGCCTCCCTATTATCAAAATCATTGTCGGTCCATAACATACCTCTAAAATATAAATTTGCTCCAGTTTCTAAAGCCAGTGCTGCCTGAGCTTTGTAAACACTCCAACAATCACAAGGTGGTGGCAAAGAGATATACAAAAAAGACCTCTTTGCGGCCATTCCATGGACATCTGATTTTTTACAGCCCTAGCTCAAGTTTCACTCATTGTTCTGTTTTTGATAGATGGGAAATGGTTAGAGATGTCATAAAACTTCAATAATCTTTTGAGGAAGGATTCTGGAATAACAGACACCTTCTGGAGAAAAAGTGAGACCTTTGTGTTTTCCAATTGGTGATTCTGATCTCCTTAGTATGTCAACATGCTGCCAGAAAGGATGCTGTGGTATCAGTGTCTATTTATCTATACATCTTAATACCAAGATATGTGAAAAGAGAACTCGCAAGTCAACCAACTTGGGAAAAGCACAAAACAGGACTGGATTCCTTAGTACTAGACAGAACAGGGTTTAAATATATTCAATTTGTCTCATTTTAGAAGGTCATTGAGGGAGGGATACTTTCCTAATGAACAGACTTTTTTTCTCCATCTGTTTCTTCTGATTGACATTTTCGCAGGTTTATAAAAAAAAAAAAAACCTCCACACAAACTCCTTTTAGGGAATTTACGAATTGTCAGGTCCCTGCCGGAACGCTGCCTTTCCGAAGGGGAGGGGGCAATGCTTCTTGGGGTTGAATCAGGGGTGAAATGCTCCCGGATCAGACCAGATCACCCGGTCCGGTAGCGATCTTGGTTGTTGGTTTGGTGATCTGGTAGCGATGGCAGAGCAAAGCTCCACCCACCCACCCGGGTGGTTTTAACCAGGAAGTCATGTGTTTTTTACCTTCTGTGCATGCACAGAAGGTTTTGCACATGCGCAGAAGTTCTACACACACACATGATGTGTATGTGTGTGTGCGCACGTGCTTCTAGACAGGTAAGGAAGGTAAGTAGATTTCACCCCTGGATTGAATGCTTTGAATGCTTTCCCTTTTGCTGTAACCGCATGGCAATTAGGAGGGGACTGAGCCATCAGGGTGGACTCCTTCCCAGCCAGTTCCAGCCTGTTACCCAAGGTTGTGGCATCCCGAGGATAACCTACTATCACCATCCCACCTCAGAGTTCTCATAACACCTTTGTGGCATCATATTGGCTCCTGGTGGACATGGGGCAATGATGGGGGTTGAGCAGGGGAAATTAACACTTCACGTGGGAATCTTCAGACTCCGCCTGACTTATTTTATTTATTTATATGTTATTTATTTGTCAAACATGAACAAGATAACAGGTATAAGTATAAACATGGACATGAACATAGGAAATGAGTACAAATAAAAGGGGACAGTATAACAGGGATGTTAGGCAAGCTGGTGCGCTTATGCACCCCCCCCCCCTTTACGGACCTCTTAGGAATGGAGTGAGGTCCACTGTAGACAGTTTAAGGTGGAAGCTGTGGGGGTTTGAGGATGTAACAACGGAGTCAGGTAGAGCATTCCAGGCATTGACCACTCTGAAGTCGTATTTTCTGCAATCGAGTTTGGAGCGGTTGACCTTGAGTTTATATTTATTGTTTGCCTAAGTATTATTGAGGTTGAAGCTGAAGTAGTCGTTGACAGATAGGACGTTGTAGCACACAATTTTGGGTACTATGCTTAGGTCAGACCGTAGGCTGCGTAGTTCCAGGTTGTCCAAGCCCAAGATTTCGAGCCTGGTGGCATAAGGGATTCTATTGTGAGCAGAGGAGTGGAGTACTCTTAGATGGACTTCTCTGCAACCACTTCTCTCAGTAAAAGTTCCTTTTGAAATACCAATTGTTTCAAGAGTCATGCTTTCCTGAGAAGATAGCTGAGGCAGGTCCTTACACAAACACATATTTCTCAACTTGAAAGCAGGAACCCAATCTTAAAATCTTGTATCAATTCTTTATCTGAAGCTACATTTTGTTCCCAGATGCTTGTATCTTCTTCCAAGTAAGAATACTCAAATCCTTAGCACGTGGATTGTGATGTCATAGACAACTATTGCTGATTCGATGCAATAATCTGCTTAAAAAAACCCAGAGGGAGAGCATGGTTGGCAGCATCGTGGGCAGTAAAGCAAGCAAACATACTACAGTAAATGTTCTACGGCTATCTTATTGCAATTGTAGCTCTTATTATATTTTCTCTTGTAAGATTAAACATTTTAAATGTGTGGTAAAACTAAACATTTCACCAAGTGAGACTTCTAGTGACTTACTGGAGACATCCTTAAAATTTTCTTGGCAGCAGCATGGAAGCAGTCTGCCAATTTCTTCTTCAGGCTGTTTTTCAACTTCTTAATCTAACCCTAAAGCCCTTGACTTCCTGGTTGACTTCCATTTAACTTCTGATCAGATTGTCACCTTGCTTCAGTAATCAATCCTGTTTGCTTAGGAGCTAAACCTACTGCTATTCTAAATATGAAACCATTTTAATTTTTTTCTGAAAAAGTATTAAGATGCTCACTTACGCTTAAAGTCATTCTTTATCAATCCTGATTTTTTTTTCCTAGATAGCAGAACATGAAAAAATACCATATCAAAGAAGAGATACATGGTGGAGAGATTCACTAAGGGTATGTAATATGATATCAATTTATTCTTGTGTTCTTAATTTACAAGGATCAAAATTATTTATCAAATTTGTATAGTTACCAAAATATTGCATGTTACTGAATTATATTCCAATTTGGGAACTAGTGCAATGAAGACAAGTGAAATTATTTAATAGTTTTGCATTCCCATTCTTGCATAAAGTAGGATGTAGGGATATCATGTGATACTGTAGAATAGCCTTCTCCAACCTGATATCCTACAATTTCCAAAACTGGTCATGTTAGTTTGGAATTTTGATAATTGTAGCCTAATATATATGGAAGGCATGAGATTCAAACAAGCCAATTGAGAATTATTCTTAGCCTATTGAAAATGCTATTATACTCATAAATGCTATTGCAGTTTTATTCCCGGAGGTATCTAGTTCTGTGAGCACAGAATGTTGTACTAATTAGTCCTTGAGATGCACTAGTATGGCTCCTCCTATAATCTATTCTAGATACTCCTATGAATCATTGAAAATAAAGGACTTGCCTCTTTCCATCCAACCCTTTGCAGAACACTTTTCACTGATATGTCTATATTGATTAGGAATTGTTCAGTTTACAGCCTGTGGCACAGCAATAAAAAAAAATTAATGTTAGAGTAAACATCCCCGGGTTTCCCTCTAAGGTCTGAGCTACTTCCTGCAAGCTTTTGATTTTTTTGCCCTGGATAGACCTTTGCCGTTCCTCCAATTTTACTTCTGTGAATCCTTTATTTTACATTAGGAATCAACATTGATCTACTAGCCTCTGTTCTGTTATTTCTGATTCCTTGTTGACCTGGGCCATGATTGATTTGATCTTTCTGAAAATAACTGAATAAAAATAATTTCCTTGTCTTCCAAGCAATATATTTGAATTGAGCCACAGATACTGTAGGATGTCTGAATATTTAACATTAACATTTGGACACTGGATTTCTGTGTTAAGTCCTTGAATTATTAAAGGAAATTGAATGAAATAAGAAATGGTGAGCTATCCAAATGAATTATTAGCCCATAAGTGAAATATGTCCCCAATTAAACTGTCCTTTAGAAGATTTGCTATTTTATTATTTTTTTGCAAGAGGACCATTACTTACACTGTAGATTATGTTCATTTCCCTGGGGTACCAAGAATGGTCAGTCTAGCCCAGTGTTTCACAATCTCAGCAAGATGAGCTGAGGAATTTTGGGAGTGAAAATTCACACATCTTAAATTTGCTGATCAAATAATAATGATACATGATGCTCTGCTTAAAAACACTGCTGAAATCCATATTTATATTTTAAGATATGCAAAACATGTTATGCATGCTTTGTTTCTTTCTACTAGCCAACCCCAATCCCAGGGTCTTATCCTGTACGAGATTTTCTTGAAGAAGCTCAGTTGAACCCAGTGAAAGCAACTTATAATTTTAAAAATGAAGGGAGAAAGAGAGCATCCATCTATGAGCAACTACCTGATTTGACCTTGCCAAATACTTTCATGTACTATCCTCCTTCATTTGTGGAACTGGTAGAGAAAAGACCTGCTACTTACTCCTTCAAGAGTACTTCAAGGCAAAGCAACTATCCTGTTAGCGGAGATAAGGTAAAATGAAGTTAGGAATGGGGCTCTTTAACAATAATTGTTAAAAGAAAAGGTACATAGCTAAAATATGGTTTTGGTTAACTCAGGACCTACCATTAATATCCTGATCCTGTCTTATATCCCAATGGCAAGTGCTTCAGAGTGGGTTTAATGGCCAATAAATAAGGAGCAGGGAATGGAAAACCAGAGAGAGTTAGAAATGGAATGGAGAATCTCAAAAGAGGTTATCACCATCACCTTAGAATAAATAAATAGCCATAATAGTCCAATCTAAAAATCTGTCTGATAATCCAATAAACAAATAATAATAATGTCCACTGAGGCATTAACTTGACATTTATTTTATTTTATTTTATTTTATTTTATTTTATTTTATTTTATTT
>WNWU01000018.1:10752234-10773892 GCA_012654045.1 Ptyas mucosa | reverse complement strand
TTTTATTTTATTTTATTTTATTTTATTTTATTTTATTTTATTTTATTATTCATATTTCTATGCCACCCACTCTTCGAGGACTCCGGGCGGCTTACACCAAAGACAGTATACTAAATAGCATATTGCCCCCAACAATCTGGGTCCTCATTTTACCCACTTCGGAAGGATGGAAGGCTGAGTCAACCCTGAGCCGGTGAGATTTGATCCGCTGATCTGCTGAACTAGCAGTCAGCTGAAGTAGCTGCAGTACTGCACTCTAACCACTGCGCCACCTCGGCTCATTGTGACATGGTTGTGGGGCTGCTGTGCTCTAAGGAGAATGAGAGCTATGCCAGAAGTTCAACCATACTTCTCATCAGAAGGCCAGACAAAGATTGTCTTTTCCATAAAAAATATGGTGAGACATAATTTACAGAAACCTATAGCAGCTCAGTCATTGCCCAAGGAATGAGAAGGAATCAGAAAAAAACAAAACAAAAACTAGTGGATCACTGTCTATTTATAATACAAACTAAGGTACTTACAGAAGTAGAGTTGGAAGAACTACAAAGGCCTACCCAGGACAAAGAAATCAAAGCCTTGCCAGAAGTAGCTAAATGGTAAAGGGAAACCAGGCAAAATTGGCAGTAGAAGGGACCAATATAATTATTGAACTGTTTTCACTCCCAAACCAAGTACCCTCTCATCTTCCAAAGTCCTCTAACTAAAAGGCAAGAGGAACTGGAACAAAGAATAATTTCAGGGTTTTTTCTTTTTCTTTTGGGTCTTCTGATTCTTTATCTTTCTTTCATCTGTACTAGCTTGCTTGCATCTGATCTTAGCATACTGTCTTGAATAGTGTCTTGAATAGCACACACACAACCAAATAAGGTTGCCCATATTGAAGTTCATTACAAAGAAGCAGCTAGCACAAATTTTAAATGATGCCAATACTGTAATATTAAACATGAGCAACTACTCACTACAAGAACCAAACCAACTAATATATAATACAGCTGCAGTTATAACTGACAATTTGGGCTGCAAAATCAACAAACAAGGGAAAAAAACCCAAATAGTGCACCACCAAAATGGAAGGTCAGGCTGGAAAATAAGATCAGTATGCTGAGATCAGATGCAAGCAAGCTAGTACAGATGAAAGAAAGGTAAAGAACCAGAAGACCCAAAAGAAAAAGAAAAAACCCTGATCAAGAAATATCACCTAGAAACAAGGAAAAGTAAGGAAACACAAGAGATCAGCAGATATGAAACTCAAGTAGAATCTCCAACTTCAGTTGAATCAGAAATATTTCTACCAATTCATCAATGGAGAGATTGCAGTGAACCAATCATCACCTGACAAAGAAGAAACAGTGCAGTTCTGGGCACAGATATGGGACAACCTAAAGAAATGCAACAAGAATGCAGCTTGGATAAAGGAGGTGGAGAAGAAGAAAAAAAAGAACTGAAATGAAAAAAATTGTAATAACAGAAATGGTGAAGACAAGAGCAAAGAAGGTCAAGAATTGCTCAGCAGTGCATAAAGATGAACTACATATTTTTTCGGTTGAAACATCTTGATTGGTCTTACACCCACTTGTTGCCAAGCAGTTTAACAACAAGCTCCAAGAAGGTGAAATTGAAGATTGGTTAACATCTGATAATGAAAGATCCAACAGCATCAAACAACTACAGTCCAATTAACTGCTTACCAACAACTTTCAAATTACTAATTGGTGTAGTAACTGATGTAGTCCAACAGCATCTAGCTCAGGGATGTCAAACTCGCATCGTCATGACTTCATCACATGAGATATCATGGGTTTTTCCCCTTCACTAAACTGGGCGTGGGCGTGGCCAGCGCATGATGCATCTAGCTCGTGGGCTGTGAGTTTGGCAGCCCTAGTCTAACTGAAAAGAAGCTGATATTACCTGAGCAGCACCCAAACAGCAGAAGAGCAAAATATCAACTCCTAATTGATAAAATGATTTTAGAAAATTGCAGGAGAAAGAAGACTAACTTGAATGTATCTTGGATTAATTAGAAGAAGGCATTTGACTCCCTGCCACATGACTGGATAATCAAGTGTCTGGAAATAAGAAATAGAAAGAGGAATCTTTCAAGGAAACTCACCCTCATCACTACTGCTTATCATTGCACTGATTTCTCTGTCAATGATACTGAATAAGTCAGGCTACAAATCAGTGGTGGGTTCCTTCCGATTCGGCCCGGTTCTGCTGAGCCAGTAGCAGTGACAATATGACATCACCAAACCAGTTCTGCCCCCCCGCCCCCTGCTCCCCCCGGCATTATTCTTACTTTTTATTTGGCCCCACCCCCAATCTATTGTTGCAACCTGAGTCCCAGTTGATGGCTAGAGGGAAAAAAACTGTTTAAACTCTTGCTGCCGGGCTTCAAAGGGCCACCCTACAGCTGATCAGTGTTAAAAGGAAACAAATGAGTAGACCGGTGCCTGCAAAAATATATGAGTAGAACAGTGCCTGCAAAAATAAATGGGTAGACCAGTGCCTACAAAAACAAATGAGTAGACTGGTACAACTCTGCAAGCAGTTAAAAGCCTGGTAGATCAGTACCTCTGCTAAATCCTAAATAATTGTCACATGACTATCAAGCCACACCCACAAAATAAGCCATGCCCACAGAACCAGTAGTAAACATTTTTAGAACCCACCTCTGCTACAAACATCAAAAATATCTGCCAGGCTATGCTACCTCATTTACATGGATGATCTGAGGCTGTGTGAAAAAACACCATCTGAAATAGAATTGCTGCTCATCATCAAATATACTGCCAAATTATTGCAATGGGATTCAGATTAGACAACACTGCCACCCTCACCATCAACAGGGGAAAATAGTGAAAACTGAAGGAATCAAGATGCCCTGTGGAAATAATATCAAGAGTTTGGATGAAGATAATCACTACAAATACTTGGACAGCTTTCAAGCTGACAACAACAAGCACACTGAAGTCAAAAAGAAGATTAGAAGTGAATACATTATGAGAGGGAAGAAGATCTTAAAATCTAAACTCAGTGGAGGAAATACCATCAAGGCAATTGACTCCTGAGCAATTCCAATCATTAAATACACAGCTGGAATAGTGGGTTGGACTCAAGCAGAACTGAAAGCCCTGGACAGGAAGAATGGAAATATAATGGCTATGAATCATGTCCTTCATCCATGCAGTGATGTTGACAAACTCTATTTATCAAGAAAAAGAAGGTTAGTGTGGAACGTTGCAAGCACATCAGACAGGTGAAGAAAAAAAAGTGTATTGGAAGAACATTTGAAGGGCAGTGAAGAAAATAGTATGCCACAAAGGCTTACTGGATACTGAGAAACAAAACTGGCCTACCAGAAAAACCAAATGAAAAATAGAAAAGAGGCGCACGGCAAGACAAAGTATTACATGAGCAAGACATGAAAACTAGCAGGCAAAGCAGGTAACAGCAAGACTTGACAATGATTCAGAGCAGGAAAGTTAAGAAAGAGACAGAAAGTCTAATTCTGGTCACAAAGACCAGGTCTTAAGAGTAAATGCATACAAAGTCGGATTTGAGAGGACAGCAAATGCATCCCTGCAAAGAAGCTGAAGAAATTATGGATCACTTAGTTAGCTGCTGCAAGAAGATCCTATAGACTGACTACAAATAATGACTTGAGAAAGTAACTACTATGGGTGCATTGGAATATCTGCAAGGAATACAATTTGCTTCAAGCAGGAACTGGTGGGGCCACAAAATAGGCAACATAATAGAAAATAAAGAAGCTAAATTGCCCTGGGACTTTAGAATTCAAATAGACAAGGACCTGCCACACAACATTCCAGAGTTAACGACTGTTGCTAAAAACCAAAAAAATCTGGATAGTGGACATGGCAGTATCTGGAGGCAGCAGAATAGAAGAAAAAGGAGAAAATAACAAAATACAAAGACCTGCAAATAGAAGTAGAATGACTGGGGCAAAAGAAAGCAAAGATAGTATGAATAGTAAATAAATGCCTTTGGATGTAATTAATCCAAAACATCTGGATCACCACTTGAATACCATCAACATTGACAGTATCAATTACAGGCAGCTTTATTCGGAACAACTTATATTCTGTGCCAATATCTTTAACATCATCAAACAACAACATCTGCCTATCCCAGATTTTGGGAAGGACTTGATAGGTGGACAAAAATGCCAAATCCAGTCTAAGCATTCAGCTGATTATGCAACCAACCATAATAATAAAATATACCACTTGACTGTTTAGTGACCCTGGGTGGTTCAAAACAATTAAACAAAGGACTTATAATAAAATCAGTGAAACATAAAAGATAAAAAGAGCCAAGGGTGGAGGAAGAGGTCCCTTTCTCTCTCTCTCACCAAAGGTCTGGTTGAAGAACCAGATCCCCACGGCTCTTCTAAACAATGGCAGAATGAGGATCATCTGGATCTGGAGCGGTGGGGGGAGCCTAGTTTCAGAGGGTAAGCACTACTACTGAGAAGGTGTGCTTCAGGGGTCTTAATAGATTATTTTGTTTAATTGAAGGAGCCCAGAGCACCCCAACCGTGTAGGAATGGATTGGCCGATGCTATGGGAGACAGACCCTAGGCCAGTGATGGCTAACCTTTTTGCCATCGCGTGCCAAAAGCTGGGGGAGCACGGGGGAGATCACACCTACGTGTGCCCACATCCATAATTCTATGCTCCCTCCACTTTTGGCACGTGATGGCACAGTGGGCCCAGTAGCCCATTTTTTGCTCCTAGAAAGGCTCTGGAGCCTGGGGAGGGCAAAAACGGCCTTCCCCACCCCCCAGAAGCCCTCCAGAGGCTGGAAACAGTGTGTTTCCTGACTTCTGGTGGGCCCAGAAGGCCCAAAAATCAGCTGGCTGGTGCACGCATGCTTGTCGGAGCTGAGCTCGCGTGCCCACCAATATGGCTCTGCGTGCCACCTGTGGCACCCGTGCCATAGGTTCGCCATCACGGCCCTAGGCTGTTTATGGCCTTGTAGGTAAAGATCATCACCTTGAATCACACCTGGAAGCAAACTAGCAACCAGTGCAGTTTATCAAATACATAATAAGATTTCACAGAGCAAGTTTGTTTGTTTCTAGTCAACATTTGAAGAATCAAAGTCATGAAGAATCTTGTGGCATTTTACAGTTTCAAGGCATCAAAAACAGAAATGTAAAATGTCCAGATGGTAGAATGAATTGTAGCATCTCTGATTGCATATGGTGAATACAACTTCACTTTACTCAGCAAGGTAGTAACTAAAAGTAAGTAAATATTACCTACAGATGTGTAAGTAAAACCTATTTGCAAATCGAAAATTAAGACCTTAGAGGGGAAAAAAAATCTGGCCTTAGGCTGGCTTCATAGTTTTCTATTTGCAAAGAGTGTTTAAAGATAAAGAGAAGAGTGACTTCACATCTGCAGTCAAGTACAGCAGTCCATTAGTTTATTTCAGCCATGCTAAGACAAGGCAGGACAAGGCAGACTTCTCTTGGAAAAGTTGATCAATAAATTAGACTACAAAACAAAGCCTAAATTCTTACATTTGTACACTGTATTTTTTATTCCCCACAGAATATAAGCACTGATCCTGGACAGTATGATCTTTTCCCCCGTCCAGTTCCTACGTTTCCTACTAAGTAAGTATACTTTCTAATCTATTTTTCTTTTTAAACAGATTATTTTGGCATGTAAAGTCTTAATATTTCTTGAATTTGGCTGCATTTCCAAGCAGTAGCATAGCCCGTGCCTGAAGCCAAACCATTGTGGTCAGAGGCCAAAATAGATTCTTGCTGATTTCCATGAAAAATTAGCCTTTTTCGAGATCCTTTTTTAGTGAAGAAATGCCTTCCATTTTCTCTGAGGTTGATGTAAAAAGTCCGCAGGAGATAAAATCCTAAAAGAAGTGACAAGACGAAAAAGAAGTAGTCAAAGCAGCTGTTCATCTTGCCAGGCTGGTTACTTACAGGCAAAGCAACATGTTGCCTTTCAGATTTTTGAGACTGTAATTCTCATAAGTCCATCCAGAGTGGCTAGTGGTTGAATTATGGAAAGTGTCATCCAAACATCTCACACGCAGTTGGTTGTTTATCCTTGTCTTACTCTGTTCACCTTGCTGTGATGAGTTGGACAAATAAATCACATTGCTATAGAAATAGCTGGGAAAAATACAGATTTTTCAAAGGCATGTTTGAAATAAAATTGGATTGTGGGCTCACTACAAGGAGGAAAGGTTGGTCCTAGAATAATCACTGACCCTTCAGATGTATCTTGGATTTCCAACTATTTTGGCATATTATTAAGTCCAGGCTCTTTTGTGGCTGAAAGATCAAGGAATGAAATTTAATGTGTGTGTTTTTAAAAATAATGACTGGCATGTATGCCAATTGCATATAATTTTATGAAATTATACTGCATCTATGTAGCTTGTAAGACTCAGTTAAACTTAATTTCTGGGACTGTAGGCTTGAACCTTCCTTTGAGTCTCAGTATTATTCTAGGTAGGACTTAGTCATTCCTTCCATCCACTTGACTTCAATTGGATGGTGGGAAAAGAGTTACAAGTCAATAGCCTTGAAATATGCTGGAGGGATTAAATGATGATGTTAAAGTAACTTTAGTTTTACTGATTTCAACACTTTTGAGTGGTTCCTAGCGGTGGGTCCTTCAAGTTAAAACCTATGAATAAAAGCTAGTCATTAAAACAAATAGAATACTATTAAAACAACTAGAAATAAAAAAAATAAGTACAAATTAAAATCAATTCAGTTTAAAAACCATTCAGACAGTGGTGAAATTCATTTTTTTTTACTACTGGTTCTGTGGGCGTGGCTTGGTGGGTGTGGCTTGGTGGGCGTGGCAGGGGAAGAATACTGTAAATCTCAATTCCTACCCCATTCCAGGGGAAGGATACAGCAAAATCTCCATTCCCACCGACTCTGGGACCAGCCAGAGGTGGTATTTGCCGGTTCGCCAAACTACTCAAAATTTCTGCTACCAGTTCTCCAGAACCTGTCAGAACCTGCTGAATTTCACCCCTGCATTCAGGCCTCCTGAACAAAATGTTTCACAGCAGACACTTGCATAGAAACATAGGCACAATTCATATCTTACATAATTGTCCCCCCCCCCCAAATTTAGCAGAAGAAGATGTTTCGAACGTGGATCTTCTTATGTTGGTACATGATTCAAACTTTTACAACACAGCAACTCTCAGCTTTAGCCTTTTGGGAGATGATCATTAAGAGGGCAAAGCAGACCTTCCAGAAAAGGATTTTGAAGAAGACTGAATTGGGAGTGAAATTGGTGTAGGCCATTCAAGGATTCTTTTGCATATCCTGGATTGTACTCAGGGACACAGGAGCCCATGTTTTGTACATTGAAAAGGAAGAAGCCTTGCATTCATTGAGATGTAGATAAAATTAAAATCCCCAATTGTTTCAAAACTGCATTCGAAATGTTAAAAGAATTTTATTTTCTCTCCTTTTTCTATGCAGGAGTTATATGTTTCGATCTGCAGTTCAAAGACATCCCATTTTTCCTCTGGTAAGTTCTATTGATTAATGACTATAAAATGTTGGCATTTCATGCAAAGAAGAGAAAAACCCACTCTTAAATGTTTCTTTTCTTCCAAATAAACCATTAATATTTTCCCTTCCCAACTCTTCAACTTTAACATTTAGCTTTTTGGGGAATAGTTAGATTTTTCAGGACTAGCCCCACAGCCAGTGGTGGGATTCAGCCAGTTTGCACCACTTTGGGAGAACCGGTTGCCAACTTTCTGAGCAGTTTGGCAAATTGGTTGTTGGAAGAAATCATTAGGGCAGAGAACCGGTTGTTAAATTACTTGAATCCCACCACTGCCCACAGCTGTAAACTTTGCAACCGCTCTTGTCGTGCCATCTCGAGTTTTGTTACACCCCCCCCGCCGCCAATCTGATGGATCCCAGTTTAATTACAATGCCTATTGAGGGATGGTGCCATAAAAATGTAAATAGAGGCCAGAGATCCATTTCTTTTCCTTTAAAATAATCATTTTTTGAGACACATGTCAGGAAAATGCATATCTCTCTTTAAGAACTCACTTTCCGCCCAAAAATAGTACATCGGAGAATTGATCTGCATAACAATTGCATCTGCTTCAGACAGATAAGTCCTCTTTCTCTTCTTGCCCCATCCTCTTCTCTTCCTCTTTCTTTTCTTTTTAGCCAGTCTAGTCACAAAGGACCGAAACAGGTATTTTTGCCTTCCAGAAATTCTCTCCCATTCAGGGATCTCCCCTGGAAAACTGTCCGCCAAAAGTGACAGGAAACTATTCTATACCTTTTATGCAAAGAAAATGGAAGAGCAGCATACTGATAGAAAGAAGAATGGAAATTTACTAAGAGAGTTATAGAATGAATGAATGAATGAATATCATACAGTGGCCATGTTAGCATGACATGGCTAACCCAGTTGCCCCCTGACATATTTCTACCTGCCAGCAACATGACATCCAGGTAGTCAGTTTCAACAATTTTTTCCAGCTGCGGGGGGGGGGGGGGGGCAAAAAATCCAAGAGGCTGGCTATAACTATGCAATTGATGCCTTACCCATTTTTTACATAAGTCAAAAAATCAAGAAAATCACTTGGAAAATAAGTGATGGAATATTATAATTGCTACACTTGCCCAGTAGAATTCTAGTTTCTTAAGAAACAAAATAAAACAGGCACCATGTTGGGGTTGCAGAATTGTTGACAACTATTGGATGGCAGGAAACTTGTATTTTTTTGTATTTCTTTGCTGCCATCTAATGATCATCTGGATTTTTATAGTTCATAAATGCTAAACTGATTTATAGTTTATAGTATATTTATAGCTCAGGGTTGACCTGTGGGGACCTTAGTGCTCTCTGAGCTTGGTTGTTTTCTTGCAGATGTTTCATTATCAAACTAAACTAAATATATGCTAAAGTTATACTGAAACCATTAAAACCATAAGCATTCTAACATTGTACAATCACTACTAGTTTACTAGTCAGATTGGTAGTACTATGTTTATGCAAATCCTGGCCAATCCAAAAGTTTTATTCTGCAAGATAATAAAGGTAAAGAAGTTATAAATCCAGGGTATTCACCTTCCCTGGTAAGTCACTAGTCTTACTGCACTTCCAATTGGAGCTCTTGACATCTGTGTAATATGATCCTAGTCCTTTTGTTGGACAGCCGGTGTTTCCATGGACCAGTTACCATACTTCAAAAGCACATATTGCCAACTGAGTAATAGGTTCTTGAGCAAGAGAATCCATGTAGGAAACTCCAGGCTTCATGAGAACGTAAACATTTTCATTATAAGGTATCTAGGATCATGTCTTTCATACTTGACAGATGTGTTGATTGCAATTGTCCAAATATGGATCAGAGGAACAAGCAGGCTGATGTTATTGATGCATCTGTTCCCCAGTTAATAATACCTAGATTCAGGAGCCAAAGCAATGAGGAAGTAGTGAGAACTTGCTATCAATATTAAGTAAGTGTATTAGATGGAGAGCCTATGAGTCACCCCACCATAATCTTGATAAATGACTCAATCCTGAAGGAACAGATAGGAGCATAGGCCATATGAAACTCTTCAAAAGACCAATCAGTCATATTCTTGAAAAGCTGTCACTTTAGCAGAGTCAGAATTACACAGAAGTCCTTGAACTATATAGCTGTTGTGGCTAAATGAGCCTCCCAAGCCCTTTTCCCTGTATTTATGATAGGAAGAAAAATTTGCTTAATGGCATTTTACATTTTGTAATTGGATCAAAGTTCACTTCAGTTTCCAAATTGTGTTAAATGAATTTAGAAAAATGTTGTTTTTTGGGGTTTTGTTCACACTTTTTTGGGGGTATCACATTCTAATGTTTAAAAACATCTGAAATGTGCTTAGAAATTTTTTAAAAATATAGCAATAGAACAATGGTGGGTTTCAATTTTTTTTACTACCGGTTCTGTGGCGTGGCTTGGTGGGCATGGCATGGCTTGTGGTGTGGCTTGGTAGACATCGTGGGGAAGGATACTGTAAAATCTCCATTCCCATCCCACTCCAGGGGAAGATTACTGCAAAATCCCCATTTCCTCCTGATCAGCTGGGATTTGGGAGGCAGAGAATAGATGGGGGAGGGGCCAGTCAGAATTTTTACTACCGTTTCTCTGTTCAAAATTTCCACTACCAGTTCTCCAGAACTGGTCAGAACCTGCTGAAACCCACTTCTGCAATAGAAGTATATAGAAAATGATTACTAACTGGAGGTGAAAAGCAAATATTCATATGTAACAGCATTCCAGAGGCCAAGAGGCAGTTTATTCTTGAGTAATCCCAGAATGCCAATCATCTTTGAAATGCAGCATAGCTAGCAAGATATCTGAAAATCCCAGAGAAATAGAAAAATGGATCTCCTGGATCCTGAATTGTCAATAGCCATTTGCCAACTGGAGTAATTATGTCAGCTCTGATGAGATGTACGCATGGCTAAGCACTCCACTTAACATCATCTGCAGCTTCCAACCTAGTAAGAGGAAACACACACAAGAATAGTTTCACAAAAAGAGCCGTGGCAGTGCAATGAATAGAATGCAGTATTGCAGACTTATTCTGCTCACTGCCAGAAGTTTGATCCTGACCAGCTCAAGATTGACTCAACCTTCTATCCTTCCGAGGTCGGTAAAATGAGGATCCAGGTTGTTGTGGGCAATAGGCTGACTCTAAACTGCTGTCTAAACTGAGAGAGCTGTAAAGCATTATGAATTGGTATATACTGTAAGTCTAAGTGTTATTGCTATTGCTAAAAAGAATATCATAGTAACCTGAGCATAGTGGTTAAGCTGTCCTACCTAGGAAAGGGGCAACTGTACCCCAGCAGAGTTTGATAATATGCTCCTTGTTGTTGTATGAATTAGAAAAAAGACATTAAAAAACAACAGAAAAATCAGCACTGGCAATGATATTATAGAGAAGGTAATAATCAGGAACAGCAGTTATAATGGCAATAGAAGGAATTTAATTCATTATAATAAAGTAGCAATATAATTGAAATTCCAAAAACATTGAAACAAGCAGAAAAAACTCCAATTGATCTGTAACGTGAAGACTTGGACAATTGTTTTATGTTACCAGACTAGGGATGATAAGAAATAGGTTCTTCATTGATGGAAAAGGAAAGCTTTTGCTTGACCCAGATCATAATTTATTTGTGGAATTTTGCTGCTTTCAAGTAGGATAATGACTGTGGTTCTCTGACTTAAAAACTAGAATGAGAAAGGTAGTATACATAGGGCTTGCCAACAGCTCTGAATCAAGGTGTGTCTTGAGGCTTATAATTCTCACAGTAGGTTTCACCACATGTTAGGATAGATGGGCATTGAATCAAAAGTACCTGTCCTTTTTCTAGTTGGTTTTTTCTGCTCCAAAATACTTTGGAACATCTGTAAAGTAACACTATTGGCAGTTGTGATGGGTTCCTATATGCCTGGGGATGGCTACGATTGAATAACAGGAGCCTGGACTAGATTGTCCATTGATTTAAATGCATTGTGACTTTTTAATGATTTAATGGCCAAGTTGTCAAATCAATGAGTGTGTATTTAGGGAAGAGGTTTATAAAAACACATACTGTTAAGTATTGGGTCATGGTGCCTTGCAAGAATGTTATCTCTGTCATTCTGAGGCAGTTTTCTAATTACATTTGTCTGTCTTTTCCCTCAATTACAAAGCAATGTTGTATTTCCCCACTTCATATTTGTCTGTAAAAATGTGTTATCAAGTGAAAGCGTTGTACCACAAAGGATGGGGGGAGGGGGAGAATGAATGTGTCAGTTCCGTCGCTCCTAACACATGTTCATGCACAGAAATGACAGTTTATGACAGTGATTCCCACATGCCTTTTACAGCTGAGCAGAAAAAAGGCATATTTTGCTGAAATTAGCCATCAAAAATCTGCACTATGGGAAGGGAGATAATCAGCTAAGCTATTGAGAAGGAATCCAGGTAAGCTGTTGGGAAGCAGTAAATAATCTTCTCTGGGTGGAAATGTCAGATGACACTGTTTTCTTCCTCTAGATTATTAATTTTGTCCCCAGCTGGTCCATGATTAATAGTATTAGGCCTTCATGCCACAATTCTCCAGGGGTGCATTTATTATCTAAGGTAAGCTTTTTTTGAGGTCACTTGTGACTTTCTGGTGTTTTTTTTTATATGTATCTGGAATGATGTCAGTAGAAGGAGGGCTTGCAGCTTTTATATGCCAACAGAACTGCTTCATGTTGAGGTTTTAGGGGGTGATCAATAACTTAAACAGGCTTTCAAAGTTTCATGGTGCCCTCCAGACAGTGTAATCCTTGACTTCTTCTAACTCTTGAAGTTTGTTTGCTTTTTATACTACATGTATCTATACATTTCAAAAGAAGAAGGGGAAGTTGCTTGGGGCAAAGGCAATAAATGACCCTTCAAATCAGGGGTGAAATCCAGAAGGTTCTGACAGGTTCTGAAGAACCGGTAGAAGAAATTTTGAGCAGTTCGGAGAACCGGTAGCAGAAATTTTGAGTAGTTCGGAGAACTGGCAAATACCACCTCTGGCTGGCCCCAGAGTGGGGTGGGAATGGAGATTTTGTAGTATCCTTCCCCTGCCACTCCCACCAAGACAGAGCCACCAAGCCACATCACGCCCATCAAGACATGCCCACAGAACAGGTAATAGAAAAATTTGGATTTCACCACTGCTTCAAATATTTGCTTACCATTATCCTTGATTTAAAAAGGCATGATGGCAGCTATGATCAAACCCTATCAATTTTATCATAATCACATGTATGACACATGCTAAAAAGGAATGTGCAATGTGTGGTCTATAGTTGTAAGTAGTACCTTAAAGCTATGGTATTTTTCTCCCTTGTCATTAATGAGGAGGTAAATTATTATATGATTGATTTACTCATTAAGTGCATTAAACTGATGGATCCATAGGTTTAATTTTATTACCTATAGTTGCAATTTTAATTAACTTTAGTTGCTATTACACTAAACAAATCAATTTTAACTTTTGTTCTTCCCCTGCATCTTCTTTGTTCTTGGGCCTAGGCATCTGCCAACACACCATGTAAAACCTACCAGTATATGCCACATAAACAGCTTATGCAGCCCTGATTTAGCAAAATGGGAATCCACCCAGCTAAACTTAAGATCTACATTTTGGCAGCCCACCAAATCAGAATCTTTTACCAGTTGAGCCATTGGGCTTTGAAGGATCTCTGAGAGATATGGACCACAAAACATAACCATTATAGTGTAATTTAAACTGATATCTTTCATTTTTCCCCTCAAAGTTTGCAAAATTTTGCTTTTAGTTATACTAAACCTGGATTTGGTAAATAAAAGTGAGGATAAAACCTCACTTTCTGATTCTGTTGATGGGAAATACACATGAACCTTACTTTCCCCCATCCCACTCACCACTGAATAACTGCACGGAGACTATCACATATTTATTTATGAACCGTGGTGGTGTAGTGGTTAGAATACAGTACTGCAGGGCTAACTCACTGCTCACTGCCAAGAGTTCGATTTTGACTGGCTCAAGGTTGATTCAGCATTCCATCCTTCCAAGGTCGGTAAAATGAGGCCCGAGTTTATTGGGGGCAATATGCTGACTTTGTAAACCACTTAGAGACGGCTGTAAAACACTATGAAGCAGTATATAAGTCTTAAGTGCTTTTGCTATTCAAATTTGTTATAGCTTCCCAACTCCAGTGGACTTAAGCAGTGGTGGGATTCAGCCAGTTCACACCACTTTGAGAGAACTGGTTGTTAACTTTCTGAGCAGTTTGGTGAACTGGTTTTTGGAAGAAATAATTAGGGCAGAGAACCGGTTGTTAAATTGAATCCCACCACTGGACTTAAGCCTCTTCCTTCCCTTCTCTGACACACCTATTAGATTTGGTAGGAAGGACTTCTCCAAGCACACAATTATATATGCAGGGAGTCAGATGTAAGAGAAAATCCTGTTGCTTAATCAGGATACTTCCTTGGGGCGTCTGTCTACATATTTAAACATGCATGGATACTTTCTCATGAACACCCAATGGATTCTCCTTGAGGTGAGGCAATATGTCTATACTATATTGAGTGAAACTATATACTTCTTAGGGCCTGGTAAACCTTTGTTTGTTGAAAACTGAGGAAAATGTGTATAATTTTTTCCCTCCATTGTGACACAACATCTTTTATGCTTTCAATTCCAAATTTCGTAGCTGGGTTTATTTGATTGTTTGGAATCCCAAACTTGTTTCTGTCTTGCAATGAAGAAGCTGGAAACTCTGTTACTGCATAATCACCTCTGTATTGTATCCTATAAATAGGTTTAGTAAAGCTTTGTGTGGTTTCAGAACATAATATTCTTTCACCCTGAGGCAACAGCAGGAGAAAATGTGTAAGAACATACTGTTTGAAAAGCAGGTCCTTTCTCGAACCATTCTCTGAGTTCTGTATCTACATCAACTTTACCACCTATCAACTGAGTTCTAAACGGATCGCTGTCATGTTGAAATGGCCCTATTTTGAACGTGAATCAAGACAAAAAGATGCACTTAGGGAGAAGCATAATCACCATAGTGTTTATGTAATTAGAAGGATGCTGTCAGCAAGCTTTAAAACATATTGAATTTTTCATTGGCTTTATAGGCTATAGGCCTCTTTCCTGGGAGATGTGATTCACCTTTTTTCCTTTCAAGAAAGTTATGCTTGTTTGCATGGTATTTATTTAAAATGCAACGTATCACTGTTTTTGTTGTTGTTTGGATTAGGATTTAAATGCCTGTAGTTTTTCAAATACATGGCTAATTCTGAGATATCAGCCAGGTCATAAGCCTTGGAAAAACAAGAGGACAAATTTAACTTCAAGAGCCTACTTCTTCTATTTTCCAGATCAGGTTAGCATTTTTTAAGGATTATAATGGAAGAATATATATATGTATATTCTGAAAGAGCAGCAGCAAACTAGGTATAATGTGAATTGTCTAAGGGTTTTTTTTTTTGGCTTTTAAATAGATGTTAACCTTTCATTTGAAAATCCTTGAGGATCTCATTAATGACCTCGTGCCAGGTGGCCTCTTGTGACAGAAGAGCCGTTCCATGTAAACAACTACTCTTTAAATGAGTTATTGATACAGCTGCTATCCAATATTTTGCAACAAATGAACTGGAACTGATGTCTTAGTGTTTGTCTGTCTTGGAACAGCTGCAACCTGGGTGTTCTTTGCAGGTGAAAGCTATTGATGCTCAGAGAGTGATTTTTCATGTGTTGTTCACAATGTTAGACATAAATGACTATTGGTTTGGGTTAGGCATGGACAGGATGGAAATTCTGCATAAAGAGCTTTGCAATGAGCTTCTGTTTGTAGTTTCTTTCTCAGGTACAGCAGGAAGATGGTTTAGAATGCAAAGCAAACCAACATTTAACCACTGGTTTATTTTATTTTATTTTATTTTATTTTATTTTATTTTATTTTATTTTAAAGAATTTATTCAAATTCACTGAGGTTCTATTAAGTCAATGTTTTCCATTCTTTTCTCCTGAAACGTATTCCAAGGTGGATTTTTAAAAAAGTAGCTTAAAAATAGAGGAATGCTGGGACCACCATATGTGGACTGGGAAAATCCAAAGAATCATTAGATTTATAAATTTAAGCACATAAAATCAACAATAAAGAGAACATCTGTGGACCTGTCTTGAGTTCTTTGAGCCAAAGTACTGTTTTAACAGTCTTCCTCCTCCCTTGGCTTTACATGCTTTGGTTCTTTTGTAGGTATGTTTGGTAGGTGAAGGTATTTTGTGCAGTGAGGGGAAAACTGTGGCAGATATACCCCAGGAAATGTGCTGAGGAATTTCAGCTCTTTCTGCCAACGCATATTCCTTCTAATTTTAGATTTTAGGTATGCTAAAATCATTGTGTGGTAGAGTTTTATCTCAAAATCATCCGGGGGCTGCCATTTTGTAAAAGCTGATTATCAAAAACTATATATTTCTACAACTGATAGAATAAAAATAAAAGTTGTACATTGTATATGTATTCATTATACTGACATATAGATGGTCCTCACTTAAAATTACTTGTTCAGCAACTGTTCAAACTTGTGATGGTATTGAATTGAATGGTACGTACAATTGATCCTTCAGTAATTCTAGCCCTCACAGTGTTCCAAGGTCATGTTGTTGCCATTTGTGACTTTTTTTTTGCCAGTTTCCTATAAGCAAAATCAATGGGGAAGCTGGCAGGAGGTTGCAAATTGTGACTACATGATGTCCTTGCTTGATGACCTGCAGTGATTTGCTTAATGACTGAAGGTGCTAGAATTGATGTTGCTAAGTGATGCAGTTACATGACATTGCACTTTTTGACTGTGTCACTTAGTGATGGACATTATGACCCGCATCGTTGTCGTTAACTGAGGACAACCTGAACCTGTATTATATTTTGATAGGCCTATTCATATTTTATTATAATATTATAGTCTTGAAAATTTCTATTTTAATTTAATTTAATTTAATTAATTCAATTTATATTTTGTCTTTGTCTTTTTATTATAGCTACATGATTTTTTTTTACTTAAAATGCAACACATGCTAATCAAAGGCTCTTAAATTATCTGTTGTTACAATCCATGACAATTCCTTATGATTCACTTCCCATTGGTTGCTTTTTAAGAAATACCACTGTGTTATGCCTGTTTGAAAATTTCAGAAATATTTGCATGGAAAATTCTCCGAAACATTTATCCTGGATAAACAGAATAAAACTGAGTTGCCCCAAAGGAAAAAGATATGAACACACCTGCATAGAAAATGTGATTATTTCAAATACGTACAAAAGGAGGAGTGTTATGCTCAAAGGAACATGACAGATGTTAACATAGGAACACAGAAATAACAACAGACAAATATTAGCCTATCTCCAAACTATAAATAGATTTATTTTCTTGTCTTATAACAATAAACAAATTACTGCTTTACTAGTTGGTGTCACTTTTGTCTCCAGGTAGTTGAGAATAGATTGATCAGTGCAAATGCCTTTGTTAGCATATGAGTCAGCAAAAGATCGGTGTCAGTTTGTACATTTAAAATATGGTTATTTGCTTTTGCAAGCCAAAAGCTGATATCCTGTAATTACTCCAGGGGCTTGCAAACCTGTCAAAATCAGTCAGTGTTACTTAGCTCTTAGCTCTTCCTAATCTTCCTAGAACAAAACAGTTCTTTTCCTCTGGGTTCCCTATGCCCAGGGAGCAGCGGGGATGAATTAACTGGACCATTCCATTTCTCATCCCTTTCTACCTTCTCATAGGCAGGCTCTCAATGTGGTGGGGACAAGGGCATCTGGGGGGTGGAGGGGGAAACGACAACATGTGCGTGATGATGCAAATGACATGACTTATGTAGTTGGAGGTCCTGATGCAAATACATAATTGTGTCATTTTCATGATTACATCATTGTACTCGTTATCATTTTGGCATTACTGTGGTTTGCTGCAGAGACTGTTGTGCAGAAGTCCACATGGAATGAGAGAAGGCACCAATGGATATGGCTCAGTTCTTTCTTGTCTTGCCATCTTTAAGAATGCAGACTTTGAAGCTTTCCCCACAATCAGGGATCAACATGCATTACTCTAAGACAGTGTTATCAAACCCCGGCAACTCTAAGAAGTGTGGTTTTAACACCCTGAATTCCCCAGCCAGCTCAGGGCTGAAGTCCACACATCTTAGACTCACCAAAGTTGAGAAATGCTGCTTAAAAAAGTCCACAAAGTGAAGTGCTGGATATTGTCACCCTTGATGTTTCTTTGTCCACAGGCAGCCATACAACCAAATATTTGGGCAAATAAGCAAACATGCACAGAGAAACTACAGCTGTAGCTAAACCTTTCCTTCCTCCAAACTGCTCCAAATTTAGGCACAACTCTGCCTAAATTGTCTGCTGTACAAAAGACTCATAGCTTACTAATAGACAACACATGATCTCAGATTCTGTTCCTGGCATCTCCAGTTAAGAATGGGTTGTATAGTAAGAAAGATCTCCATCTAAGTTCCCGAAAAGGAGGTGCCAATTTAAATGGACCATTCAGGATAAACAGAGATATAATGTTCACTTTATGTATAAAGGTTTGCACTGTATTTTTCTAGATATGCACAGATTCTGTTGTTATAGTGAACAAACAAATCTTGAGTAATAAGTCAATGTAGGTTCTTGAATCTATGTCAGGGGTGTCAAACTCAAGGCCCGCAGGCCGAATCTGACCCACGGGGTGCTTAGATCTGGCCCGCAGAGCTGGCCTGAAAATAGCAAAGGACAGGCCTGCGGTGCCTCTGCTAGCAAAAATGAGGCACAGCGGGCTGTGTGCGGCCTCCCTGCAACCCATTTTCGGCCTGCACTGCCTCCTGCAACCTCTGCTAGCCAAAATGGGGTATGTGTGCATCCCTGTACCCCATTTTGGCCAGCAGAGTGCTACAGGAGACCGTCCTGGCTGAAAATGGGGTATAGGGGCCCCGCGTGTGGCCCTCCGCTCCCTGTTTTGGTCAGCAGGGTGCTTACTGCAGGAGGCATCCGTCCTGTCTCCCCCCCCATCTCCCCTCCCCTGTGGAGGACAACTACAATGCAGATCTCCCTAGAGTCCCTAGGGAGTTGGGCAGCATAGAAATACGACTAATAAATAAATAAATCTGGCCCTCGACCAAATCCAGTTTGACACTCCTGATCTATGTGAATAGCATACACTGATCATAGGAAAGATGCAAACTGTTGAGTCCAACCTGATTAACTCCAGATGTTGGTCTTGCAAAGGATTCCTAAATCCAAGTGTTTCTTTTCTACATTAACTTTTGTGGTCATCATGTGGTTGAAATCAAGTAGATATATTGGAGGATGACTGCGTAGAACCACGGAATTAGAAAATGCTATTTAGATAATTGGTGGATGGATATCAATACTAGGCATCTTGAGTTAGATTTTCAGTTTCTATATTATATTTTCAGAATCTGTTAATTGAGTGAATATGGTGGGTAGGATCTGTACTAGTTTCATGATTATTAATCTTATTTGGCATAATTCTCCAATAGTACAAATGAAATGACCCACTGAGATGTTGCAAATGTTATCCATGCTATCAAAATATGCTGCATGTATTTCAAGTATTGAGTAGCCGTCTTGCACTGAGTACAAGTGTTGATTATGTTAGCAATATCTTTAAGACTACAGCATGTTAGGAATAACAGTGTTATGGAAGTATTTACATATATGGAACTTGTAAAAAAGAAGCATTTTATTACGTTGTAGAAACAAGGCCCAGGCCCAGGGGAGTATGAAATAAAGGATGCCCAACCAGTGCCAATACGATCGTCCTTCATATCAAAAGTACCACGAATATTGCCAGCCCACACTGTGAGTATAATATTGAAAATGGCTCAGTCTGTGCTTGCAGCTGTAGGGCTGACTTGGGATTCCTGACTTTCTTGGAGACATTCCATTTTCAGCCTTTGGATTTTCAGCTTTCTTTGTGGAGGTGGGAACCTAGTATTTTCAAGATACAAAAGAAAAGATGAAAACAGTAAATGTTATTTAGATTCAGGCACTTGCATCCATGGAAATAAAACCCAATTGTGGAGAAGATCAGACTTGTTGCCTGAAGAAGAAAACTTGACAATACACCTGGGATCTTTTCTGAAGTTGGGGAATCTGGAATAAGGAAGGGTGCTCAGTCTTGAAAGATCAAAATGAAGCCCAAACATGGGGGCATTCTAGTCCATTGCACGTAATCCTTGGTTTACAACCATTTGTTTAGTGACTGTTCAAAGTTACAATGGATCTGAAAAAGTGACTTATGACTGGTTTTCACACTTACAACTGTTGCAACATCTCCATGGTGGTGTGATCAAAATTTGGATGCTTGGCAATTGGTTCATATTTATGATGGTTGCAGTGTCCCGGAATCATGTGATTAGCTTTTGTGACCTTCTGACAAGCAAAGTCAATGGGGAAGCCAGATTCACTCAACAACTATGTTATTCACTTAACAACCACAGTGATTCACTTAGCAACTGTAGCAAAAAAGGTCATAAAATGAGGCAAAACTCATTTGGCAACATAAATTTTGGACTCAATTGTGGCTGTAAATCTAGGACTATCTGTGTAATGTTTCATTTAGCACTATTCATCCTGCAGTAGCAAGCTTGTTCATTCTGCTTTCTAATATTCACTGGCAGCAAATATAAAGCTACTGTGAAAACTAGGCACATGTCTGTGAATTTTGTGATATTACATTCTAGTTCGGTAGATGAATACAATCCATTATCTTTAATTATATGAGTCATACCATAATGTTAGTGTAATTTAATTTGGATTCTTGCACTGAGAAAAGAGTTGGACCTGATAGCCTGAATGGCCTATTTCCAAGTCTATTATTCAAGGATTGTAATTCTAATCAATTTGAATTTGGTTATGTTGCTAAGAACAGCTTAGACATGCCTACTATGCTCTAAATTTGTGTTGCTGCTTAGAGAATTCTGGGATTCGAAATCCAAGCATCTTAAAATTGCTGAGGTTGAGAAACGATGCAGCAGACAGGGAGGGCCAAAAGAGTAAGGAGATTCAGAATAGCTAGTTACCAGGTCTTACATTCCCTATTTCAATATTTTGAAAAATACTCCTCAATGGCAAAATTAACAGGATATTCCTACAATCATTTAAATATGAACCAGCAGTGTGTAGCAGCTGCCAAAAAAGCCAACACAATTCTAGGCTGTATAAACAGAGGGATAGAATCAAGATCACGTGAAATATTAATACCACTTTATAATGCCTTGGTAAGGCCACACTTGGAATACTGCATCCAGTTTTGGTCGCCACGATGTAAAAAAGATGTTGAGATTCTAGAAAGAGTGCAGAGAAGAGCAACAAAGATGATTAGGGGACTGGAGGCTAAAACATATGAAGAACGGTTGCAGGAACTGGATAGGTCTAGTCTAATGAAAAGGACTAGGGGTGACATGATAGCAGTGTTCAAATATTTCAGGGGCTGCCACAAAGAAGAGGGAGTCAAGCTATTCTCCAAAGCATCTGAGGGTAGGACAAGAAGCAATGGGTGGAAACTAATCAAGGAGAGAAGCAACTTAGAATTAAGGAGAAATTTCCTGACAGTTAGAACAATTAATCAGTGGAACAACTTGCCTCCAGAAGTTGTGAATGCTCCAACACTGGAAGTTTTTAAGAAGATGTTTGATAACCATTTGTCTGAAGTGGTGTAGGGTCTCCTGCCTAGGCAGGGGGTTGGACTCCAAGGTCCCTTCCAACTGTTATTCTATTCTATTCTATTCTATTCTATTCTATTCTATTCTATTCTATTCTATTCTATTCTATTCTATTCTATTCTATTCTATTCTATTCTATTCCATTCCATTCCATTCCATTCCATTCCATTCCATTCCATTCCATTCCATTCCATTCCATTCCATTCCATTCCATTCTATCTCAGACTGATTCCACATAACAGTCCAACTAGTACCTGCTCTGGAGGTGGGTTTTATTTTATTCTATTTTGGAAGAAAGAAAGAAAGAAAGAAAGAAAGAAAGAAAGAAAGAAAGAAAG
>WNWU01000018.1:10666997-10745175 GCA_012654045.1 Ptyas mucosa | reverse complement strand
GGAAGGCTGAGTCAACCTTGAGCCAGTGAGATTTGATCTGCTGATCTGCAGAGCTAGCAGTCAGCTGAAGTAGCTGCAGTACTACACTCTAACCACTGCACCACCTCGGCTCTTGTGTATGTGTATGTGTATGTGTAGGTGTAGGTGTATGTATGTATATATGTATATATATATAATGGAATTAGTTCTCAATTGTAGTCATTTGTACTTATGTGTGTGACACATAAATACAATTTGTGTGTGTGTGTGTGAGAGAGAGAGAGAGAGAGAGATGGGGGGGGGGGTTGGTGGGCAGGGGAAGAAGAATAAAACTCCAGTAAAAACAAGTTTGGAGAGCAAACCACTGCCAAAAACTCCAGGATCCATAACATCTGTTATGGAGGGATTTACAAACAGAGATACAGACACATATACACATATACACACACACAATAGAATACTTTGATTTTATTAAGTGTGGGATTTCCAAAAAGGCCATGTGTTTGGAAATTATATTGGTAATTACTCAAGGGGCAAAATTGTTGCATGCTCAAAGTCTTCCAACATGCAATAAAGGACAGATAAGAACAAGTCAAAGTTTACAGCTACAACTTAATTATAATTACATATTACTTCTAAACCAAACCTTGTGAGATGATAAGATCATGAGAAATCAGCTAGTTTTCTAGAGTACTAACTACTGGCATAAATGAGACTTGTATTGTTAGATGTATTCAAAGAAGATAAATTAATAGGAAACAGCAAAGGATCTGTAGAAAGGAAAATACAGTTCTGGACCATAGGCCATGGGGAAGCAAATATCAAGGGGTTCAGGTGCTGGAGAATGAGGCAAGAAGGATTTCTGAAAGGGTCAGAATAGTAAACTTGAATATTGTTGCAATAGGCAGGCAGGAAAACATGCTTACATGGGAAGAAATTAGCAGCTAAACATTATATATTAAATATTTTCTTAGAAAAAAAAAGTGAAACCTGAAAAGTGGGTAAATCTGAAACAGGTTCATATTATTTTAATTGTTTATGGTTATAACTTTGCTTTACAAAGGAAATTTCAAGAGTCACTTGTCTGTGGCCATATACGTAAATATAATGAAATAAATTCAAGAGCAAGTCAAACTTTATAAAAAATATTCTAATAAAAATATCTGAAATCGTGTATATATGTAAATTTATTTGGAAAGGCAATTCAATTCCATATTTTTTTATATGAATGTGAAAGACCGGGTATTAAGTGGTACAATTTATGGTAGAAATCAAATGATCAAAATAAAGGGCAAAAGTGACTTTTTGAAAAAAAAATAAATCTAAAAGACAGTTTTCTAAAATAAAGGCTGTCCGTTATAATAATGGATGTATGGTCTCTGTAATTATAAAGCAAAGGAGTAGAGAACTGGAATAATTTTAGCTAAAATTCTGTTAATATTGTTAGTGTACTTGCTTATGCATATTTTTGATCACTATATGATACACACACCAGCTTACTAGAATTATTATAAAAATACTATGCATTAAACTTGGATAGTAGTAATTCACTTGTTAGCTGTGTGTGCTTGTCTATCTTTCTTCATATCTGAACTCACCTACTGACAAAAGACAGCAGGTCTCCAAAATCTGCCTATGACCATAATTAAGACCATGGTAAAGGATTCCACTGGCAGCAGGATATTCACTACATCAACAGAAGCCCTAATTCAACTCTGCAGCTCAGTTTCAGATACAGGCATTCACACTCAGAAGTCTTCAGAGCAGACCTTGGTCACAGGAATAGTCTCTCTTTAAGGATGAAGGCCTTAATGAATGCAACCTTTCCCCATCTCTGGTCTTGGCATTGACACTGCTGATGGACGAAAATCCAGCTGAGCAGATTTCTGAGAGGGAGATACTGTCCTCCTTGCTCAGCCAGATTTCAGTAATACCCATAAATCTATCTGTTCTTTCCCTACTAAATAATGTATAAATATGACCTCATATATATCCTCATTTGAGCATCCTTCTTTCAAGTCACACATCCTGTCACATAAGCCAACTCAGACAATTCAAACAGGGAGATCAACTCCTTGTCAATTGCTTCTCTGGCTGATTCCCTTCGAACGCTCAGTAACATTCACAAACATTTACCTAACCCAACTTCCAGTTGGGAGCTCCTCTTTCCCCATTAAAAAAAGCCACATGTAGACAGTCCTATCTGCCCTCTTGTCACAAATCGATTAGGGTCCCATCTTTTGCCTGAACAAGTACTCAAAACTGGTATTAAACTGATGTGTGATGAGGTCACCTGAGAACTACCCTTGACCATTGTGCATGTAAGTGGGGCGCAGATGATTAAACTCACTTGCTTCTGTTCAATCTTCTAATCTATGTGTAAAAGTTAGTTTCGGGTATTTGAGTGTACGCATATTTATATTTTTTGTTTAAATTAACAAAAATAGTATCCAATAAAAAGCACAAGGAGAAAAAAGAGAAGTCATTTATTGTTGGGGGCAAGATTTATTCCCAAAGAGTTCAAAACTAGAATAATCACTTTCTTTAAAACAATATATACAAATGCTACCTCTTATAGACTATCTGTTTCACCAACTGTTAATAAAAAAAATTAAATAAACCTTTTAATGTTTCTTATAAATTAAAACATTTATAATATAAACAAATTATAAAATAAATTCTGTCTTTTATGCATCAAGCATACACAATGAATTATCAATCAGCCTGTCCAATTCCTCATTCCGGTAAAAGATTTGAATACCTGTCATCTCCTGTAAATAGTAGAAGAATCTGACCTCCTGTGACAATACGGAATCCTGGCAAATCAAGATGTATGATGAGTGCTAACTTGCACTTCTGTTCTCAACTTGATTGGCACCCATTTCAAAAATGTGTTGTGCTCATTGCCAAACTTTTGCTTTATGCAGGTAAATTATTCCTCTCAAGAGCAGTGGCATAGATATGAATGAATGTTCAAACATCTTATAGATATGAACGGACGCACCAACATCTTGTCTAAGATGTAAGAAGTGTTTTCAACAAACTAGCCAGTAAATGGCTGGACTTAAACCAGCAAAGAGTTAGCTAGTTAAATAAAATAAATTCATGCATATATACCTCCTACAGGCATTGGTTCATAGACTGAGTGCGGAAGATATCCGGCTAAACAAGTCAATTGATCCAATATGTCTCTTTAAATATTTGTACGTGGAAGCACAATATTTTGATTTTTCTTCTTAGCTCAGTACTTGCTTGGATAGCTGAAATTCTGATTCACATGTTCAAAATGCTCACATAGATAGTTCACTTCTATCTTTTCCTCCCAGTCACAGTCTCAAAATATAGCTGAAGACAAGCTGAAGACAGTCTTATAATTTCGATGCTTGAATGTAGTGTGGTCTTGAGTTGGTTTAACTTTGAAGAAGTGGAGTTATTAAGAATGTTAAAATGTTGTTTTATTGGGCTGCTGAATAATATTTCTGTGTTCCTACCACTGTATTTATTACATTATGCATAGTAAATGGAATACTTGTGTATCCATGGTAACTTAGCAAGAATACAGTGAACAATATTTGATAGCTGGAAGTTCAGGGACAGCATCAGAATCATAAAATATAGAGTGGCTCATTTAGATCAGCATATGCAAATGGCTCTAAATGCAGGTTTAGTGCCCAAAATGCAGCCATATGATCACAGTGGGTGTGAGGCTATCAGAACTTTGTCATAAGTACCTTTTAGGAGAGTATGTTGTAACTTGAGGACTACCCATTGTAGATCCAAAACTCTTCACAAATAGACACATTCCAAATTGTTGAAATGTAATTTAAATATAATCTAGTACTAATTTATTTAAACCTTACATGCAGAGCACATCATGAGAAAGGCAGGGCTAGACAAATAAAAAATTGGAATTAAGATTGCCAAGAGAAATATCAACAACTTCAGATATGCAGATGATACACTCTAATGGCAGAAAGTGAAGAGGAACTAAAGAGCCTCTTGATGTGGGTGAAGAAGGAGAGTGCAAAAGTTGGCTTGAAACTCAATATTAAGAAAACTAAGATCATGGCATCTGGCTCTCTTAATTCCTGGCAAATAGATGGGGAAGAAATGGAGGTAGTGACAGATTTTATTTTCCTGGGCTCCAAGATCACTGCAGATTTGGACTGTAGCCAAGAAATTCAAAGACGCTTGAAAGGCAAGGAAAGGCAAGGAAAGCTATGGCAAATCTAGACAGCATTCTAAAAAGCAGAGACATCACCCTGCCAACAAAAGTGAGTATAGTCGAGGACTTCCGCTGTTGCCGTGAGCCGTCGCTGACGGTCTTTTGAAGACCGCCAGCCCGATTGCCCGTAAAAGAGCCGTTTCGGCAACTGAAATGGCTCGAAAAACTCCGAGACGTGAAGGGCTTGTGAGGAGAGCCGGCGGCTGCAGGTAGAGTCCCCTGTGAGACCCCCAGAAGGTTTTTTTTGCTTCTGTGGAGTTAACAGGGTGGGACTCCCTATCCAACCCGCTGAAGCTCCGGACGACTGGGAAACTCTGCTTTAAAGCAGAGCAAGACAGCGCGGCAGCATCACCAACAACAACGAAAAATAAGGAAGATCTGAAACTTCTTATTAAACAGCAAGTATTGGAAGTTTTCTGAACTATTTTAAAGAGTTCTCAAAGTGAAAGTAATTTGGGTCTGAGAACGGGGAAAAAAACTGGTGCTTGCTTTCAGTGGAGAACAGCTGAAAGCGAAAGTAATCTGATCAGTGTATCCGGCTACATTTTAAAGTAACAAATCCGGCTGGAAGAGGCAGAAAAGTAACCAAAAATAAAATAAAATAAAATAAAAATACTAATTGACTTTTATAGACCTGATTGAATCTGGAGAACTTTTTGGGAAAAGTTGCTAGAGTTTGTGGAAAAGGAAGATCTTTAAGAGGCAAAATGGCAACAAAGCAACCAGGGGGGGGGGTTCCCCCACACATAAACAGAAACAGCCTCAAACAGCGCAGTTGCAATCTCAGACAAAGGAAGAAAGTCAATATGACCTTATTATTAAAGAAATTCAAAGATCAGAGAAGGAGGTTAAAGGAATGGTTCAAGAGAAATATGATGCAGTTAAACAAGACATTCAAACAGTGGTTAAAGGCCTGTCTGAGGTAGTGTTGCAGATTGATAAAAAAGTGGAGAATCTTGCCTCAGAGATGGAGACCAAATTTAGAGCTTCTGATTCAAGAATGATAGAAATAGAAGAAGTTACACAAAAAATGCAAAATGAGATTACTATGATGCAATTTCGATCAATGGAATATGCTATTAGACTGAGAGGTGTAAAAGAGAACACCAGGGAAGATCTCAGGAAAATTTGCGCAGAGGCTTTGGCAGTTATGTTGAAAGTGGAACCAGACGTGGTTTTGTGCAAGATGGACAAGGCCTACAGAGTTAATTCTCGTGTGGCGGTACAAAGACAACTGCCTAGAGATGTGGTTATATACTTTACAGACAGAAGAATGAGAAATGAAATCTTGCAAAATTCCTTTGTTACAACAGTTCAAGTTGATGGAAGTGAGATTGGAGTTTTTAAAGAATTACCACCCAAAATGTTAAGAGATAGAAAGGATTTTGGATTTTTGGTGGTAGAATTGAAAAGACAGAACATACAATTCAGGTGGGATGCGCCAATAGGTGTAATATTGAGGCTGCGAGGAGTGAGATACCGCCTTAACACTATTGAAAAAGCAGAAGAATTTTATTATAATGTTTTGAAAGCGGGCTCTCCTCCTCCACGCACATCTTCACCAATAGATAAGGAAGTTCAACTACAAGCTGAGATCGATCAAGAAACAGAAGCACAAATAAGGCAGTCGCAAAGGGAGGCAAGAGAGTTAATGGGAGCAGTAGGTGGTGTTGTGGTTGACCCTTTTGCACCATTTGAAGCTTCTCCTTTGGAAGAAATGTCTAAAACCATCACAGAGGAGGCAATGGCTTTGGAAGTAACAACATCTAAAATGGAAGAGCAACGTATAACCAGAGCAATGTCTAAACAAATGAAGCAACAGCAGCAAGAATATATTAAGCCACAGCGTGAAAAAAGAACCAAAGATAAGCAGCAAGCTGAAGTCATGGGAGGAGCTAAACCGAAGATTGCTACCATAGGAGAGAATCTTCAACAATTGCTCTCAAAACTTCAGACAGGGTCAAATGGCACTTAAATTTTTGTCCTGGAATGTTAATGGACTGAATTCTCCGCAAAAAAGAAGGAAGATATTTCACTATTTGAGACAATTTCATAATGATGTTATCTGCTTACAGGAGACTCATGTAAAATTGCAAGATCAGAAATACTTGATAAATTCAAAATTGGGAATGCAATTTGTTGCTTCAAATTTGGAAAAGAAGAATGGAGTGGTGATATATATAAACAAGAGATTTGTAGCTAAAACTATAGAAGTAGATAAAGATGGAAGATATATTGCAATTGAAGTTATTACAGATGGTGGACCAATCTTGTTGGTCGGAATATATGCTCCAAATCAACAGCAGGAAAATTTTTACAAGTTGCTTCATTTAAAAATTCTGGATTGGGATTATTCAAATATTATAATAATGGGCGACTGGAATGGAGTAATTCAACCTAGATTGGATAAAAAAACTACGGCCAAAATAGGGAATAAACTACCACAAGCTTTTTTTGAACTGAAAGAGGATTTGGAATTGAAAGATATTTGGAGAATTCGAAATCCAAATGAATTGGACTTTACTTTTTACTCAGACAGGCACAAATCCTTTTCCAGGATAGACTTTTTTCTCTTAACTTCTAACTTACTTTCTAAAGTAAAGAAAATAAAGATATTTCCTAGGACTTTGACTGACCACAGTCCGGTCTGGATGGAAGTCGAGATGGGCAAAAGAGAAAGAAGATCCTGGAGAGTAAATGAGAATCTATTTAGATATGAAAAAAATATAATTGAACTTAAAAAGCATTTAAAGGAGTTTTTTAAATTTAACCTGAATAAAGGTACCCCTATTGAAACAGTTTGGGACGCAGGTAAAGCATATATGCGGGGAGTACTAATTCAAATGAACTCTAAACACAGACAGAATCAGCAGAAGAAAAGACTACAACTGGAATCTGAGATAAAAAAGAAAGAACAACAATTGATACAAAAACCAACAGATGGAAAATTGCAAATGGCTATAAAACTTTTGAAGGATCAATTTCAAATGCTTATAGCAGACCAAACGGCAAGTAACTTACAATTTGCAAAGGATAATACCTTTTCCAATGCTAACAAACCGGGCAGGTGGTTGGCGTATACTTTGAGGAAACAAGCATCGACACGAATTATTGATAGTACTGAATATGCTGATAAACAAGTTTATCAACAAGATCTAATTAAAAAAGCCTTTTTGGAATATTATACTAAGTTATATGCTAAAGATGATATACAGAATATTACTATAGATGAATACTTAGAAAACAAGAGAGTTTTAAAAATTTCAACGATTCAAAAGAAAAGTTTGGAACAATTGATAACAGTGGAGGAGATCAGTTTTACTATAAAACAATTAAAAAACAGCTAAAGCTCCAGGGACGGACGGCTTGACTGCAATTTATTATAAAACTTTACAAGAAGAGATGATTGAGCATCTTAAAGATTTATTTCGTAATATACAACTAGGAGGTAAGATACCTTCCTCATGGAAAACAGCTTTTGTTTCATTGATTCCGAAAGAAGAATCAGGTCCTAAGAAACCAGAAAATTACAGACCAATATCTTTATTAAACACAGACTATAAAATCTTTGCAAAAGTACTAGCCAACAGATTGATGCCAGTTATTCAAAAGATAATTCATTATGACCAAGCAGGATTTATTGAAGGCAGATATATGAAGGAGAATGTTAGGCAAGTTATAGACTTAATGGACTATCTAGATAAGAATAAACAGATCTCTGCAGTGCTGGTCTTCTTGGATGCGGAAAAAGCCTTTGATCGAGTGAATTGGAACTTTATAATTAAGACTTTGGAAAAAATGGATTTGGGGGAGCGGTTTATACAAGCGATTGGTGCAATTTATCAAGAACAATATGCACAACTTATTATTAATGGATGTTTAACATCAAATTTCAACATACAAAAAGGCACCAGACAAGGTTGTCCATTATCCCCGCTATTATTTATTCTAACTTTAGAAGTCTTACTTAACGCAATACGGGATTCGAACTCTTTGACTGGAATAGCTATAAGGCAAGAGGACTACAGAACCAAGGCATTTGCAGATGATCTGATTGTTACCCTATCACAACCTATGAATTCAATAATCCAGATGAAAAATATCATAGAAGATTATGGCATGGTATCTGGTTTTAGGCTGAATCAGAAGAAAACTAAAATGATTGTCAAAAATTTGACGGAGAGCAAAAAAAAGGAACTGGAAAGAATGGCAGGTTTTGAGATTGTTTCAAAGGTCAAATATTTAGGAGTACAAATCACAGACTCCAATGCTAAACTGTTTCAAAATAACTATGAGGTTCTGTGGCAAAAGATACAAAAAGATATGCAAAACTGGAAGAAACTGCAGTTATCACTGCTTGGAAGAATATCAGCAGTAAAGATGAATGTTTTACCTAGACTTATCTTTTTATTTCAAATGATACTGGTGCTTAAATCAGACAAACCATTGCTAGAATGGCAAAAAGGACTGAATAAATTCATTTGGAATGATAAAAAACCAAGAGTTAAACTGAAAATAATGCAAGATACTCGTGAGAGAGGTGGTCTTAAACTCCCAAACCTTCGACTATATTATGAAGCAACTGCATTGATACAATTAAGTGATTGGTTTGGGAAAACTAAGACTGATTTGTTGAATATAGAAAGTCATGACCTGGTTTGGGGTTGGCATGCATACCTATTTTATGATAACAAAGTGGACAAAGTGTTCAATAGTCATCTACTCAGAAATGCCTTGTTGAGAGTCTGGAGAAGGCACCGAATTAATTGGGATTATAAGATTCCGTTTTGGCTGGATCTTGCTGATACCATGTGGAATACAAATATTAAGTCACTCGGGGGTTTCTTATATAAAGAGTTACTTTACTTTGAAGAGGGCAGGTGGCGATTGAAGACTTTGGATATGCTGCTGGAAGAAGGGAAATCGTTGACTTGGTTGCAGTACAATCAATTACAGATGAGATGGAAAGAAGATCAACAAACTGGTTTAATGGAATATGAAGTAGAATTGGTTGAACAGATAAAGCGGACAGGTCCATTGTATATTAAGAGAGTTTATAATGTTTTGTTAGAAAGGGATTCAGAAAATGAGCTAGTTAAAGATTGTATGATTAAATGGGCACAAAATTTCTCTCAACCAGTTATGATGGAAACATGGGAAAAAATATGGGTTCAGAATGTTAAATTTACACAGTCACAAAATTTACGAGAAAATTTTTATAAAATGTTTTATAGATGGCATTTAGACCCCAAGAAATTGTCTTGCATGTACCCTAATGTGCAGCCAAAATGTTGGAGATGTGATTGTTTAGATGCTACATATTATCACATCTGGTGGACTTGCAGGAAAGTGAGGGCTTTTTGGATAAAAATTTGGTGGGTTATGCAAAATGTTTTAAAGAAAAAAATACAATTCTCTCCGCAATTTTTTCTATTGGGTATAGCTAAAGACTTTAGACTGGGTGAAACTAAATTGATTTTGTATATGGTGACAGCAGCTAGGTTGTTGATTGCCCAACATTGGAAGAGTGATGTTTTACCGACTGTCGACCAATGGACCCAGAAGATGGCTGGATTTGCAGAAATGGCAAAGGTTTCAGCTTTTTTAAAAGACCAGACGCATGAGAAGTATATACAGGAATGGAAATTATGGATTGAGTATGTACAGAATAAGTATCAGACTAGAAAATATTATATCGCTTTTAGCTGAGATGATTATGTTAGTATGTTAGTAAATATAGAAAAAAGATATGGAAGATTGAATAACATATATATTTTTTGGGAATATTAACATTGCATATAATGGAAGTCAAGGGGGGGAGGGAAGAGGGAGGAGGGGGAGGGTTAGGGTGGGGATGGGATGGAATTATATATTGTTTTTATATGTATCTTATAATGTTGGGTTAGGGAGGGGGGGAAAAGGGGGAAAAATTTGTATTGGTAAAACTTTTTCAATTAAAAAAAAAAAGTGAGTATAGTCAAGGCTATGATTTTCCCAGTTGCAATGTATGGCTGTGAAAGTTGGACCATAAGAAAGGCTGAGAGCCAAAGAATTGAGGCCTTTGAACTATGGTGCTGGAGAAGACTCCTGCAAGTCCCTTAGACTGCAAGGCGATCAAACCGGTCAGTCCTAGAGGAGATCAACCCTGACTCTTCGTTAGAAGGCCAGATCCTGAAGATGAAACTCAAATACTTTGGCCACCTAATGAGAAGGAAGGACTCACTGAAGAAGAGCCTAATGCTGGGAAAGATTGAGGGCAAAAGAAGAAGGGGACAACAGAGAAAGAGATGACTGGATGAAGTCACTGAAGCAGTAGGCATGAGCTTAAATGGAATCCAGAGAATGGTAGAAGACAGAAAGGCCTGGAGGAATGTTGTCCATGGGGTCGCGATGGGTTGGACAGAACGTCGCAACTAACAACATCAGCAAAATATTCTAAGAGTCTAAGTAGCCAGTGAATTACTTTCGTATTACAATCAAGATGAAAAAAGAATCTTATTTATTTGTTTGTTTGTTTATTTATTTATTTTTATATTGCTGTCTGTTCTCCCATGGCGACTCAAGGCGGCTTACAGAATATTAAAAAAAACACATTTGTTCACATTGACAAAGTTTCTAAAAGATTATGATAATTCAACTATTAAAATTGTTTATTATTCTTGCAAGAATCAGGAATGTTGTTTTGTGTATAAGGCCTTCTTTTGTAAACATACTTAAGGAATGACTGAACTCCCTTGGGCATAAGACCAGCTGCCTTACAAAGGGGAGATGAGAGAGAAAAAGAGAGGGAGAGGGAGGGGTGGAGTTTCACATTCCTCAGAGAATATTGGGGAAAATAAAGTTTTCTGAGAAACAAAAAAAAATTGAGTTTCAGGGAGGCTTTGATAAGTATCTTATCAGATGCTTATTATCAAGTCAATAAAATTGGCCATTAAATAGCAATCTGTGAACCCATTCACCTTTTATTTCTAACCTCTCAAAGTGCTCTTCTTTACTCAGCAAGAGAACAGCTCTTAATAGTCTGGGAAGAACCTTTGATTTCTAGGTCACTAACCAGAAATGTGGTACAAAAGGCCTTAAGGAAGTAAAAGATCATTGCAGAAACCTAGTTATATTGGCTTCCTAAATATTTTTTTCTTTACATCTGGAGTAGCTTAACCACGGGGCAAGGTGAAGTGCGCTGATTGCTCTTTGCTGGTTCTCTTTCTTGAATGTCAAAGTGGTAGATGCTACGTAGCTTCTCTAAACTGTCCTTCTGAGGTAATAGGAGAGTCTATTTCCCTGTTAATATTCCAGCAAGTTTCCATTTCAACCCCCTTTTAGAATGGAATGAAGGGAGTCCTGGATATTGTGTCCTAGGGTCAGCATCATCTTAGCACAGGCTCTGATATTTCACTGATCTGGAAAACTGAACAGAGTAAGAGGATCCTGGTAGCAATGAAAAGTATATTAGGAGTATAATAAAAGTATATTATGGAAAAAAAAGTTATGTACTTATAACACTTAAATTTAAAGAAGCCTCTTCAGTACTATTTACCCAACTCTTGGCCATGCTCAGCTATAATCAACACTAATTTCAGGCAGCTGATTTCAGGATATTTAGCAATATATTCCAGTGATGTTTCCCTCCCCACCCCTGAATTTATAAAGGGGTGCAGCCTATGAGATTAGTTCAATTTATTATAACAAAAACTTGGTAAATTAAAGGGCAGTGGTATTTAAATACGGAGAAAATTGTATTGTTTGAAAAATTAACATAATGGTAATCTTGAAGAATGCTTCAATAAAATATTATTTTACTCACATGTGTTCTTACATTGTTTAAAAAAATATCAACAGTATTCCTGTTAGGCTTTCTGTCTGTACAAGTGTCTTATTTGACAGAAATATTAAATATTAAAATTGTATACCTCCCTTAAGATTTTTAAAAATATATTTATATATGCTCTCAACTATGCTTTTATGCATAGTCTCCCCCCCTCCGCCATCACTCTACTGAAACCTAATTCTTAGAGTGCAGTCTAATATTTTTGTGTTACAACTCATATAGTGTGGTTATTTTATCCTTCTTATTATCTCCTTTACTCTCCCTTTTATTGGTACTATTATGGCTCATCACACAGTCAGCCAGATGGTCACTCTGGATTTTGGCATTTTGTTTACCTATTAAGTCCTTGGTTGGGAACTGCTGTTCTAATCTAAATGAATTAACAAGTATTCTTTTCTGAATTTTAAAGCATAGAAATTTAAGATCCATTGGGTTTTTCCAATATCAAACTTCTCCCTAGTCAGATAATGTAAAATTGGTCCCTCACAAAATTGAGTTGAAATCCACAGAAAGTTATATAGTTTGGGAAATGCTGGCTAGACTATCTGGGGAAATCAGACCTAATTGGTCTCCATCTGTGGTCAGGAGAAGAACTCTCGTCTCCAACCTGGCACCTTCCAGATCTGCAGCCTCTAGCAAATTCTGTAAATTGCAGTCCCAAAGTATCTGAAGGGCTTTATCTAATCATTTCACCTTGAGTATGGTCATATTATTTTGGAAATAATTAAGTTAAAATACTACCTAAAATGCCAACTTTATGAACAATTGTATGACTGGAAGTAATTTCAGATGTCTAACTTTTAAAAAAATAAATAGCATGAGAAATAATATTATCTAGACTTACGTTAAAGTTAACTCTTCTGTGTCTTTTTTAAAATTCTGTCATCTGCTATTCATAGTCTTATGTATTGCAAGCAGACGTTTCTTTAATTTATATGACTGCCCACTCCCCAAGTAACTCTGAATAGCTAACCTAGGATTAAAAGTATCAAAATGCATATAAGGGATAATTAAAACACATAAAACATATACATTTACAGAACCAGGAACAATAACTCATATATCTCACACTACTATTGCTTGTAGAGCAGCTGTGGTCAGTGCCGAAGAAGCAGTGGTGGGTTGCCCCCGGTTCGGTCCGGTTTGCAAGAACCGGTAGTAAAACCGGCGGGAGGCTCCGCCCACTGACCCGGATGTCATTATAAGTGATCTGCGCATGCGCAGAAGAGAGCGGGTGCAGGCACGATGTGAACTGGTAGTAAAGGTAAGTAGAACCCACCCCTGCTGGGAAGGAAGGAAATAAGACTTCAGTGCATAACAAAAATTGGCAGGGTCGGGGCCATATGAATTTCATTGGAGATGCTCTTCCACAGGGAGGGTGTTGTGACGGAGTGGCCATGCTTCCTGGATCCCATAAGATAACCCAATGTAATAGATGGGACTTGACAAGATGGGACAAATTGACAAACACAATTTGCTGGATGGGCAGAAATAATTGGTGATAGTTTTCCTATTTATTAGATACAGTATTTGCCTTAAATATACACAAACCTTATTATATCTATATTATTCAGACCAAACAAAAGCTGCCATAGTCTAAGAGAGAAGGCCTCCCTACCATCTCTCTCTCTCTCTCTCTCTCTCTCTCTCTCTCTCTCTCTCTCTCTCGTGTGTGTGTGTGTGTGTTTGTGTGTGTGTTTCTACTAGATGGATTTCTTTCCTGGTTCTACCTAGTCTTTTCACTTTTTTGGATTCTTTCCTTAGCCAAACCCCACAATTTTCTGTTTCTTATTTTTTAACTTTCAGAAAATTACACTGAGGTTGCCTTAGCCAGTAATGCTACAAATCACATTACGATTTTGCCTATTATAATGCATTAACTTAATGCTTCAATATCTAGGTTGGATCTCAAATCATTTTCTCTCTATCAATACTGACAGAAAGTCTTGCACAGACATTCAGTGGGTTATATAAGGACAGTGAAAAATCCATTCATTTCATCAACTTTAATTTCTTTTAAGATCTATCTTTCTATAGATACACCTTTGGAGCCTAACTCTTGTCAATCCTTCAAGGATCATAAAGTTGAAGCTATTGTGATAGAAACAGACAAGCTATCCTCTTTAGGCTAAAATGAAAAACTAAAATAGATTGGATTTATTTATTATCACCTCAGAGCACCATTTTCAAGGTAATGGGCAATAAAAAAAGTTGAAAACAAGTTTAAAAGGATATAAAATATACCAAATATAGTTAAAAGAATCCAGTAAAATCCCAAGATGGCACTGAGAAGAAAATCTAGATTCCAGACAGGGGGTGGCTCAAGGCACTTAGTTGCTGTGGTTAAAGATAAGATGCTCAATTTCATGTTCAATTGGAAGCTGACTGGCTTCATATTGGTGTGAAAATTATCCCTCATGTCATATCCACTACATGGCTTTATCACAGACATGGACTTTGAATAGAAGCAAAAGTCTGAGGGACAAAACGTATCAGGAAAGATTGGAAGAAGTGAATATATATTGCTTGTAGGACATAAGGGAAAGGGTGACATGATTGAAGTTTATAAATATAATAAGGGTGTGAATAAAGTTCTATAAAGTAGCATTTTCAATATTAAGCAAAAATCAAGAACATGGAGGCTGACTTCAAACTGACAGGTGGGAAGTTCAGGAGTAGCATTAGAAAATATTACTTCACAGAAAGAGGAGTGGAAGCTTGAAACCAATTTCCAGAGGAGGTAGTGAATCAATCATCAGTAACTGAGTTTAAACATTTATTTATTTATAATGCAATTTATATGCCGCCCTATCTCCAAGGACTCAGGGCGGCTCACAATGGCAAAAATGCACCGTTCCTCATTAAGAACAATATAAAATTAAAATTCCAATTTAAAACAATTTAAAATTCGTTAAGAAACCCTCCATCAGTCCAGGCTGTGGAACAACCAGGTCTTCAAATCGCGGCGGAATGAGCGAAGGTCGGGGGCCATCCGGAGCTCCAAAGGAAGTTGGTTCCAGAGGGTGGGTGTGCCCACAGAGAAAGCTCTCCCCCTGGGGGTCGCCAGCCAACACTGTTTGGCCGACAGCACCCTGAGGAGGCCCTGTCTGTAGGAACGCACTGGGCGATTGGGGATTATCGCTGGCTGCAGGGGGTCCAACAAATATCCCGGGCCTAGGCCATGAAGGGCTTTGTAGGTAATAACCAGCACCTTGTACCTCAAGCAAACATGCTTGGGATAAACACATATCCATCATCCAACAAAAATTTAAAAACCAAAACAGAAATAAATAAGATATAAACATTATGATTAAAATAATAAATAAATTAAAAACATACAAAAAGCAAATAAACTGAAAGGGCAGACTCAATGGACCATTAGGTCTGCTTAAAACCTATTATTTCTATTTATTGTCTCTAAATAGGCTCAGAAATTTATGGTTTCTCAGCCTGGAACTGCTTTACAGCAGTTTTTCAGAAAGGGAAGGTCAGCATCATGCTGTGCTTTACCAGAACTTTTTATTTTTATTTTTATTTATTTTGGTATCCTTTTAGAAATTGGTCTAGTTCTTCACTAAAAGAGATTTGGTTGATTTCTCTAGCCCAGTGATGGCTAACTTTTTTGCCATTGTGTGCCAAAAGTGGGAGGGAGCATGGAGGGGGGTGTTGCATGTGCGCATGCCCACACCCATAATTCAATGCGCCCCATGCATGTGCACATGCCCCCTGCACTCCCCTCGCTTTTGGCATGCGATGGTACACTGGGCCCGGTAGGAACCCATTTCTAGGAGCTTGAGGAGGGAGAAAAAGGCCTTCCCCACCCCCCCTTACTATACTCGCACTTACGACTGTCCTCACATTTTACGTTTTTCGCCCTATCTTGTCACCATAGTGAAGAGAAACAGTTGTGAAATGAATGACACGGTTGTTAAGAATGCTGCAACAGGCATAAATGTGAGGATGGTCATAAATGTGAGGACCAGGCAAAAGTGCGAGGACGGTCAGAAATGACTTTTTTCACCCCTCTGAGTAGTCCCTATACACATAGCCACAGTCACCCGATCACATGATCAGCTAGCCAGACCCACCCGGTCACATGACCACCAAGCCACGCCCACCCAGTCACATGACCACCAAGCCATGCCCACCCAAATAAGCCACGCCCACAGAACCGGTTGTTAAAAAAAGTGAATCCCACCACTGCCCCTTCCCAATGTTAAGTGGGGGCTTGGTCACTAAAAGATTGTCTGCCCTGATACAGCAGCATCTAAGTTATATTTATTTGAAGTCCACAGTTTGGAGATTGCATCTAGAATTTCAATTCTACTTCCAACATTATTAATTTGGAATTCAGGACAATTTGTCTCTAATTTATTTACTCTTTGTGGCAGATTATGGCAATGCACTGCTTTCTACAGACAACCTAGCTGGTCTAGAGAATAGAGGTGCTTGATTTAATCTAAGGGACCTCTACCGTTTCCCAAGAACTCTCAAATGAATGGGAAACTGCTTTCCCCCTTCCTATAGACTTGTTCTGCGGATTCATGGGGCAACTTTGAATCTATGTGTGGCCAAAATATGAACATCTTCCTTTCTTTCTATTGCAGTAGCTCAGAGTAGCTTACTTGAAAGCAATGGGAAAACTGTGATTATTTTCTTGTATCTCTGCTTCATTTTTCCTTTAATCTTTACATATGGGCTTCTTTTTCCTCCAATATACAGTTTCAGCTATTTTTCTTCCTAGTTTCCTAAAGACAGTATACAAGGATTATGGTAGCAAACAGCTGTATTTTCAGGCTGTCAAAACAGCAGACAATAATGCTAAAAGATGTGAAATGTGTTAACAAAAATACATAAGGAACAAAGATTTTCTTCAGGTTTGCAATAGCATTTATTTTCTCTTTAGGCCTTTTAACATACTGTAGCTTCCAATATATGAATTGGGGAATGAAAATAGCAGGTATTCAAATGGAAGAATTCTTGCAAATTCCAGATCTCTTCTGGACCAGTTCTGAACCATTATGTCTGAAAGGTATGCAATGCTTTTGGCTTCTGTAGGGATATTTGGGCATAAAGATGGATTATTCTTTTGTCACTTGCCATTAAATCCCATCCATTGGAGTCTATTTTCTTAAAGACTTGGGCTCTAATATTGTAGAGTTCAGTATGTTAGTCTTTAGGCATTCTGGGTCCATACACAGTCTAGATCAGATAAAGGCACTCTGCTTCTCCACAGATGTGTTGGAATGATAGGCAATATTTCATTTTTTTCTGTAATATGTCCAGCTTTTAAGTTTTATTTTTTAAAAAATTGGTAAAAAACTATCTGGTAGGGAATCCTCTGGACCACATTGGTCCAGACACAGAAAGCTCAGGGAGTATCTCTTGCACCATAGTATTCCGTTGACCATGTTTTCCTACTTAAACTTTAGCTTGTTTATGAACCTCTTATGACAGCAAATCACAAGAGTTTAGCAGTGGTGTTAGTGGTGATTTGAGAAATAATAATATTTTTAACTTCTTGAAAGGGAAATGGTACATCTTTCACAGTTTGCATAAAGATCGCATTACTGCAACTATGGCGCATTTGATAACCTAATGAGCAGAGAAACTTGACATGAACTCACAAACTTGGGTAGACCTTTCCTGTGTATTCTATCAAAGGTGGCCCAGGGCAGGACATGGAAAAGATTATTTCTGCAATATACACCTCCAATTAATTTCCCCTACTTCTCCATCACCCATTGCACTGAAAGTTGCCTGGAATAACAGCTGCCATCCCTGCAATGTAACAAAGATGGACTTGTGACACTTTTGTATCTGGTTTCTTCCCATTTACCAAGCTGATCTAAATACCCACTCCACAGACGTAGCCATCAATTATGAATGAGGCCGATAGAATGACTGTTTACACACTTACATCTATTTTAGTCTCAATGAAATACACGAGAATCAAGGGGACTTGTTCAATTATATGGTAGACAGAGGATGGAAAATGTTTTCTTTTAAAGTAGTGCAAGAGTTTGCTGTGGTTATATGCCATGGTTTCCTGTCAGTTTTTCTCATTCAGGGTGACCATCAAGATTACAATATTGATAAGATGTAGAGCAAATTCCGCCATCTTTTATAATTGTTAATAGTTGGTCTATGAATCCTTAACACCAAGGCTAAATTAAACGTAGTGATGATTACTTCTAAGACAGTGATGGCTAACCTTTTTGCCATCACGTGCCAAAAGCGGGGGGAGTGTGGGGAGTCGCGGGTGCGTGTGCCCACATCCATAATTCAATGCGCCCCGCCCACCCGCGCATGCGCATGTGACCCCCCCAAAACTTCCCCTGCTTTTGGCACGCGATGGCCCGGTGGGCCCAGTAGGCCCGTTTTCCCCCTCCCCAGGCTCCAGAGGCTTTCTAGAAGCCTGGGGAGGGCAAAAACAGCCTTCCCCATCCCCCCTGGAGGCCTTCTGGAGGCCGGAAACAGCCAGTTTCCCAACTTCCGGTGGGACCAGAAGGCCTGAAAATCAGTTGGCTGGTGCGCGCATGCGCACTGGAGCTGAGCTAGAGCAACACTCGTGTGCCCACCAATATGGCTCCGCGTGCCACCTGTGGCACCTGTGCCATAGGTTTGCCATCACAATTCTAAGACAAAATTCATATGATTTCATGGCACATTACTATACTTCTGAATAATTTTACACAGATATTGGTCAACTTATTCTGCTCCCCAGTTACTTTTAGGAATAACTGCAAATGCCAAATGCATTCATGAATGATTCAACCCCAAATAGCTAATTTGATCTATGTGCAAATAAGTACATTCTATCAATGTCTTGACCCAATGTCTGGAGACTAGTTGGATGTGGACGGAGAAGGATAGACTTAAGCTCAATTCTCATAAGACTTCCTACTCTCTGCTCAGTCTGAATATTTATCCGAGACTAAACAGCACTTCACAGTTTGAGATTGGTGCAGAATTTGGGGAGTCATCTTGAAGTCACAGCTCCTTTTCACAGAGCAGGTAGCAGCTTCAGCCAGGATAGCCTTTGTACAGATTTATCTGGTACACCACTTGTGATCATTTCTAGATGAGGTATGATTGGGTACGGTCATTTATATAGTCACCATAGAGATGGATTTATTCCAATGTATTCTACATTGGATTGCCCTTGAAGATCACTCAGAAGTGTAACATCTGGTACAAAATGCAGCAGTGCTTGGGCGTGCTGGGATATGTCCTTGTGTCATCACTACTAAGTGAGTTGCACTGGTTGACAGTTGGCTTCTGGGTGACCAATTCATGGTTTTGGTTACTACTTATGAAGTCCTTCCTGGCACTGAGCCTAATAATTTGAGATAATGCATATCTTCTAACTGCATATAGTTTGTGCATGTCTAGTAAGAACAGATCAAGTAGTTTGCTCTACATCCCTTCAAATACTGTAAACAGTGTCATCTACTCAGTTTGGTCTTATAGGAAATGTAATAAAATACAGGTGAGGGCACTAGAAGCAGATGGTTAGAATACATATAACTGAACCAAGAGCTTGGGTTAGTATGTATCTGGGGTGGGGACCATAAGGACCTTGGGCCATATGAGTCTTTTGCAGCCCCATGGCCTTGACTAGGAAAAGCTGACTGGACAGTTTCCTGCTCTGATGTAGGAATCACATGAAAACTATAGTGCATGACTTAAAACAGGCCTATCACAAGTAACATGAAATAAAATATAACTCCATGAATTGCTTTTCAGAAATACATCCTATTGAATTCAAGGGGATTTACTTCATGTAATGTATATAATATTATAACCTAATTAAAATAACAGGAAGTATTTTGGAGCTTAAGGGGATTATTGAATAAACAAGCTTTAAGATTTTATTTTAAATATCTTAATTATTTAATCCAAAAATTTAATTGGTTAAACACAGCAGTCTTTATCAGGAACATAACATTTTTAAAATTCTATTCATATTTACATTATCTTCAAAAATATTAGTTTCTTCCAGATATCCCTGCCTAAATTTCACTGAAACAGAAAGGATGCTTTCTCCCCACTCCTCAAAGTGTATTCAAATATTTTCCCCCATACTTTTGCAAAATCTGGGTTATTCCCAAGCCTACTGAGGCTGGGACTCATGTCCTTCAGTGATAGCTTGAATAATGAGTTACTATTATTACATATCAGTAGAACCCACATCAGTCATATTGTGTCAAGACTCAACATTTCAAGTGTTTGTATTATTCTGTTCCACTCACACTACTGTATAATAAGTTTGATTTATTTATTTATTAAGAAAAGTTATATATGGCCACCCAATTCATTCATGGTGACTCCAGGCAGCCTACAGAAGTAAAACCTCCAATACAAAACTAATAAACCTCTATCCCCTTGGAAACAACAATCAAACAAACCACTTGATGGGCTCCGTATCACCCTGTGGTCTCCAAAACACCTGGCAAAACCATGTTTTCAGGGTCTTTCAAAAGTGTATCAATGTGGGGCCAGTCTTATTTCTGCAGAGATGATGTTCCAAAGTGAGGGAGCCATAATGGAGAAGCCCCTTGTTCTTAGTCCCACTAGCTGGACCTCCTGAATAGAGAGGACCGGTAACATAACCTGCCTCCCTCTGTGATGGTGAACTAGATGAAACTTGGAAAAGATGGTCCTTCAAATAATTGCCCCTTTGGAGTCAACAATACATACGTTGATTGTGTGAAGACAGATTCCTCTGAAAAGTTAATCCTCTATCATGAAATTATTATATGGTTTTTCTAGCTTTATTTTCCCCTGACCCCTTTCTTCCAGCTTAGGGCACTTCTACACAAGGTGTTGATTTTGTTTCTGAATCAACTCGTATTGCTTTCTGTGATGTTCTTCATCAGTTCAGCCAATTTATTTCTCTCAGCTGTACTAGAAGAGCTGCAGATGGTGGGGCTCCATAGAAGTTGGAGGCAGAACAAGTTGTTTCTTCATTTTACTTGTTCTTTCTCTTGGCTCCTGAGCTTCAAGATCACTAACAGGTCCTAAAAAAGAGAAATACTGGCTTGACACTTATCATCTTCACAACCAAAGTCAGCAGTGATGACTCCTGCCCTTTCTGCAGTAGACAACTCATGCGAAGTACATTTGAGTTTTTATCTCTCTTTCTTGTACTGAGTGGTAGTAAGAGGCCCTTTATTGCTGTAGGATGTGTGAAAGATCAGTGATTTTTGCTTCCATTTTTGGCACTTTTGAATCAGCAAAAGGGAAATCAACCATTGCTTGCTTCTAAATTGCTATTAAGGAACTGTGAGTGGAAAAGGTGACACTTTGGAACTGCCCTGTCTGGATCTCCCCCTCCTAAAGTTCCAGAGTTATTGGCTCTATTAATGGACAAGAAAAGACAAACCATGTTCAGAACTTTCCTTTGGATATTTTATAGCTGTTAAATTATGCTTTCTATGTTGGGTTTGATATGATGGTGGCAGTGGTGGAATTTATTTTTTTACTACCAGTTCTGTGGGCATAGCTTGGTGGGCATGGTGTGGCTTGGTGGGCGTGGCAGGGGAAGGATACTGCAAAATCTTCATTCCCACCCCACTCCAGGGGAAGGATACTGCAAAATCCCCATTTCCTTCCCACTCCTGGGGGAAGGATACTGCAAAATCCCCATTCCCTCCCCACTCCTGCGGGAAGGATATTGCAAAATCTCCATTCCCACCCCACTCTGGGACCAGCCAGAGGTGGTATTTGCCGGTTCTCCAAAGTACTCAAAATTTCCATTACTGGTTCTCCAGAACCTGTCAGAACCTGCTGAATTTCACCCCTGGATGGTGGTTTGGGGTGGGAAGGCTAATGTTTTCCTCTCAAAACTAATGTTTGACAGCATAGTTTGACAGTATCCCCAGTATCCAATTGTATCTTTTTCTTTGGTGTTTGCAAAGGTTTTGTGAATGTCCCCAGACTTACTGATAGGTCTGCAATATATATAAACACAATGACTGGTCACATTTCATATTCTGTCTACTGAAGGGTAATGTAGCATCTACAAAGGTCAGCACCAATACAAGAGGGGGTAAATCATCTCCTGGTTTGTCTGCTCTGCTGTTTCTTGATAAAAGACAGCAAATAGCCATTTAGAAGCTGCTTATTTAGAATAGTTCTGGATCAACAGAGTTTCATCCCTTCCAGGCAATGTAAACAGTTTGCTCATTGTTGAAGGTTACAGCGGGTTAATTCTCCAAAGCAAGTTGGATTGTTAGAGCTTCTCAGGAGCAACATAAAGCAGATTTAACTGCTGAAGTTCATAAGAATTCCCATGTTCACCAGAAGTAATTTGTAAAGACAAATGAAAGCCTAGTTAAACTTGATCTTCATAAGGTGCACTTGGTTTGATTGTTGGTTAGGAAAACTATAGTCATGGCTTCTGTTTGCACCATGATGCTCAGAACTGCTTGCCATTGGAAACATGGCAAATATATGGTACATACTACATGATACATACTACATACATGGCAATGGAAGAAAACTGTTCTTTCTCTCTTGGTTTCTGGCTGCTTCTGCCTGTGACAGGCTGACTGGGAGGTGTTTGTAATATGAAAAGATAGAGATTCTCATTCAATTTCATCTGTGTCTCACTTTGATCTCTAGGAGGTCCTTGCTTGTTTATTTTTATTTATATTTAAATACATTTATTTTATTTATATTTATATTTCCTATTTCTTAACCACTCACCTCCCTCTGAGAGGGGCTCTGAGTAGTGTACAGTGTAATCAATATATAAGCAACATATAACATTAACATTAAACTATTAAGATTAATTTGAGTTTAATATTTAAAAGAAGAAGAAGAGCTGAAGAAGCTTCTTGGATGAGAAGCAAAACGTCTTCAAAGAAAAACCAGAAAGTCCAGTTGCCTCTTGGAAAAAAAGCACCTTTGGGACAACCATGACCCGGATGACTGAGAATCTTCATTGACATTTAGAAGTGTGGCAGTTGGAAAAATACTCCTCTAAACCTAAAAATACCCTTAGAAAGCCTAATGTTTCTAAATCTAAAGTAGGACTTCAACATTTATGGTTAAAATGTCAGTCTTCTGCAACCAGGAACTTTTACTTTTTGGATATATCAATTCCATGTCAGAATATTCTTTAAAAGTATGGGATGATCTGTCAGTCAAAGTATCAAGAGATTTTCTGATCTTACCCAAGCATAATTTTCTGGACATCCTATGGAAGGCCACAACAATCATCTGATAGGCCCAAAATATTTCTGGATCAGAACCAATGGATTTAATCAATTCCAACTTTACCACTGATTTCTTATGGAACATTAAGCATGTCTTCTATAGAGTTGTAATTTTATATATATTATGTTTTCCACAATTTTACCCCTTGGAGTAAGCACGGAAGCATTAGAATGGAGGTTACTGTCCTCTGAGTTGAATACTGTATTTCTACTTTGAGCAGGTTTATGCTCTGGAAACTGATCCTGTAACTAGAAGCCATATTTTTGTAATCAGCCTAGGACAAGAGGACTTACAACCCTGGATCCTCTTCCAAGGCAACATTCATTTGCTAATTATCTCTGCCAGACAAAGACGAGTAGGTTGATTAACACCTTTGACCTGCAGGGACCAGACTATTCTTAACCCCCTGAACTCAGATTTCCCTGAAATAGTGCGTGTCACTATCAATGCAGCTGGAGTATACTTCTCATATGACAAGTGGACGAGGAAACCTTCTTATTACTCATTTATAAACTCAGCAATTTTCAGCGCACTTCTAATTGTGGCGGCAGTTAATCAAAAGGGCATGATTGCAGGGGAAAATCTGTCAGTAGGTTTGGATTGTCAGGTGAATGTAGTTGACTTAAGTATCTTGATGTATCTTTATTTAGTTTCTCTCTTATTACAATCACCTGGTGTACACTTCAGAGTGCTTAAGAACTCATCAACCCATTAACTGCGGCATGAAGACATCTTCCTATTTTGAAGGGGTATGCCCTCATGATGTCATTTCCATCTAATCTCCAGACTGCCTGACATAGCTTTTAGATGTTCCACTGTTGAAGTGATAAATTTTCTTCTCATCCTTACACAAGTCATGCTGTACAAGCAATCTACAATTTGGTGACAGACTACGGGGATGAGGTGGTTGTGGACAGTGATCTGCTGTCAGTCCTTTGAAGTACTCCAGACAAGAAGCACAAACCATGCACTAAGATCACCTTTACTGTAAGACTACAGTAACAGAATCTAGCAAGTCTGAAAACATGTCCCCTCATTTACTTTTATTTTCTAGAAAACTAGGAAGAGTCCATTCTGAGATTTTCCCCATGTTCCTTTTCCTCTTCTGTGATGAAATTCCTTTTGCATGATAGTTGTTTGGTCTATGGCGTTTCCTTCTGTCTCCCAAGGTCATTTCTGCATACCATGACATCTGCCTCGCTCCTATTCGCTGTCTCATTCTAATGGGCAGAAGAAATAACACTGAGAATCAGAAGGAGCTTCTCTTTATTTTAAAACTGAGTCCAGAGCAGAACTATAACCTTAGAGCACGTCTCAGTCAAGACCCTCCCTAGTTCTCACAAAGATAATGGAAGGGAGGGAGAAGACTTTCAAGATTCTGTTACAGTAGTGGGTTGCTCCTGGTTCGCACCGGTTCGCGAGAGCCGGTAGCGATGACAATATGATGTCACCAAACCGGTTCTCTGTCTTTGGGAGCTGGGTCCTCCCGCCCACCCCGGCGTTATGCCGACCTTATATTTCTTCTTTTTTCGCCCAGCTGAGAGGTGTGGCAGAGCGGATTGCCACACCTCAGCTTGGCAGATTCGCAATGCGCTTGCGCAAAGTGCAAGTTTGGTGCGTAGGCGAGCAAAGTGAGCATGCACATGGCGATCGCGCGCAAAGCGCGTGCACAAAGAGAACCGGTAGTAAAGCTGGTTAGAACCCACCCCTGTTCTGTTACCATACTCTTATAATAACAGTAGCATTGGGCTGCATGTCTTTGTTTCTCTAATCTGTTCTATGTCAAAATGAAAGCATTATTTTTGCTTTCAAACCTGAAGATTCAAACCATCAATTTCTTCTTCTTCTATATTTGAAGAGGGAATACTCCTCCTCTTCACTGGCCTGTTTGGAAAGGATCAGAAAGTCTGTTTGTTATCATCACCATTTCTTGTAATTAGAATCATAGAATCATAGGGCTGAAAAGGACCTTGGAGGTCTTCTGGTTCAATTGTCTGTCCATAGCAGGAGACCTTATTCAATCTCAGACAAATGGCTGTTCAATCTTTTCTTGAAAATCTCAAAAAATAGAGCATCCTAACTCTGGGAGGCAAGCTGTTCCATTGATTAATTGCTTTTACTGTCAAGAAATGTCTCCTCAGTTCCAAGTTAGATCTCTTTGGAGTGGTACTATCCCTTCTCATAATCTTGATGCTATTTTTTTGTTGATGCAGCCTAGGACTTTTGCTGATTTTTTTTTTTTTTTTTGGGTGAGCTCAGCACACTGCTGGCTCATACTTAAGTGGTAGTCCACTAGGATATCTAGATCCCTCTTACTCAGGGGTGAAATGTAAATTTTGTTACTACCGGTTCCGTGGGCTTGGCTTGGTGGTGGTGGGGTAATGTACTGGGTGGGTGTGGCCAACTATTTTTTAAAAAAACTTTTCAAAGCATTTTTTCTACAACCTCTTCGGCCGAAGAGGTTGCAGAAAAAAAATGCTTTGAAAAGCCTCTGCCGATCAGGCAACTCAATTGGGATCGTCAGAGACTTTTCAAAGCATTTTTTACCACCTCTTTAGCCAAGAGGTTGCAGAAAAAAATGCTTTGAAAAGCCTCTGACGATCCCAGCTGAGCCGCATGATCATGAGAGGCTTTTTTTTTAACTTTTAAAAGCATTTTTTTTGTCGGAAGAGGTTGTAGAAAAAATGCTTTAAAAAGTAAAAAAAAAAAGCCTCTGATGATTGTGCAGCTCAGCTGGGCATAGTGGGGGGGGGGGGCGGGCGCAGGGATTTTTGCTACCGGTTCTCCGAACCACCCACGGCCATCGCTACCGGCTCAGGCGATCTGGTCTGAACCAGGAGCATTTCACCCCTGCTCTTACTAGTGTTTAATAGTTTCATTATGCCAGGAGAAAGTTTCCCAGCTTTATTTTCCCCCTTCATGTATTATGTAAACCATTCTCCTAGCATTGACTCACGGAGAAACCCCCCAACACTATTGTAACTTTGAAAACATTATAGCTAGTAGCACATTGAAATTGTGATTGCCTGTTATAAAAGCAGTCAGGGAAAAACTACAACAGAGCTTTGATGGAAAACAAAGGCAGGGGGCCACTTTGAAAAATGCAGTGTTTTTTGCAGCAATCAAGGCATTCATGAGATACAAAACCTATGCAGTTAGAACTGTTTCATGACCAAGTGATCTATATGCCTCCTTTTCTTATAATTCTTTCTCTTTTAATCAGACACGAACTACTGACTTTACAAAACTAAATTTCACAATGACTTAAATAGAGGGTTGTTGTCTAATAGCTCTTTTGCCTATTGTAAATTTGGGAATATGGCCACCATGCTATTCTTACAAATGATGAGTCTGTGGGCCATCTTATTTTCTCTAGTCCTTCTATTTCTTTGACATTCTTTGACAAAGTAACTGTGAGAGAGATCTTGGAGTCCTAGTGGACAACCATTTAGATATGAGCCAGCAGTGTGCAGCAGCTGCCAAAAAAGCCAACACAGTTCTGGGCTGCATAAACAGAGGGATATAATCAAGATCACGTGAAGTGTTAATACCACTTTATAATGACTTGGTAAGATGTTGGATAACCATTTGTCTGAAGTGATGTAAGGTTTTCTGCCTGGGCAGGAGGTTGGACTAGAAGACATCCAAGGTCCCTTCCAACTCTGTTATTCTATTCTATTTCGAGATGAGAAGGTAATTATGTAGTCCGGGAGAAGCAGAAGATATCATGTGCGCTAACAAGCTGCTGAAAAGCTTTCATTCCTTTCATGGCCTGTGAATGAGGTTATGGAAATGGGAAAACATTTTCTTTCTTTCTTTTTTTTTAAAATAACTGTATAATGACTCCCCATGAACTAGAGTCTGCTTTAGTCATGATTAGGTCACATACCATATTTATACTTACCACATCTCTGTCTATCTCTTTCTCATCAGAATTAGGTCAGAGGAAGTAGAAGATGTAGCCAAATTAACACATGTGAACAATTCAGAAATTGTTTTGAATCATAACCACTGTGAGAGCAAAAATAAACAACATTCAGACTGGAGGCAACTAATGAGAAAGCGATGGTAAGAAAGGTGACAGTTCCTTGAAAAGGTGCTATTTAAAGCAGGGGTTTTCTAACTTTTAGACTTCAGAACCTGTTATTTTTTTTTTTAATCCCAGAACCTCTGATCAAAAGGCAAAACTTTCGCACTAGAAAATTGGTTTTGTTTGAGTGCTTTCTAGTTCCCCAATGATGGGGTACTCTCAATGATGATGAACTTTTTTCCCCTGTAGTGTCTCATAGAATCCCTCAAATTCTCATGGATATTATATTTCAGCAGAACAGTTATGAAAACCCTGATATAAGGCACAATTCGTCTGAAAGACTGGGAAAAACAGCCAGTGTTGTTTCACAAAGAAAGGGATCTTATAAAGATAGATGGGACATTTTAAAATAGAGAGTTTAAAAGCACAAGTAATCCTAATAAGAAAATGTGAATTCTGAAGAAGGCAATGTAGTTGTTCATTCAAATTTAACAAAGTCCTGAAAAGAAAAAAAAATACATATAAGAGCCTACTTTTAAAAAAGAACATACATTCATCTGGCAATTTTGAACAGCAGACTGAAGACCAGGTTTGGGATTGATATAAATATCACATTTATTCTGAGTAAATTTAAATCTCAGGGGCTAGATGACTTTCATCCTAGGATAATGAAGGAACTTACTGATGGGATTCAGCTGACCCCTTACGTAATGTAAATATACTGTAAAGTGTCAAACAACAGGAAAAGAGTAAATGACTCTTATCTTCAAAAAGAGAGGAAAGGGGGATCTAGAGAGCTGCCATTCAGACAGTTTAGCACTGGTATCTGAAAATATTATGGATCAGTACATAAAATGATTTTTAAGTAATGCAGATGTAAGCAAGACCTGTCAAGAACAAGTCTTGTCAAAAGAATTATTTAATTTTTTTATACAGTGAATATTTTCTAATACCGGTAGATTATAGAAATGCTGTAAACATAATATACCCCGATTTCAGAAAAACATTAAAAAAAAGTATTCTCTGATTTTGTAATTAGCAAAGCAGTTAAATGTGAATTGAGTGGCATTACTGGTAAGTGACGCATAGGTGGTCTGAAAAGCATATTAATGGTTCCTCATGAAAATGTAGAGAAATAATGATGGTGCCATGTGATTCAGTCCTGCTTCCTTTACTTTTCAGTATTTTTTATTAATGTCTTGAGTTGACTGAAGAAAGGAAATGCTTATATATTTATATATTTGCAGAGAATAAAATTCAAAATAATCTGGAAAGATTAGAGAAGTGAGATTAAAATAACAGAAATCAAATATATCATGCATAAAATAGGAATCACTTGGTTTGATAATTTTAATTGTGAAAGGGATTTTTGAATACTGGATTAGTAGCAGTTCCATTTGGCTGTCAAAAAGGCAAATTCAGTATACATAAGTATAGTCCAAATCATATGAAACTTGGTGTCAGGTTATGCTGTATTGGTCAGAATTTATCTCCAGTATTAAATCTATTTTTTTGTTTCATACTTACAGAACTCAAGACAAACTGGAACAAGTTCAGAGAATGTAGTAAGAATGACCAGAGTGTACAGTAGAAACCAAAAGCTATGACTGGCAATTACATAAACTGGAAATCTTTAATCTTAAGAAAATTGAAGTGGTATATGATAGCATTCTTCAAATAATTGAAAGGTAGACACTTTAAAGAAGGCCAAATTCTTTATTAGCTTAATAGGTAGAGCACGAAACAACATTTATGATAAAAAGAACTGCACATCCCAAATTAATGTTGGAAAAGTTTGCAATAGTAAATTTGATCGTGTAAATAATTACTCAAAAAGATGGAGGACTCCATGAGTGTTTAAAAGCAGCTAGACAGCCTTCTGTCAGGGATCCTTTGAATTCCTATACTGGCATTTAAATGGTCTCTTCTGATTCCATGGCTGTTTCATATGGTACCAACCTTGATTCTTCCTGGGTAGGATACTTCCCTTTACCTTCCATATGAACCACACAGAAATATACTAAATTGTCTTTTGCAACAAGACATCATTCAGGATTTGATTTGTGAACATTGACGAATACGTTGCAAAGAATGAGAAGCAGCAGGAAATGACCTTATATGCGCAACACATCTTTCTCTCTGGCATTTGTTCATTCATCTGGTGAAAGCTGTTTCAAACTCAGTGTTGTCATGTCTCATTGTGAAAAGGCATATCAAATTTCAAAGGCATTGCAGACTGGCTTCCAAATGAAATATGATATGATGTAGTTTTTCTTGGGGAATATTGCATATTAGAATTATGGACATAAGAGCAAAAGGGGCAAAATTGTTTATAATGTACCGAAGTATTCTAAGTAACTAATGACCTTCAAACCTCATATATTCATCAGTGAAAAGTTCCTAATTAATCATGTTTACATAGTTAATTAATTTTCATGTTTTTTTACTTTCTCTAAGATGGAGTGGCTATCTATGACTCTCCAGATATTGCCAAACTGTAACTCAAAGTGGCCTCACATAGTAAGATGTAATTCCAACTATGTTTATCTATCTGTCTATCATCCACTCACCCATCCATCCATCCATTAACGCATTTATATAGCCAACCAACAATAAGAGACTCTGGGCAGCTTATAAAATTTAAAATATCGTTCATATAATAAAACCCCATAAAACAACTCATCCCTGGCAGGGGTTGTAAGTTTACTCCTTCGCAAAAACACATACTGCAACAAAAGGGAGTTTTGACTAAGTCTTATATAAATTAATGGAATGGATTTGTAATAACTAGATACAGTATTATTTTTGTCAGTGGCATCTAATCAAAACCATATTTGTCTGAAGAGCGCCCAAATAATACTCAATAAATACATAATAGTTTCCAAAACATTTGGCTGTAAATAAAATAAGTTAGCATCTATGCTGATACACCAAATTTAACAGATTTAACAGATTAACAGAGTTGGAAAGGACCTTATAGGCAGTGGTAGGATTCAGCCAATTCACACCACTTCGGAAGAACCTGTTGTTAACTTTCTGAACAGTTTGGCAAATTGGTTGTTGGAAGAAATCATTAGGGCAGAGAACTGGTTGTTAAATTACTTGAATCCCACCACTGCTTATAGGTCATCTAGTCCAACCTCCTGTTCAAGCAGGAGACCCTACACCATTTCTGACAAATGGCAGTCCAATCTTTTCTTCAAAGTCTCAAGTGATGAAGCTCCCACAACTTCCAAAGGCAAGCTGTTCCACTGGTTGATTATTCTGTCAGAAAGTTCCTCCTCATTTCTAGGTTGAATCTCTCCTTGGTCAGTTTCCATCCATTATTCCTTGTCTGGCCTTCAGGTGCTTTGGAAAACAGTTTGACCCCACTCCTCTCTGTAGCAGCCCCTCAAGTATTGGAAGATGGCTATCATATCTCCCCTGGTCCTTCTCTTCACTTAACTAGCCATGCCCAGTTCATGTAACTGTTCTTCAAATCAAAGGAGCCTGAGTGGCGTAGGAGGCTAATGCCTCCTGCTAAGGCAGCATTTAACATCCAGCTGCCTGCAATTACTGCGAGTTCAATTCTCACCAGGCTCAAGGTTGATTCAGCCTTCCATCCTTTCTAAGGTGGGTAAAATGAGGACCTGGTTTGTGGGGGCAATAAGCTGACTTTGTATAAAATATACAAAAGTATGAAGGCTATTGCTTAACGCATTGTAAACCGCCCTGAGTCTCCGGAGAAGGGCGGCATATAAATTTTTTTTTTAAAAAATGCAATTATTTTAACTCACCCAATCTTCAGAGTTTAATGGAGTCAATATTTTATGTATACTACTACATAGTATATGAAAAGTTTCATAACCATTAAACATTGCTGAGGCTGTTATGCACAAGTGTGAAGTTTACTGGCTAATAAACAGATATCCAAGAATTTCAATTTCAAATCTTTATTGTCAGTGCACAACATATGTACAATGAGATTGGTTGAGCTCCCTCAGTGCACCCTAAGTTAATGGAGTCTCTGTTGGGCCTTCCGGGCCACCTGGATCGTGTTGTTTTTCCAGGTGAGGTCTTCGCTGAGATGGACTCCCAGGAATTTTAGGGAGGAAACTCTCTCTACACAGCCCCCCTTTGATGTAAAGTGGGACAGGTTCCTCTCTTCCTTCAGAAGTTCAACACCATCTCCTTGGTCTTGCTGATGTTCAGGTGCAGGTTGTTTTTTAAGCACCATGTTGATAGTTTTTGAACCTCCCCCTGTATGCTGTTTCATCTCCACCTGTAATAAGACCCAGTACAGTGGTGTCATCTGCGAACTTAATGATCACAGTGGACGGGTCAGACGACACACAATTATGTGTGTGCAGTGAATACAGGTAGGGACTAAGCACACAGCCCTGTGGGGAACCAGTGCTAAGCTTCAGGGGGGTGGATATGACAGACCCAACCTTCACTGTTTATGGCCAGTCCCTCAGAAAGTCTTTGATCCAGTCTCTTCCAGATGGAAGAGGGAAAATCCAAGTCATTCAGCTTTTCAATATGGATGATCGGCAGAATGGTATTGAAGGCCGAGCATAGTCTATGAAAAGCATCCTGACATAGTTCCCGGGTTTCTCCAAATGGCTCGCTACAGAATGTAAAGCAGTAGCTAGGGCATTGTCTGTCGACTTATTCCCCCTGTAGGCAAACTGATGTTTGTCAAATTCCGGTGGGAGGCATGTCCTAAGGTGTTGGGGAACCAATCTCTCGAAGCATTTCATCACTACAGACTACAGAATGTCTGGTCCTAGTCTTAACATGGATCCTGATTTGTATTTGCCTTCTTCAACCTCATCCTATTTTTCACTGAAGCATTGCTTTATGAAGATGCGGCATCATTTACCGGGTTACCAAGGAGGGAAATGGTGGTTGCCAGGTGATGAGTCATCACTGCCATAGTAAGCCTTAGTTATTTCCTGCAAATTAATTGTAATGCCCCAGTTTTGCCAGTGGTACAATAATAGAGAAAGGACATTTGGGGAGGGTCCCTTTATGTGAAGAATATAGCCTGAAAAAATTGTTTAGTTGATTATGCAGTACTCTGCCAAATGTTTGTGTTATCCAAATTCAAGTCTTGTATTACTCAATCAGCACCTTGATTATGTATATGAGATAAAATAGGGCCTTTAGCTTCTAAAAACTAGAACTTTGAGGTGATTTCTGTCCTAAAGACTAAAAAATAAATAAAAAATCACCCCAATCCTACTTAAAATTGAGATTTAGAAAGAAAGCAGCAGCGGGTAAATTTATCTAATCTGGTTATTGATAGTATATTTTATGGGAAAATGAACTAGCTCAGGTAAGTACATGAGATCAGTCAGAATGATCAAAGCAGCCTAATTAAAAGTAAATACCAACACAACTGAAATATTAGTAAAATGACTCTTCTAGACTGTCTCCTCTAAGCTGGAAAGAAAATTTTAAGAGGCAAGAGGTCAGTTATATGGAATAACATGAGGTTATTTGTGCCATGTACTACTAATGGAACAAAAGGATAAAATGATACAAAGAACCAAGAAGCTATATATCGTTATTGTGCTTTCACAGAGGCCTATACTTTTATTCTATATATCCCTGAGCACAAACAAAACTGATTTAGCCTAAAATTTGACAAATTAGACTCGGAGACCATTGTAATATTCTGCAATAGGTCCCAAACCCATAGGTCCCAAATTATGTAATAATTTTGTCCCTTGTGCATCCCAACATCTCCATCATGGTACATGGTTTGTACAAGCAATTTTTGTGAGTTTTTAATGATTTATCTTTAGCTTTACTGATTCCCAGCTATGGAGCATTTGTTGAACACTCTTAAAGAAGATATTGTAAGAGATGTGTCTGTCAGTATCTCAAGCAGTAGCTTTTGTGTCTTAATGTCCCAAAACTTTTGGTGGTCTAGAACAAAATCCTTGCTGAAATTTTAAAGCTGAGCTGCCCTAATTTTTATTAATAAAATATTCTGGAAATACGGGGTACCTAGTGCTCTCCAGACTTGGTTGTTTTCTTACAGATGTTTCATTACTAAACTAGGTAAGGTCAGTGTTAGTAGGGAGTGGAGTTTGCTCTCATTTTATATTCAAGGGGTTTGCCCTGACAGGGCAAGGAAACAACAAAGCTACCAGAGCACCTGTGACCCCACAGTTCAACCCTGAGTTACAAATATTCTCTTCTATCAGTATTCTGGAAATGCCTATTATTTTCTCCAATTTTGTTTTATTTTTATATCCTAGGCCACAATAATTTAAGGCAAGGAATGCAGAATGTATCCACCTGACATTCTCACCCTTTTTAATTCCTAAAGTCTATAAGTCTTTTAAAAATGCAGTGAGAACTCCTCTTGGAAGTCTGACTAACTGACACCTCAAATGGGAGATCAAAAATAGTCTTCAGAACAAAACAAAATAACCCAACCAAACAGATATGTTATAGCTTAATGCTATGTATGAATTAAACTAGAATCCGGTAGTGAATCAGCTTAAAATGTGATATTCTTGAAACAGAATCATTACCATGAATAAAGCTTTTCTTTACACACACATCTGTAAACTGACTGCTTATCACCTAAACTTTTTCCACATAACACATTTGATGAGTTAATACTAAAACATTCACAATTCCCTTGGAATAACTGTAAATGGAATTATAGGGCTGCTGGATTCAAGGTCCAAAGCAGTCAGAAAGCATTCAACAGCAGCTTCATTTTTGCCCTGAGCATGAAGGACCTCTCCAAGGCTGTTCCAGGCTTTGTGGCTGGTACTCTGTATCTGGACTGCATCCTGAAGAACCTTCTGAGCCAAATTTCTTCGCCCAAGCTTGTTGAGTACCAGTCCCTGCCAAAGGAAAAGTAACTCAGTGTTAATCACAACAAAACTGAATTGTTTGATGGATAAAAACAGGAGAATGAGAAGATACTGAATCAGTCTAATATTCCATATTGTCAAAGTTCTCTGTCAGGGTAGCAGTATCTATGCAGACTGCAAAAATCTTGACAACCACTAGATGGCAGTAAAGTGACATAGGAAACTATAATTACTGTGGTTGCCCAGAATTTTGCAGGCAAATTATGGTAGCTCTTTCTTGGATTTCACCCAGAATCTTTTTCAGACTGATTTGGCGATTCTAAGAACTAAACCTGGATGCTATGAGCTGTACTACCGAGCTATATATAGCCCTTGTTCTCAAATACAGAGTCCAAGTGTAATAACAAGGTATCCTGAATGATTTCCTTAAACATAAGCAGTGTATCATTTAACTTGTAGCCTGATATTTTTTGCTAGTTAGTGAGCTCCAATTCCTCAAATTTTCATTCCAATTCTCCCTTGACACTTTTAAGAACCCTCGGTTCAGCAATGGAATGTCTAGAAATACTGAAAAATTCTCCAGTCATTTCACCATGTCCTGGTACTTGATGTTGATTTGGGCCATAAGAACACAGATGGTGCATTGGACAAAAAGTGTCTTATAGGAACATCCCCCAAGCTTATGGAACATTTTGCTTTTGGAACATTCACAGCAGTGAAAAGCATTGCATTGTTGTACTCTGAGACAGAAATATATTGTAGCTCTGAAGAATAAAACCAGTATTCCCCAACCCAGTAGCTTCCAGATGCATTAAGACTGTAAATGCCAAGATTATTATCTTCCATAAAGCATTACAACAAACCTTCCCACAATGTATATGAGGAAACTGATGCATAGACTTGTGAAGGCTGATACACACGCCCATGGCCAGGTTTTTTTCAAGACCTGAAGGGCCCCTTGACTGACAGAAAGATACCAAAATACCAAAGTCTCTCTTAGGATGACTAAGAGAAAGACAACTTCTTTTTTGTTATCATCTTTATTTTTTAACAAAAGAAAATATTCTGAATCCTAAAGAGCTTCCTCTTACTGAGGTCCACCGATCAAATATCTTGGACTATAACTGCTGTTAGCCTAGGCCAGTGATGGCTAACCTTTTTGCCATCGCATGCCAGGAGGGGAGGGGGGGCGCGTGTGCACATGCCCACACCCATAATTCTATGCACCCCGCCTCCGCGTATGTGCACGCACCCGCCTGCTCCCGGCACGCGATGGCCCAGTAGGCCTGTTTTTCTCTCTCACCTGGCTCCAGAGCATCTCTATAATTCTGGGGAGGGCAAAAACAGCCTTCTCCCTCCCCCGCCCGGGAGGCCCTCCGGAGGCCAGAAACAGCCCATTTCCCAACTTCCGGTTGGACAGGAAGTGACTTTTTTGCTGTCCCCAGCTTCCAGAGACTCCTGCCAGCTTGGCCTAGGCCCGTGATGGCAAACCTATGGCATACGTGCCACAGGTGGCATGCGTAACCATATCAGTGGGCACACGAGCCCAGCTCCGGTGCGTGCTGATTTTTGGGATTTCTGGGCCCACCAGAAGTTGGGAAACAGGCTGTTTCTGGCTTCCGGGGGGGGTGGCATTTTTGCCCTCCCCAGACTCATAGAGAGGCCCTGGAGCCAAGTGAGAAAGAACAGGCCTCCCCCACCCCACTCCCCCAGGCCCTCCGGAGGCAGGAAACAGCCTTTTTCCTACTTCTGGTGGGCCCAGAAATCCCAAAAATCAGTGCGTGCCGGAGCTGGGCTTGTGTGCCCACTGATATGGCTACACATGCCACCTGTGGCATGCATGCCATAGGTTTGCCATCACGGGCCTAGGCCAAGCTGGCAGTAGTGAGGGTTTTGCCCACTGCCAAAGATACCAGATGCTGATTCCAGCCCAGCTGCTGTGGGTTGGATAACTTGTCTACCAAGATGTTTGAACTAAGTGCCTAATGCCCTTCATCCAATAGATTTGGAAGTATAATCATGAACAACGATTTATTGCACTGTATTTATACCGGTAATCCTTGATTTACAACAGTTCATTTAGTGACCATTCAAAGTTACAATGCATTGAAAAAAGTGATTTATGACCATTTTTCACACTTACAACCTTTGTAGCCTCCCCATGATCATGTGATCAAATTCAGATGCTTAGCAACTGCTTCATACTTATGACCGTTGCTGAGTCTCAAGGTCACATGACCACCTTTTGCAACCTTTACAATTAAAGTCAATGGGGAAGCCAGATACACTTAACAACTGCATTACTAACATCGACTGCAGTGATTCGCTTAACAACTGGTTGACTCAGCCTTCCATCATTTCGAGGTAGGTAAAATGAGGATTGTGGGGGCAATAAACTGACTTTGTATAAAAAAGAACACGGCTTGGGGGGGGCCGAAAGCCCTACTAATCAGGTATATACAAGGCTATTGCTTAACACATTGTAAGCCGCCCTGAGTCTCCGGAGAAGGGCGGCATATAAATTGAACCAATAAATAAATAAATAAACTGTGGCAAGAAAGGTTGTAAAATGGGGCAAAACTCACGTAACAAATGTCTCACATAGCAACAGAAATGTTGGGTTCAATTGTGGTCGTAAGTTGAAAACAACCTATATAGGAAACAACAAGCGTGACCACAGATTTTAGCATTTATATGCTACTAAAACACTCCTGTTTGTCTATGATCGTCAATTGAGCAAAACAATGCATCGCTTAAAGAATGTGTCCAAAATCTGGACCTTTTACTCCTCTGGGATTGAAATTGACAAAGTTGTGGCTGCCAAGCTGCCAGAGACAGTTGTGGTTACATGATCATCATTTCCAATATTCCCTGCCAATTTTCCAAAAGGAAACTCAATGGGGAAGCTCGCAAGAAGTTGGAAGTTGCTCCTGCATCCACTGCTTTTTTGTCTGTCTCTGGTCATTCCGTTCCGCAGTTTATGGCACAGGAAACATCTCTGAAACAATTACTCAGCGGGTCATGGATCGTCTAGTTAACAATAAAATGAAGGACCAAGTAAAAACCAGAACAGATTTGGGTCTTTCTCAAGGTGCCTAGGAAAACAAAAAAATGATTTAAAAAATACAGCAGGGGTGTCACAGTAGGGTTTCTTCGAGGGCTAGATCAGCATTGTAGTTCTCCTCCGCGGGACCGCGGGTGGGGTGGGGTGAGGGGAGATGGGACAGACATCTCCCGCAGCACCCTGCCGGCCAAAACAGGGCATGTGGAGGCCCCATGGAGCCTCACAGGCACCCATTTTCGGCCAGCAAAGTTCTGCTGGAGGCCAAAAACGGGCCACAGGCTGGTACTTTGATATTTCCAGGCTGGCCCCATGGGGCAGATTTAAGCAGATCAGGCCCATGGACTTTGATTTGACACCCCTGGTCTACAGGTAGTCCTTGATTTACAACAATTTAGTGACCATTCAAAGTTACAATGGCATTGAAAAAAGTGACTTATGACCATTGTTACAATTACGGCCGTTGCAGCGTCCCCATGGCCACATGACCAGACGCTTGAAAACTGATTCATGACAGTTGCAGTTTCCCAGGATATGTGATCACTTTGTCAGACATGCAAAATCAATGAGGAAAACCAGATTCACTTAACAGCCATGTGACTAACTTAACAACTGCAGTATTCACTTAACAACGGTGGCAAGAAAAGTCGTAAAAATGGGGCAAAACTCACTTAACTGTCTCACTTAGCAACAGAAATTGTGGTTGTGGCTCAATTGTGGTTGTAAATTGAGGACTACCTGTACTTTTTTATGGAGGTAATGTTCTACCCCTCAAACACCTCTTAACTTTTCTTTTTTTGTGTGTGTGTCATTGCTGTTTTCCATATTTTACTTGTGTTAAGGAAAAATGAGGAAGACGGGCTCAATAGTCGATTTCAAAACACAGAATATTCGGGAGGCACGTCTTTATGAATTTTGGTCCCAAGCCAGTCACATTCCCTTGAAGTGGGAGTGGGCAAGGGGACGATCAAGCCCGTGGATCCACCTGCTCTGAGATTTGGAAATGGGGCGGGAGAGGGGTGCCAGCTGCTGTGCTACGGATGAGGAGTCAGGCAGTATTACATTGGTACTTCCTTCATCTCACCCAATGCGTCTTCAGGGGGAGGGTTGACACGGGAGGGGACATTTATACAAAAAAGCAACAGCCTCAGATCTGTCTGGATTGGATGAAGAATCACAGTCTCAGGACAGCTCCCCCCCCTCAAAAAAAAAAAAAAAAGAACTATATATTTTTGACTCTGAAAAGCTAGTATGACACACAGCACTGAACGCTCTGTTTCCCTGAAGAAACCTCCCCTTGAGAGCTGCAAAGCTCTAGCAGAATTTTACATCTCCCTACAGAGTCTGGCAAGTGGTAAACAATGCCTCCATGTTATTGCTGTGTATAGTCCAGCTGGGATCTGCCCACGATGCAGAATGGAAAGGTGGGGGGAGGGGAGAGGGAGAGGGAGAGGGAGAGGAGGGAGCAACAAGAATATTCATGCATCCTCCTGCAGAAGGCAATTTATATTTTTAGCTGGGCTCTTTCTCTCTCCCTCTCTTTCTCTTTAGTAGGTTTCCTAATGAAAGTTCAGTTTCTCAGTTTCCATAGAAACACTTCTTGTTAAGGTGCATGAATAATTTCATAAAATCAGCAGAGATTGAGGGAACATTAGAAACGTGTTTGTGTGTGTGTGTGTGTGTCACAAATAACTGCACCACCCTATTGCCGTTTCAAGTGAAAGTAAAACTGCTATTCCCTTTTGTTTTGATAAATGAAGTATTTTCCTCAAATCAATATAGAAATCAAAATCAGTCATGAGGCTTTTGAATACCCTGAGGCTTTTAAGATTTTTTTTCCCTTTTCACTTAATTATATCTCAGGGTAGGAAATAATTTGGTAAAAGCATAAGAACCCTGCTGGGCAGATGAGACAAAACGGCATTCTGATCTCAGAAATATCCCATAATAAGGACAAGCACCCTTTTTCACTGCTGCCCACACCTGGCATGGAGAGATGTGTTGCCTCTAAACCTGAAGCATCTGTTTAAATCTGAAGAACACCATCCTGTATTTCCCATTAAAGCTCCCTAAACCAACAGCGACCACAAATGTCATAAACAAATTAGGTCTCTGTATGAAAAAAAAATTTTTTTTTTAATCCAGATAATGCTCTTTTCTACTTGTTAATCACATGCAGGGCTGGTTCGAGGCCTAAGCAACCTACGCAGTGTCCAATCTAGGCAGTGTGCCAAATTTTAGGGGGCACTAAAATTAAAAAGACTTCCAAGATACTCAATATGCATATAAAATCTGATAATCTTTGCCTGTTGCTTTAGAATTTTTACGCTTTTCAAAAACACCCACAAGGCCACTTGAGTGGTAGTGACAATCACTAACCAGACACTGCAAGTCATGAAAAAGAAATTATGTTTACATCTATGGACTTCAAGAAGCTGATAATATTACTGAAGTAAGACAAAGGTCTGGTGGGAAGATCCTAAGTGAGCGGATTGTGGGACTATTTATTTATCAAAGTTATACTTGGAAAAGCGAAAACAGCACACATTGTATGCCAGAACACCCGCTCGAAGGTTAAATATAATTCTGCAGAATAGTTGCCATATGACAGCAATGGGTGCTGATGTAATTAGAATTAATGTGATTCACTGTAAATAGGTTGAAAGTATCAGAGGAAAAAAAAATCATTGTCCACAGCTGAAAATCATAAGCATACACTTCAAAGACTCAAAGAAAATAAAAGAAACAAGATTGCCTTTTTGAAATTCCTAACAAAATTGGAAGATGAGCCAAAGCTTAGGGAGTGCCAGAATATGACTACGCCGAAGATGCCAAAAAGACAAGAACCGGCCCTGAGCACATGGAGTTGTCCTGGCAACAAGTTGCCACAGATGACCCCAAATTCCATGTTGTCTACTTTTCAGTGATATACAAATGGATGCCCTAGTTTTAATTAAACTAAGGCTTGAAGGCTTCAGCATCAGAAAAGTTTCCTTCTCATTTTGTTTGATCTTATCAAATGCTCTGAAAAACTCACAGTCTTGTATATTTAATTTGCAATCTATTTTCCTGCATGCCTTATTGAGCCACCGTTCTACCGAATGGTACAATGGATCTACATGCTAACGAATGCCAGATGCTTTATTTATTTATTTATTTATATTTATTTGTTACAATTATTTGCTGCCTATCTCGCCCTGGGGCTACCCTAGGCGGCTTATAATAATTAAAAGGAAGAAAATGACAGGAGTATAAACAGAACAGATGTAGAATAATAGAACAATAAACAAACAATGGCAAAGGAACACAATGAGAATAATGCATCAATATGATAACCCAAAAGATGGATGGGTGAAGAGCAGAGACCAAGAGGTGGGGAAGTGGAATCTGCCATCAATCCAACAGCCCCCTCCGCTGTGGAACTTTCCCATTTGATCCCCAGGCCAAAGCTGTTTTACTTTGTTCCTCTCTGAAAATGATCATTTGCACCACTTTGATAATATTTATCATTTCTTATTTAATGGAGCATTTCAATGCTATTTCAAAGGCATGGTAAGATACCGAAACTGAATACAGCATTTCAAATCAAAGAGCTTCAAACTATTCATTAATCGGTATTAACTGCATGGCAACCAATGGAAATAAAAAGTCAACAAAGCAGTATGAGAGAATGTCATCCACTTACAGAGAGCTTTCTGAAACAGCTTTCTGATGCTTGGGGAGAGGCGGCAATGAAGTAGTGGAATGTCTTTATCTAAGGAAAAGCTTTTTAGATTTTTGGCACCACTGACTCAAAAAAAGGCTCAACGTCTTTCCTCCTACAGTTCCTCAAACAGTAATTAATGCAGAGTCTTTGAGGAAGATCTTTTAAAGCAAGAAATATTAATCCTAAATATAACTGAAAGGCTATTTGAACCTTTCTGAGAACAGCCCGTCAAGAGCAAAATATGAAATGACATCCTATACAAATGAATGTAATTATATTTGTCTTTTATATTATAAAAATGTAAATGTATCGGAACATCCTAGAACACTTTTTCAAGCACCTGATCTAGTTACCTTGGGAAAAATTAAACATTCTCTTTATCTTGGAAGTTGGGAATTACATTTAATGTCATATTGGTGAGGAGTTTGGACTAAAGAGAAGTAATAAAATATTATAAATGTAATAAAAAAATTAAATGGCAAAAGTTATATGAGGTTTGAATAAAAAGTTAAGCCTCCATAAATATTAATTTAAAGAGGGATCTTTTAATAAATGAAATCTGAAAATAATCCTTGAAAGGAGCTCGTTCATTGTCTGTATTTACTTCTCCACATAATAAATATCATTTAGTACACACTTCTACTAATGATGGACAAGCTGCCTAAAGCTTTCATTTAAAAAAAGCCTTATCTTTTCGACCGAGTCTTTCACTGAATCAACCAATATTCCTTCAATTTTGAAAAAAGGTGAAAGTCATATAGCAACAAGTCTGTACTGTTTATTGTATGGGGTAAGATGGTGAACTCCAACTCCACAATTGCCTCTGGGTGACTTGTCAGGTGTGAGATATAGCTTGTGGCAAATGTTCCTTCTTGTGCGTCTGAACTATGGTGAATCATTGTTTCAGAGCTTGAATGCTCCAGTGTAATGCTATGACTTCATAGTGGAGCCAAGTTCAAGGAAATCCATGTAAATAACGTCACTTGCATATCCCCAAATTGTAATTATGACTTTTCCTAGTGAAACCTGGGTTTTGAAGGTTTTTTTTTTATTCCATAGGTAAAACTATGGAGCCCAGCTGTCAGAATGCCATGAAAAATTTATCTCCTACATTCTTTAGCATGATTATTGTTGGCAAATTTCAATTCTTGAATTCCATCTCTGCTATCCGCTTGTGAGGAACCCCTCTTGCACAAACTTTCTAATATTAAAGAACACCAACAATGTGACTTGCATGTTCCTGTGAAATTCCAAGCTTGACAGCAATGTCCCTTTGAGGGATCTGCTGATTGTCCTTAATGAGTTTATCTATCTTTCTTATGTGAATCTTGTCAATTGCCATCACAGATAGGCCACTTTGTTCTTAATCATACTAGTCAGCACCTCACTAGTGCTCACAGTTCACCATCTTTACATTTTTTTGACTAAGCAAAGAACATAGTATTTATATCAACTTCTTCATCCACTATAAAAAACATACATTCACCATCATCACCATAAAAATATCCATTTAACCCATTTAAATTTCAGTTCCAGGAACTTTTTCAGTCAAAAATTCAGTCACAGAACATTGCTTAAAGGGCACTGATGAGTATTCACAGCAAGCTTCCATTGCAATGACATAGCATCACAACTTTTTCGATAAGAGCTTCTCACCAAAAAAAGTAGGACAAAGGCTAAAGAAGGTATTAGACCAAGCATGTCAATACTGCTAATTGTTGGCAAATTATAACATTAGAGACATTTCTTTCCATCCAACCCTTATATGCCACAGATGTGTTCCGACAAATGAAAGAGATGGTGATGACCATCTCTTTAAATTGTGAAGAGTGTTATAATTCACTGATTTTCCTATCAGTATCAATTCTAATTCTGGAAAGCCTTTGGATAAGATCCTTTCTGCAACCATTCCACCCAGTCCTTAAGAGGGCCATATCAAACTTGCTATTGTTTTCATTGTTTTGCTGTCTTCTTCTGGACCCAATCATATGGCCAACAAGAGAGGGCAAGAATGCTACAGGCTACTACAGTACTCTTTTTCATTGTCCTGATTATCTTTATTTTCTCATGGAGGTCAGAGCACCAGAGGCTTCAGGGTTTGGCAATAGCTACAGTATTTAACCTGGGTCTTGGATATCCCGTATTGACTCTTAACACTGATCCAGGTTCTTATAACCTGGGATGTGGGATACATGCATACGTGAATCACTTACAATATTTTTCCAACACTTGGAGAAATCCATCTCCCTCATTATACCTGTTAGTTATACTTGTGTGGCCTAAAGGCAGAGCAGAGACACTCTCCAGCAGAAACATTTATTTTTGATCTTTTCTTTGGAAAGCTATGGATCAGAGTATCAGAAGATCTAAAGGCTGAACAGAAAAACGTAAAAGAAGCAAGAGGAAAGAAGGAAGTTAAATATTTTACTAACAGGCTTAGACCTAGTGAGACCCAGATTCCCATCCATCCCCACTGCTTATTCTGAGAATCTAAGGAAACTTTCTATCTATAGCACAAAAGCGATGGATGAAAACCTGACATCCTCGCTGTCTTTCACCAAGTTAACAGACTGGCTGTTAATGTCTTTCACCTTAAACATGATCAAACGTTTACTGGTATAAAAGGCAGGCCCTTAAACATCCTTTCAGAAACTTGGAGGCCCTGATGTCTTTGTAGGGGGGCCTCAGATAAACTCAAGAGTAGAAACTTAGGGCAAGTCAGGCAAGGGGTAGAAGAGAAAAATAAATTGGATATATTTTCTTTCTTCTATTCTTTCTTCCAAATTTCCTCAAAGCATAACAGCAGGTTGCATGGAACACTTTGCAGGCGGTACTGCTTTCACTGAGACCTAAATGGAAATGGAAAAGCAAGCAGCAGATGCTTTGTCCCAGTATTTAAAATACACCAGGCACAGTGTTTTCTTGATTTTCTCCCAGGTCAAGGCTGCAACTGCAGTGGACACTATTTGCAAGAGAAGAGCATGATATCACAATCCAGCCACATTAAATACTCTAACAAAGGCCCAAATAACTGTCTCTTCTGCAGATCACATTTTACAAGTTATGTATTTTTATTTTTTTTAAAATCATGGATAAGCTATACTCATTCAGTTTGGCCAGTGGGTTTTTACAAGATACTTTAGTTTTGGGAAATGAATTTCTTCCCAGGAAAGTTGGCTGGTAGACAACCATAGGAATATAATTAGCACTACTGGTTTCTTGGCAAGGTTTTTCAGATGTGGTTTGACGTTGTCTCCTTCCTAGGACTGAGAGAAAGTGACTGACCCTAGTCACCCAGCTGGCTTCATGCCCAATCAAGGCTAGAATGGTGCAAATCATATCAACCAATTTGTGTAATATATGAGAAAAATCCATTAGATTGCTTCTAGATCAGGGGTCCCCAACCCCCAGTCTGTGAACTGTACTGGTCTGTGGTCCTTTGGGCCACACAAGTGGCAGGTGAGCAAGCAAAGCCCTATTTGCACAAGCCGCAGGTGCACACATGAAATCATCTCCCCTCCCTGCCACTGCTGTTGGTCCGTGGAGCTAGAAAGATTGGGGACTGCTGTTCTAGATAAAACAAGAAGATCTAGATAAAATAAGAAGATCTCATTTCTGGCATTTCCAAAGATCAGATAGCAAATGAAAGGTGTTTGCCTGTGAACTTTTGGAGTTTCCATTGATCAGAGAAGTCCAAGATCATGTTACTATTTTATGCTGGAGATATACAGTATTTGGATTTTTGACAATATGTGGTTCTCACAAAATTAGGCATGGCCAATTACTAGATTTAATAGAAAATGGTACTGCCTCCTGGTGGTTGGTGTAACTACTAGTTCTCCAGTCCAGAGTATTCCACTGTGAGGCTTAAATATATAGGATGTTGGAGCTTGGTAATTTGATTTTCAGTGTATCAATATTTTTATCATCATTATTACCAGCATTGTCTATAACAAAGTTGTGATAAACTAGAGGGAGACTTATTATCACACTGTTTATTTATTTATTTATTTATTTATTTATTTATTTATTTATTTCCAATTTATATACCGCCCTTCTCCCTGAGGACTCAGGGCGGTGTACAGCCAGACATAAAAAACATAAAATATAAATATTAAGACATTTAAAATATATATAATTTGGCTACAAAATTTAAAACTCACAGACCAATTAAAATATTAAAAATATTTAAAATTTCTTCTTAAGCCAGCCCGGCTTGTTGGAAAAAATGTGTTTTTAGGGCACGGCGGAAGGCACTGAGGTCATGAATTCTCCTAATCTCCGGGGGCAACTGGTTCCAGAGGGTGGGTGCCCCCACAGAGAAGGCTCTCCCCCTGGGGGTCACCAGTTTATCTCTGCAGTACCTAACACTAGGATGTTAGAAGGGGGTCTCTCCCTCCCTCCCTCCCTCACACCCACACCCACACCACTCATAGCCTCCCAACTTTACACTGTACAGAAATGGCTACTCCTGATAGTTTAGATTCTGTAGTTATTCATTATCTCACCTGGGCAAAATAAAGCTAACCACATGAGGAACTTACTTTCTTGTAACTTTCTAGTCTTATTTCTTTCATATATAATTAATAACAACTACCAAATAATTTACAGCCAGACAGATCCTTAGGACCAACCTTTCTACTATAGCTGGTATTAGAAAATGCAGAAAGATGTAAGGAAGAATGTATTAGCCTCCAGGCCTATTTCTCCAAACTCTAGGAGCAGACCGTTAACCTCCTCTAACCTGAAATGTTTCATAAATCATAACCTTGAATGAATCACGAGCTATTACTGTATTATAAATGGCTTTATGGTATTTTCTATTACACAGTTAAAAGAAAAAGAATGAGAATGGGGAAATATAATTTCATAATTAAGACAGAGAATTTAAATTTCCTTATAAATATTGCAGATACCTTGTTTGGGTGAATACAAAACAGTCTGAAGCATCGTGCTGTTAGAGAGCTGCAGCATAAATTTGTTTATCTATTTACAGTAGAGTATATAGGTATGTATTTCCCCTGTCTGTGGTTCGCTGAATTTATTGGTGGTTTACAACAAGGAATCAAGACAGTACCTGTGTACAGTTTTCTACAAAATTACAAATGATGAATGTCATATCACATACATATTAATCTCTCCAAAACCGCAATATCAAGCAAAGATCTGGATCAGTGACTACTACTGGCCAAATACCATCACTGTTCAAATGACAGAACCGATCAAATTTCATATATAGAACTATGATTTGCAGCATCTCAGTCACTGTATAGTAAAATAGAATTACATCCTTAAGTGTCATTTGTTGTGAGTAGAAAATTAAGAAGTGTTCAAACATTGAACAGGGCATGTATATACACATAGTTCTCTGGGTACAGCTAAAATGAACACATGATGCTGTGAAGGCAAAGGCTACTATAATTCAGTTAAACATTCACAGAATATGTGATTGCTTTATGTAAATAGCATTAATGTCTAACATAATGGAGCAATTTTATTCAATCCTCTTGGCATAATACAGGATGTACAAAATATGGGGTTATATTTTCAAAAGACAAGCAGTTCAATTAAGGGCAGGCAATTTAAGGCCATGTACAGATTAAAGCAATTTGCCTTAATTCCAGGAAAGAATATTTACTCATTTAGTTTAGTACTCACTATGCTAAACATGGGTGGTCCTACAAAATCGCAGAAATATTTCCCATCACCCGCCTCCCCATCATATCACTTTATTTAATTCTTCCCCCTGGAGTTTCAAAAACTGAATCCGAGAGATCTGTCTGCAAAGACTATTCTCTATCTATGTCTAAAATAGCAGTCTTTTTTACCACCTACACCTGTGTTTTCAAATTTGGCAAGTTTAAGATGTATGAAGTTCAACTCCCAGGATTCTCCAGCCAAGATGCAGACAATAAACACTGAGGCTCTGATAGAACTCACATTCATCCACTAACTACCCCACCCCATGCCATCTCTATCAACATTCTGGCACCAGTGCCTGCTTTTTTAAATAATAATAATAATTATTATTATTCATTAAACATGAAACTCAAATCAACTGAACATTTAAAAATGTATCACAAATACCATTGACTGATGCAAATGGTTGATACGGGTTGCTGTCAGCATCCTAGGTATCAACCAAGTATCTTCTTAAAAAGTACGATGTTCCGAGTAGCGCAGTTTTTTGTAGTTCCACTGGTGTTATTGCAGGAAGCTGCAATTTCTTGATGTATTTTATAAAATTCTTGGACATGGTGCCAAGTGCCCCGATGACAATGGGTATCACTGATACATGTCTCATCCATAATTGCATACAGTATTTTCGATGGCCAGTTGCGATATTTTGTGATTTTTTCCAGTTTTTTCTTCGGCTTTGGTATCTTCCGGTACAGCAAGATCAATAAATTGTATGCTTCGGTTTTTGACAACCATGATATCTGGCGTGTTGTGTTTCAAATGACTATTATTATTATCTCTTTTATTCATTAAACATGAAACTCAGTCAACTGAACATTTAAAAATGTGTCACAAATAAGATTGACTGGTGCTGATGGTTGATATGGGTTGCTGCCAGCGTCCTAGGTATACACCAAGTATCTTCTTAAAATTTATTATTATTATTATTATTGTTTTTGTTGTTGTTGTTGTTGTTGCTATTTCATATACTTCATTTGGGAGCTCAAGGTGGCATTCATAGTGCTTTCTTTCTAAGACCATGTAGGGCATTGCTGAATAAGGCCTATCTAATCTATGACTTGTTCTTACAATGGTCAACCAACTGCAGGAAGAAGCCCACTAGTCTCCTAACAGAAAGTCTTCAGAGGCAGTCACACTGTTATCAAGGCTAATAGCCATTAATCTCCATGACTTCCATGAACTGGTCCAATCCTTTTTTTGAACACAGGCAAGCTGGTAACCAGCACTACATCTCATGGTAGCAAATGCCAAAGTTTAATTATGCATTGTATAACTAAATTTTTGGTATTCCCAACATAGTTCTGCAAGATAGGTTAGAATAAAATAGGAGAGATTGACCCAAAATACTAAGTGAGCTTTCAAGATTTGAACCTGAGATTCCCCAATGATGTTCAAACCTTAAACCACTATATCAAATGCTTTCCAATGGCTTTGTATAAACACTCACTGCCCTTGAGGACAGTTTACACAAACAAAACTGTGTACCTGCAATCAAAAGTGATAAAGTCTAAGAAAAGCCTTTCCAATAACTTCTGTTGAATAATTTTCCCTGTGTATGGATATACAATGCACAGATTTATACATATCCTTTACCTACGGTATAATGGCTTTATCCCTTAAGTGGCATCTGAGAAAAATCTACTTCCGGCACAGATTTTCAATAAAAACTGTTTAAATAACATTGAGCCAACACTGGAGGGTTTTTTCCCTCCATACATCCAAAGATTGCAATTTGAAGGCAGCAGGCAAATGATCTACTAGCCCTGGAGAAGGAGGAGGTCTTCCCTTTCCTTGACCTACTTCATTCCTTTACAGTTGGATTGTATTCAAAATCTGATTAAAGGACTGTCGTTTCTCAAGGAGTTTTTTTAAAAAAAATATAATAAATTCTATTTTGGGAAATTGGAAACAAATATTCTTGGAATTCTGGTTCTGGTCTTTGTGAGTTAACTAAGCAGAAATATTGCAGCTCAACTGCCATATAGGATGTCAAACACATAGGGGGTACCACTTGCAGTCTAGAATAGTAACCACATGTATATTCACATTCTGAGATACGGTTATTGGCTAGGCTGTCCTGTCCTGTCTTGTCCTATCCTATTCTTGCCTTTGTCCACTTTTCCTATGTCCCATCTGGAACTCTACCCCTTATTTACCTTCAGGCAATAGAGTGAATAATAGTCTTGGGAAACAAAGGGGAGGAGGAGAAACTTTATGTCCTTCCTCTCCAGTAATATGAAAGGACTTTCTCTGGGTTACAACCTCAGAAGGAATACAGAATACAGAAGATACTATTAGAAGCTGGCAACTTTCCTTCAGGCCACCACAACTCTGTCAGTTATAAAATGGACATGTTTTGGAAGGTTTCACATGTGCTTCTTTTTGATATACGGGTTATGTGGAATAGAGGTACCCAAGTTATAAACACCTCTCTATGGTTTGGAGAACTAAGATTCTTTCACCCTAAACCAGTGCCACATCTCAGACCAATATAAACACAAGGAAGTCTTCCCAACACACCTTTGTTCCTTCTCCTGTGGGACAGGAAAAGAGATGGTCTGATTTCCTGCTGACTGTCTTCCTTCCTAGCCATAGCCAGTGCCTGATGATGGCTGCTGCTGCTGCTGCTGCATATGCCATATGCCTGCAGCAGAAATCCATGGAGCAGGTGAGGCATAGAAGTCTCAGCCTAGGAACATTATTAGTTGGTGCAGAGGCTCAGGGGAGAAACTAGTGCTCAGGAAAGCCTGATGAATGTGTTCTGGGAGTAGGCTGTGTCATATGGGATCACATGCAAAGAATTAAGGAACACATCCATGCAAACCTGGAAAAAAAATTAACTTTCCCCCCCTTCCCCAGTAGTATGACAAAAAATGCTGGAGAAGGCAAAATATCTCAGTATTGAGAGCAATGCTGACATTACTAATATTGAGAGTGATGCTGATTATTTCTGATATATTACCTTGCTAAGGATTGGCAATTTATAGCTTGTGGCAAAGCTTCAGGAAATGCAGAAGAAAATATCAGTCACTGCCACATTCAGATTTTCAGGAACCCCAAGGCTTACTTCTTAAGCATTTGTTTATTGCTACCGCTGAATATTATCTACATCTGCTCAAAGGCAGTAAACAATCTACTTATCTTTTAATGATCAGAAAGAAGAAAGCATATGGCTCAAGGATTTGGTAGAAGTTCTTAAGAAGTTGGGTCTTAGCAGGTGTCTGATGGTACCTAACTAATTATGAGCATGACTTCAGGACATGTTATCAAGTGATCCTGTTGAATTTCTGCATTTATTGCAGAGTGTAGTTTCAACAGTACAGAATTTATATTTTTATTTTTTTATTTTTATTTGATTTATATGCCGCCCTTCTCCGGAGACTCAGGGCGGCTTACAGTGCATTAAGCAATAGCCTTCATACTTTTGTATATTTATACAAAGTCAGCTTATTGCCCCCACAATCTGGGTCCTCATTTTACCCACCTTAGAAAGGATGGAAGGCTGAGTCAACCTTGAGCCTGGTGGGATTCGAACTTGCAGTAATTGCAAGCAGCAGATGTTAATAGATGTTAATAACAGGGTGCTTTAAACCACTGTACTACAGGCTCTATATATGAAGTGATTATCAAGATACTATTATAATGGGACCCCTGAATGAGCTAGATTTATTTAAAAATCACAGAAACATAATTACCTGCTGCTACTGATGTGAATTAATTACAACAGTTCATATAGATATACAGTAGATGATAGAGCTGGTAGTCATTCAGATATCTTACTAAGCAGATCAAGCAAAGAAAAGGTGGAAGCATTCAGAACTCTTTAGCATCAGATAGAAGTATATACATAAAGTCAGTGGTGATGACCTAAGAACAAAGTTCCTATTATCTTGAATTAATCAAGACAAGAACCAGGACTGAGTCTATTGCATGTTTTTGGTGAAATGATATCTTCAAAAGGACATAAAAATTATGATTTTGGTATAGATACTTTTGCTATGCCAATTTTCCCCTTATATATTATAATTATATATAATCCCCAATAATAACCACTTTTCTGGTTATAAATTCATTCTAGTTGGCAACCAAAGCACAGAAGAACGTCTAAGGTTATCACCCCATGATACAGCCTATTTAGCTGGCATTCCATCTGCCCTCCATAAGAAGACATAGGATTGAAATGATTGGTTCTTGAATCATTAAATGGGGCAGAACAGTTCTCAATCTTTCTCTTTCTCTCACCTTTTTCAAGCATTTTCCTGGATGAGAGGAAAAACAACAAGGGAGGCAAGCCTCCGAATGTATGAGTGAATGTGGAAGTGATTTATAGTACTAGTTTATAATATTATTACGTATGCGTTCAAGAATAATAGACCATATTAAAGTAGGCACACACTGACACTCTGAAAAACTGTTAATGGTACGAGAAAGCTGGGCTGCTGAGTAAGTTTGACATAGCCCTAAATTGCTCTCTGGATTCTGAGGATATTAAAGGATGACAGAGAAACAAAGGAACTGCTTTGTTATTATTATCATCCTCCTACCATACTTCATACAAATTATAATGTGTTACACTTAATATTTTAATTCCATATGCGTAATTTACTTTTGTAGACAGATGCAAACAGTTGTATATATTTGTCACTGGCAAAGGAAAGCACTTAAGGAACAATAAGGCTTATAGAAAATATCCAAAGAGGAATTTCTTCTGTGATGGATACCCCTGAAAATGCATGCAAGATTTTTTTTTGCTCCTGTATGCATTTAGGGATAGCCACTGTGCTCATTTTGGGGAGTAGTACATATTTTTGGAAACTCATTTGCAAAAGAACTATGCTGTTGTCCATAGCTTTATATTATTATTTGCTACTTTGATGTTGCCTAGTTACTAGTTTTGTAATACTAACGATATACATTAGACTACCCAGCTCACGAAGCCATTGCAGGCATCTCAGTGCAGGTAGTCAGTAAAACATACAGTATGGCCTACTCCGATCCCCTGAAAAAATCTGCAGAAAAGGGTATTTCTGCCATTTGTTACAGGTAGTCCTTGACTTACAATCTCTTAGTGACAATTCGAAGTTTTAACAACACAGAAAAAAGTGACCTACGATTGGTCTTCGCATTTATGATGGTAGCAGCAATCCCCATGGTCATGTGATCAAAATCTGGGCACTTGGCAGCATTTATGTATTATGTATTTATGTTCCAAGGTCATGTAATCACCATTTATGATCTTCCCAGCTGTTTTTCAACAAGCAAAGTCAAGGTGGGGGGGGGGGGAATCAAGATTTATTTAATGACCCATGGTTCATTTAATGACCATTTTTTAAAAATTTGATTTATATGCCGCCCTTCTCCGGAGACTCAGGGCGGTTTACAATGCGTTAAGCAATAGCCTTCATACTTTTGTATATTTATACAAAGTCAGCTTATTGCCCCCACAAACTGGGTCCTCATTTAACCTACCTTAGAAAGGATGGAAGGCTGAGTCAACCTTGAGCCTGGTGAGATTCGAACTTACAGTAATTGCAGGCAGCTGGTTTTAAGCAAACCATAGTGATTTGCTTAAAAACCATCGCAAAAAAAGATAATAAAATTGGGTATGACTCAACCATCTTGCTTAGCAATGGAAATTCTGGTCCCAATTCTGGTGGTAAGTCAAGGACTACCAGTATAGAGCCAATGTGTAATTAAGCTTAAACAATAGATCCTCTAGTTGAGAATTTTTATATGGAAATTTGTCTATAAGGTTTTAAATTGGGTTTCATAGATTTCTTCAAGGGGCCTTGGGAATTGTAATCTTTTAAAAGTATTATTAGATTTTTTACTCTGCCCTTACCCCACCTCTCTCTCCCTCTCTAGATAGATGAACTCAGTGAATATGCCTAATACTCCTGCTTTCTATTTTCCCTACAACAATAATCCTATGAAGTGAGTTGGACTCAGACAGACTGATCATTGTATAATGAGTTCCTGTTTTGGTTCACAGTGCAATATACCTAATCTTTGGAGGGAATTGGTGACTTTTGCAGGCATATAGCTTGTTAAACTGCCGGTTTGTACTGTGCTATTTTCGGGGAAAGAACTTATTTGAAAAGATAAAAACTTCAAGAATCCATATGAAGAACGGCATGTTCAGATTTCCAGAAGTACTCAGAAATTGCATTCAGTTTGGTGCTAATTTCTGATCAAGAAAATCTGTAAAAAATTCCCTGTATTACACCTTTCTTTCACCTCTTGGTTTACATTTGATGATCCCTAGGGAAGACTATAATCCTTTGCTATTTAATGAGGACTTTGATTAATTTATTTAGCGATTTTCACTACCACAGAGGCAGGAAACCTGTAGGACATGTGCTGCTGAGTGTTATATTGATCTATTCATCAGAACATCTCAATCAGTTTTGCAATTAATGAGTGCAGGGCTGGAAAAACTTAATTTTAGTGCAGAACATCTGCAGAAATGTGATTTTGGCCTGGACCCTGAAACATCATCGAGAAGGTTACATTCTGTTGACTGAAGAAACAAACACCATGGCATAAATAAATAAAATTGATAAGTTATTCATTCTTATGAAACAGTTTTCTAGTTTCTCATCCTGCTGTGCTGTGGAGAACCGCTGTGGTGCATTGTGATGCAACATAAAAATATGCTGAACTAAAACAACTTTCCACACAAATGTGTCACGGAGGTTGAGGCTGTTCTATGTTCTAATGTCTCCGAAAGGTAGAGATTTCAGAATGCATTAAGGGTAGCCTTCTGTATGCAAAAATTAATTAATTACTTAATCAACTAATTATATTTGTAGACTATATGTAGACTGTACCAGTCATATGATCCTCTAGGACAGTGATGGCGAACTTTTTTTTCTTCGGGTGCCAAAAGTGAGCGCTGACACCTATAATGCAATGCACCCCCCCAGTCCTCCTGCACATGAATGCGTGACCCTCCTGTGCTATCCCCGCCCCCTGCATGCGCGCGTGATCCCTTGCGCTCCCCCCACCCGCGTGCCCCCGCGGGGGCACATGTGTGTGCGACCACCGTTTTGGTGCTAGCAGGCCTCCCTGAAGCCTCCTGGGACCAAAAACAGGGCATGGGGGGGCACCGCACCCCCCCATGCATGCATACGTGACCCCCCCACCTCCGTGCATGCGCATGCGCCTCCCAGCAGAGACCTGAAAATCAGCTGGCCGGCGGGAGGCACGTGGGCATGCACAGTGGAGCTGACTTGGGCATTGGCTCGCGTGCCCGCAGAGATGGCTCCGCGTGCCACCTGTGGCATGTGTGCCATAGGTTCGCCATCATGGCTCTAGGAAATGTAGAACAATGAAACAAACAAACAAAAAAAAGCAAGAAAGTAATATAATTTCCCTCACAAAACTCCCAGCAACTTACAATAGCATAATATAGTATCATTGTTGCCTACAACCTCTCAAAGTCAAGCCAGGGCATAATAAAAAGGTCTTAATAATTTTGCAAAATGAAAGGAGAAATGAGGCCAATTGTATGTCTGCTGGAAGTAAATTCCAGAGTATAGGGGGATGCATTAATAACCAATGCCATCGGACCATAGTTCCTATCTCCCTCAAGGAGGGAAGGCTCTCTGCACCCTTTTCTACATATTTAGATGAGATTGATAGATTCACTTCAGTAACATGGGTTCTGAGGTATCAATGGACTCATGGAGATATAGTTATGGAGTATGGATATAGATCTGAAGGTGAATTCCCAGTGTCCTCAGTTAAAAAGGCACAATGCTGGAGGAACCTTTGCCTAGCTGCCAGCAGAAAAGTTTCAGATTACATAATTGTATGTGCTGCTGAAATATAAGATTGCTTTATTTTGTTTGGCTTTCTTGTTCCATATTGATACAACATTTATCTTCCATAAGGATTAGCAGAGTCCATAATCTTTATAAGAATCCACTGCTTCCCTGTATTTCTAGTTAGATGCTAGCAGAGTTTGATTTAAGATGGAGCGAAATTATTATGGCCATTTGCCTTTTTTCTAAGAAGCCTAAAAGTAAGAATATTTGGTTAAAATTGAGAAAGGGCTGATAGACTTCATTAGAAATCCCTCCTAATCTAAATATGAATGACTCAACATTTTCTTCTTTAGATCTGGTGCAGAAATGGGAGATACATATACCTCTGGAATAAAATGAGACTGCTTTGTAAACAAAAACACAAAAGTTATTAGCTACACTTTTTTCTGTGCCAATTTAAATATTACCCTGTAAGACTGCCAGATTTGGACTGCAAAAGGCGAAAGAGGATGGCAGCTAAGAAGTACAGGTAGTCCTTGCTTAACAACAATAATTGGGATCAGAATTTCCATTGCGGTTGTAAAGTCTGTTGACACATGACCACATTGTTCAGCAATGACAATCCTGACAGTCCCCATTACCATTGTTAACTGAATCCCACTGGTTGTTAGATGAGAACCCAACCTGGTTCTACCCCTGCCTTAATAAGGTAAGGCAGGGGTCTCCAACCTTGGCAACCTTAAGACTTGTGGAATTGTGGACTTCACAAGAGGGGCGGGGTGCTCTCTTCCAGAATCGTTGGGTCAACCTATGCTGTTCCCACCTTCTCTCCATTCTCCATACTCGTGGATCAGGAGAGGGAAGTCCTTGCTTGTCGCCTGAGCTTCATCGCTCCTCATCTCCACTGTTTGCCCTCTCTTCCCCCCTTTCTTGGTCGTCCTGCCCCATTCTTCCCTGTTGGCAAGCCGTCCCAAGTCCGAGGGACACAGGGCTGACTTGTCCAGCTCTTCCCCACATTCCTCCAGATCCAACAAGGCGGCCCACTCGATCTCCATCAGCCCCAGCTCCAGCTCATCCTCCTCCGCTGACTCAGGCTCTGACGGGGCCATGACACTCCTCTTGAAATCTCTCTATCTGCCTCCCCAACCATTTTTGTCCTTTTAGTTGCCTTACACAGCAGTACTCCTTGGTGGCAGTGTATCTGCCAGCAGTGCCAGGCTGAAGTTGAGGGCTGGGGCCTTTGGCAGTCTCAGCCAGCCACAGCAGCCCCTGGGATTTTATTTTAACCCCAGCGTCACTGCCACTGTGGTATACCACCTCAAATCCTATTTACTATACAGGTAATCCTCAAGTCACGACTATAATGAAGCCCAAAATTTATGTTGCTAAGTGAAACAAATTGTTAAGTGAGTTTTGTCCCATTTATTACTTTTCTTGCCACAGTTGTTAAGTAAAACATTGCATTTCTTAAGTTAGTAATGTAGTTAAGTGAATCTGGATTTCTCCATTGATTTCCTTGGCAGAAGGTCGCACGACCACACGACACTGCAACCATCATAAATATGAACCAGCTGCCAAGCGTCTGAATTTTGATCATGTAACTATGGGGATGCTACAATGATCGTAAGTGCGAAAAACTGTCATAGGTTACTTATTTCAAGTCCTGTTATAACTTTGAATGGTCACTAAATGAACTGCTGTAAATTGAGGACTACCTGTAGTGTAAAGTTGAAGCTGTCCTCATCCTTCTGGCCTTCTCCCTAAGGCTGTATACAACTTTCTCCAAATTGTGTGCTGCATATCTCACGATGATTTGGAAGATTTGTGAGGCCTTCCAAAAATTCACAAGAAGGCTGCGTAAGATTTGGAGAACTGTACGTATGCATGAATTGGAGAGGGGCAGGGGCAGCCTTCTCATGAGCTTTTAGAAGCCTCAGAAGCCTTGTGAAGCATCAGAAAAAAGGCTTGCACAATTTGGACAATGGCACGCATGTTGCAGCTGCCTTGCATAGAGCCAGGCTGGGTGTGCCTTGTCAACAGCAGGAGGAAGAAGGTAAAGCACAGGGCGGATGCGGTAGCTGCACATTTGTACTGTAGTAGGAGGCTTGAGGAGGCACCTTTCTACCAAGGAAACCAAGGGGCATCTTCTCTGTCATCCTAGACAGGCAATCATGGATTTAAATTACTGGAAGATGGCTTCCAGTTGAATAAAAATAACCAAAAATCTTAACAGTAAGACCAATTCTGGAGTGGACCCAATGATTTAGAAACACAATGGCTTCCATTTGTTGGGTATGTTCATGTAGACATCTTAGACATCCATCTATGATCTTATGATACATGCTGGAATTTGGTTTCCTGGAAGGATCAGAAGATGGACTTCATGACCTAAATATTCCCTTCCACCTCTGGGATTCTATGCCATTTCACACATTTAAAATATTAAAACAAACATAAGAATACTTTTTTTTTAGTATGACTGATAGCTTCATCATGAATCAGTGCTTTGGGTTCCCCCAGGGTGTACAATTTTTAAGCAACCGCTAAGAAGATAGGAGGGAGATTACTCCAACAGTTCTCACAGGGTGACTAAAAATTGCAGCTTTCATGCAATATTTTGATAATGTGAGAAGCCTGTTGTAGGGTCATCCATCACAAAATAGTTTCTTACTATATACCATGGCAACAGGAAATATTGGGGACGTTGGTGGCACAGTGGCTTAATAATGTTGGAAATGCTGGTCAGAAATGGTTTGTACTCCGGCAGTTTGAGCCCAGCTCTGTGACACAGAGTGAACTTCCATTGCTTGCTCCCCAGCTCATGCCCACCAGCAGTTCTAAACATGCAATATTGTGAGTAGATAAATGGGTACCACTTCGGTAGGAAAAACCTAGCTGTGTTTGTGTGTGTGGAGAGCAGAAGCCGGCAATGCAACACAAGGTGAGGCAAGACTGGCAGAGGAGCTGGAAGAGCCAGCAACCCAAGTGCTGCTAGTCAGCTGGTGTAATGGCAATAGCAATAGCACTTAGACTTATATACCGCTTCATAGTGCTTTTATAGCCCTCTTTAAGAGGTTTACAGAGTCAGCATACTGCTCCCAACAATCTGGGTCCTCATTTTACCCACCTTGGAAGGATGGAAGGCTGAGTCAACCTTGAGCTGGTGAGATTTGAACTGCCGAACTGCAGCTAGTAGTCAGCTAAAGTAGCTTGCAGTACTGCACTCTAACCACTGTGCCACCTTGGCTCGTAAGCTAGTCTGCCCCCTGTGGTACACCAAGGATAGGCAGGCAAACGCTGAATAGAATGAACTAGCAATTTAGGCTGTCAGGGCTACCTTGTTAGCATTTGTTGATTTTCCTGACATTATATGTCATTCATTAAATAAATAATAGGAAAACTAAAAATGGACTCCCTTTGGGTAATATATGAGAAGGAGATCTTAATAAAAGGATCAGTTGTTATTCTATATTTCATGTCATCATTCTATGCTTACACTATTTGGTCCAAATTTTCCAGTAGAGAACTTGTATTATGAGAAAACAGCTCACCAACGTTTGCCTAATTATCGTATTTTTCAGAGTATAAGACGCACCTTTTTACCCCCCCAAAAGGGGGTGAAAATCTGGGTGTGTCTTATACTCTGAATGTAGCCCCACCTGCTGGCCCCCACCCTTCAGACATTTTCGGGTAGTTCCAGGTGGCGGGGATCTGGGTCAGGGCACAGCCTGAGGAACAAACCTCTTTGGGATGATCTGGGGAGGGGGGGAAATCTGCCCGGCAGCTTTGGGGAAGGCAGCTCAGGGCAGACAATGGTCGCAATGACTTCACTCCCCAGCAATGTGAGGAGCTGCTGCCGCCACCACCTAAGCCCTTTCCATGCCCAGGAGCCGAGCCGAACGGGAGCTCCTAAAGTGAAACATCCCTCCTTTCCAGCCACCACTGCCCGTTGGTTGGATTCCCCAATCCAATTCTCAGAGTCGCATTTCAGGTGGCAGCCAGTTCCCCTGCAATGTGCAGCAGGGAACTGGGAACCGTTTTGGATTCAGGGAGGGGATCGCAGCGCTGCTGCCTGAAAATGCTTTCTTCCCATTGAACACTGCAGAGCTGCATGCCCTCATCCTTCTCAGCAGACTCACCTTCTCTTTCCTAGCATCAGGATTCCATCCCAATTCCAAAGGAAAGCGTTTTTGGGCGGCAGACCCACAATCCCCTTCCCGATTCCAAACATGGGGTGTGCAGAGGCAAAAAAAGTGCATCGCATTTCAGGCGGCACTTCTGGCCAGGAGGAAAGAGAAGGTGGGTCTGCTGAGAAGGAGGATGAGGGCGCGTAGCTCTGCAATGTGCAGAAAGCATTTTCAGGCGGCAGCGCTGCGATCCCCTCCCTGAATCCAAAATGGTTCCCGGTTCCCCGCTGCACATTGCAGAACTGACCACCGCCTGAAACGCAGCTCTGAGAATTGGATTGGGGAATCCGGCCAACGGGTAGCGGTGGCTGGAAAGGAGGGACATTTCACTTTAGGGACTCCCGTTCGGCTTGGCTTGGCTCCTGGGTGTGGAGAGGGCTTAGGTGGTGGCGGCAGCGGCAGCGGCAGCAGCTCCTCACACTGCTGGGGAGTGAAGTCATCGCAACCATTGTCTGCCCTGAGCTGCTCGCTGTGCAGCCAGAGGGGTGACCAGCTGCGAATTGTGGGGCCTGCCTTGTTCCCCAAAGCTGCCGGGCAGACACCCCCCCGACCGTCCTGAAGAGGTTTGTTCCTCAGGCTGTGCTCTGACCCTCCCCCAAAGCATGCGAGGGGTCTCTTTGGGGGAAAGCGAGTAGTCTTCATGGATTGCAGGAGCACCCTGATAAGTTTTCTGGAAAATAATTTATCAGTAATCAACACCCTCTTTCCCAGCCGAGTCTCTGAGGCACCTCTCCCTTGCAGAAGGAGGAGGAGGACAGAGTAAAGCAGCGCCACCTTAAATGCTGGTAGGCAGAGGTAGAATTCTTTTTTTCTTGTTTTCCTCCCCCCAAATTAAGGTGCGTCTTATACTCCGGTGTATCTTATACTCCAAAAAATATAGTAGCTTCTTTTTTCAGGTTCATTATAATCTTTTGATTTCCTGTCATCATTTCAGAGATATATTTCCTTATCTCTGGAAATAGAATGACGAGAATGACCACAAGCTGGCAAAAAATCAACAGAGGCAGGAATGATTTCCAACTTCCTGTTGGCTTCCCCATTGAATTTCCCTGTTGGAAGCTGGCAGTGAGCATTGGAAATCTTCTCTCCTCTTTCTTCCTTCTGTCCCTTCCCTTCCCTTCCCAGCAGGCAGTTAAATGACTGCTGCTGGGTGGAAGAAAGAGTGAGGGTTAAAGAAAGTGCTCAGAAACTGTTATAGAATATTGAAAATGAGGATTGTGGCTGCAGCAGCACTGGCGGCAGCAGCAGCAGCCTGGCAGCACTGAATCAGTCACAACTTCCAAAAATTTCATTCCTTTGGAAATCGTGTTGTTTCAAAAATTGTTGCCCTGCAATGCACCATTTTGCCCTGTTAAAGGTTACCAAAAATGAAAATTTTAGTAATATGTAGACTGAGAACAATTTTGCTGGAGCATCGAGGAGAATTAGTGTCCACTTATACCAAGTGTTTTAAAACATTCATTGACAACGTCAAATGGATATCATCTCCCCTCTTATTTTCTCCAAATAGGAAGGGAAAAAAGAAACAATTCCCCATATTTTGTTGTACTTATTATCTGAAATAAGATGGCACTGCTGTAACCACCTTAGAATTTACATCCGCTTCTGCTATTCTCTGCCCTCTGATATTGCGGAGACAATTTATTACTATGATAGATGCCAGGAAGGCAGACAGAGCATTGCAGCTGAGCTTGTACAGATTGCTTTGGGGGATGGGGGTGGAGAATCTCTGCTGAAGGTAGGTATTTATGCCAGCTATGGACTTGCCTGGCTGTACTTTCCATTATGTCATGTCAGCTTCCTTTAGTTTGTTCTCAGAATGAAATTGACTGTAATTGTAATCAGACCTAGCCAGCACTAGCATGCTAGATGAAGAACCTGTAAACTGTGATCTGCCCTATCTAGAACCCTTTGTAGGGTTCTAGATCAGATGATGCTATCAGAGATAAGCTAATATTTTATTAAATATAGGTACAGAAAAAATACAGATGTCTACAATTTTGTACCCTAAGTCCAAGGGATTTTGATTTTCCCTATGTTTTGAAAGGAAGTAATCTAGGATTTGATAGTGATTCTCATTCTAAATTCAACATTTTTACCTGTATCCACCATAATGGTTCTCAGACGGCGTATAAAAATCCTTGGGTATTTGCTTTTCTCTTGCCGATTGTAATGCACACAGCAGTTCCTAGTAATACCTCAGGTCTTAAAGATGAAGATTGTCATGAAGCAAAGTGTTACAAAAAATGAAAATTGAGGTGGATCCTATGGATGATCCCTTTGACCTTTTATTTTACTGAAAAGAGTACTGTATAGAATTTTAAATACAGTATTTCACATTATTTCCTGGTTAAGTGAGTATTTGATTAGCGTCAGTATAAGATTCAATGATATGTCTATCTTTTTTCAGGCTAATCCAAAGGAAAGTGATATTGGGAGCTTTAAATATTAAACAGTTTGGTCTAGTAGTTGCAGCTCCAGGCTAGAGACCAGGAGACTGTGAGTTGTATTCCCACTTTAGGCATGAAAATCGGCTAGGTGACTTTGGGCTAATTAGTCTCTCTCAGTCCAACCCATCTCACAGGATTGTTATTGAGGGGAAAAGGAGAAGGAAGAATATTAGGTATGTTCGTTGCATCAAGTTATTTATAAAAATAATAAAGGTGGGACTAAAACATCTAAATAAAAAATAAACATAAAAAAACCTCCTACTATGAGATTTGGAAAACAAGGAATAAGGAATACACGTGGAATAAGATAAAATTAGTTTCAGAAAGAAATATGAAAGGTTACTGCCCAGATTCATTTCAGTGCTGTTTGTTCTTATGTTCAATATTTATGTGAAGCCGCTGGGTGAGATCATCCATGGTTTTGGGGTGAAGTGTCATCTGTACGCTGATGATACTCAGCTATACATCTCCACGCCAGACCACCCCAAAGATGCCCTTGATGTGATGTCCTGCTGTCTGGAGGCCGTGCGGGTCTGGATGGGGAGGAACAGGGTCAGACTCAACCCTTCCAAGACCGAGTGGCTGTGGCTCCCAGTGTCCCAATATAGTCAGCTGGTGCCATCGCTGACTATTGGGGGTGAATCACTGCCCCCTACAGAGAGGGTTTGCAATCTGGGTGTCCTCCTGGACGCACGGTTGTCTTTAGAAGAGCATATGACGGCCGTGGCCAGGGGGGCCTTTTATCAGATCCGCCTGATTCGCCAGTTGCAGCCCTTTCTGGATCGGGACGCCCTTGGCATGGTCACTCACGCCCTTGTCACCTCCCGGTTGGACTATTGTAATGCTCTCTACATGGGGCTCCCCTTGAAGAGCACTAGGAGGCTCCAACTGTTCCAGAATGCGGCTGCGTGGATGGTTATGGGCGCAACCCAATGTGCCTACGTGACACCCCTCCTGTGCGAGCTGCACTGGCTCCCAGTGGTCTTCCGGGTGCGATTCAAGGTGTTGGTCACCACCTTTAAAGCGCTCCATGGCATAGGACCCGAGTACCTTCGAGACCGCCTTCTGCCACCAATAGACTCCCACTGGCCAGTTCGCTCCCACAGAGAGGGGCTCCTCAGGGTGCCATCGGCCAAGTTATGTCGGCTGGTGACACCCAGGGGGAGGGCCTTCTCTGTGGGAGCCCCAGCCCTGTGGAATGAATTGCCCCCGGAAATGCGTAAGATCTCCGACCTCTGGGTGTTTCACTGTGCCCTTAAGACCCTGTTGTTCCATCAGGCTGGGCTATCAACCTGGGTGTTTTAAATTTTGGGGTTTTAAAGTGAGCCAAAATTATTTAAAATTTTTAAATTGTTTTAATTGATGTCTGTCTTGTGCTTTTAATAGCCTGTACACCGCCCTGAGTCCTTCGGGAGAAGGGCAGTATAGAAATAAAATAATAATAATAATAATTATTATTATTATTATTATTATTATTATTATTGGATGCAGAAAATAATATCCTGTATTAATTTCTCATAGCTGGATTTTTGTTGTTCTTGTTGTTAAAAAAATCACTCCATATATGAGCTGCCACAAGAGCTACAGATGTTAATCCATTGAAGACATCATATGGAATTGTCATTAAAAAAAATAACATGATGACGACAATGGTTCTATACTATGTATTAAAGGCAGAAACTCAACAATAAAATGACATTTTAGTAGTCTCAAGCTAATAAGGTGTTCCTACACTTTCCTACAATGGAGTCGATATTAGCAAGAAAGAAATGAACCATTTGAAGAAGCATTTGAAAGCATCTCATATGCCTGTTTAGCCATCATTACTAGCTTTTCTCTAATAGTAGAGTACTGGATGGTATATATTTTGTACAATATCAAAGGCATTATGGTAATATCAAGGAATAAATATGGCAGGATCATATTCCACTTATGTCCTGCTTAAGAGCCTCCCAGTTGCCTACACCAAACTTGTACTTTTTTAGGAAAAGGACTTTGGGGTCCTTGGTCATAGAGATAGATAGGTAGGTAGGTAGGTAGGTAGGTAGGTAGGTAGATAGATAGATATGGACAGATAAACAGACAGACAGAGGTAAATAGATGATAGACAGATATATCGATCAATAGATATATCAATAGACAGATGAGAGAGAGAGAGAGAGGGAGGGAGGGAGCGAGAGAGATGATCTTAGAATTTAAGACTACTGCAAAGACTTGTATTCATTTTACACAGCGGATTCTCACAATTGAAGTGAGATGAGAAGCTGAGACTTTCTAGCTCAAGGTGTCAAACTCGCCATGTCACACTGCCGTCATGTGACATTTCATCACGTTTTCTCATTTGCAGAGCTGGGATGGGCATGGCCTGTGTGCGACACATCTGGCCCGTGGGCCACCAGTTTGACACCCCTGTTCTAACTCTTAGTTAACAGGTTCACATTTAGTCTCTGCACCTCTCTTAAAATTTTCTCTCTTCTATAGAGTTTTGATTGCAATCAAGATATCATCTGCTTAATCACACAAATTATTCAATTCATTATTTTAGACCTATTGTCATGCATTTGAATTACAGATACATGATTGGCCTTGTTTAACTGAATCAGAAGCCTAACTACATGGGATTTTCCTCTTGCCAAAAATTTGCAAAAGTCCAAGCCTATCCCCACAGTGGAAAAGTGGAGACTACATAAGGCACACCTGATATGTTGTAGAATAGTTTCTAATCTGCTTGATTTTTTAGTGCCTAGATAGATGGCCAGCAGATGGAATTAACCATCCTGATTTTAATTAAAAACACAGATTCACTTCTGTTGAGAGACAAACTCTGCCAGGTACAGTTCTTTTCCTTCAGGAAGTGGAGAAAAAATAGATAATTGTCTTGTGCTTTATTATAAATAATTCAATTAATTAATGGATAATTAAAGTTGGTTATCGTGATGCAAATAAGCTGAGATGTGCTTCAAAGGGCAGACAGGATCATTTTGTGTTACAGATGCTTTAAATCAGAGGAATGATCTCCTACATGACAAAGAAAACATATCCTCTTAATATAGACCAGGGGTGAAATCCAGCAGGTTCTGGAGAACCGGTAGCGGAAATTTTGAGCAGTTCGGAAAACCAGTAGCGGAAATTTTGAGTAGTTTGGAGAACCGGCAAATACCACCTCTGGCTGGCCCCAGTGTGGGGTGGGAATGGAGATTTTGCAGTATCCTTCCCCCAGGAGTGGGGTGGGAATGGAGATTTTGCAGTATCCTTCCCCTGCCATGCCCACTAAGCCACACCACGCCCATCAAGCCATGCCCACAGAACTGGTAGTAAAAATATTTGGATTTCACCACTTATATAGTCCTATGATAAGCCTACCTAGTAACAACCAGGGTACACACATGTAACTTTGGAGTTGAATTTTAGATATACAGTAGGACATTTTCCCTGATGTCCAACTGATTTGCCACATAAAAGGGTGGGAAGGACAGGATGGAATAAGATTTATAAGCAGGAAGAGATGCTAGTAGTCTGTACAACAGTTCTATTTCAGGGACATTTATTTCAGTTCTGAGTTCTCCTGAAATATTTAGAAAATTGAAAACCGGGTATAATTCTGACAAATCATTCATCAATAACTTTGAAACTGAAGTCAGTGTGAAATGTGTAGTTTATCAAAAAGCTTTCACAATGAATTTGGGAGCCAATGTGAAGATTAAGGTACCTTAGCCAATTTAGTTATGTTTTTTTCATCACTGCATATTCAGTAATTATTATTCTATAGATATTATGAGCAGTCTTCTGTTCTGAGATATTGCTCCTAAAGGCAATAATAGTCACATGGTAGCAATGTGATCCACGTTAGATTGCTTGATATAGCAGTCCATTTAAAAAATCCACACAGAAGTATCATGTGGAATGATTAATTTTTGTTCTGTTCACTCAACACCTGCATGTCTTTCAACATCTGATTCTTGCCTTCTGAATTTGATTCTCATTCACTTTCAAATGGCTATGTAAGGCAGTACATGCAGGTCCATGGCAAAGTCAGTTCCAAAATGTTGATGGCCATCTGGTTTATTTATATGAACAATATAGTAGATGTGATTCATGAAACTGGTGACAATCTAGTCAACCCAAAAGGTTCATATTAATATTGAAGTTATGCTATCATCCCATAAACTGGTGATGTGTCCGTAGAGTGGGAACTCAAAAAGCAGGATGAACTGACACATCTCTTCTGATTGAAGCTCATCTGATTTCTCCAGCATTAGTTTTTTGTAAAGCTGCCATAAGCAGCTTAAAAAAGAATGTTCTAATGCAGTAGTTCTAAGCATCTGATGGTGTTACATCCAGTTCAAAGTCAGCAAAAGCTTCTAAAATGCTTTCATTTAATTGCTTGAAAATATTACAACATGAAAGCTTGATTTTATCAACAAAACCACAGGTGGTACCATAGCCTCTAAAAGCATTAAAAACAGTAACTGCATTTATTCTTTCTCACCCTAAAGCCTTATAAATAGGTTGGACAGGAATTTTCTGTTGATCACTGCCAAGAGTGCAGAGGTTTGTTGATAAGTTGAAGTGCTAGCACTTTATCAGAATACATACAGTATATCCAGGCAATATGGCAACTCAGGAAATTTCATTTTAATATCTACTTATGTGCTCCTTAAACGGATCAGCTGATATTGAGTAAGTGCCATTATTGTAGTGAAGTTGCTATTGATTGTTGAATTTGTGAATAATTTTATGACCCAAGTACAGTAATCATTCTACTATTGCTTAGATATTGGACAACATTTTCAGTAAAACATTCCTGATCCCACCACCAATACAATTGGCAGATTCCTTTGATAAGTGTTTGAAATCAGCAATATTTTTCAATGACTTTGGAAAGTTGTGTCCATTGAACATGATTTATATTTTATCATAAATTAAGGAAAGAAATTGCAAAGGAAACAGATTTACTGTGATGGAATCTCCAGCTAAAGCGGGGTGAGATGTGAAGAGGGGGGCTGAGTTTAGAGTCCTTGCACAACAGAAAGCAGGGCAGGGCCTTACTTCCCCTAAAGTTCCTGAAGCCCTATCTGATCATTCCCAAGAGAATGCAGTTATTTTGGCAAGATTCTTGTAAATAGGCATTGTAACAATAAAGAAGTAACTTTGATCAACTCATGGTTCCTTATGCCTGATGCTAATCAAGACTTTGCAACAAAGTTGTTCCTTCAAACATTGCAATCCAAATGTGCCTATATTAGCTAGTCAACTTTTCTTCGCTAGTTTACTATAGGAATGCCATCTTGAAAGTGTGCAAGGAACTAAAACCATGCTGATTATTCATAAGTGCTAATGGCATTTTAAAATTTACATCTGGTTAAGATTTGGCAGCCAATAGCATTACCATAAAAGGTCTGGAGTCCTTTTTAATTTCCAAATGCCTTAGAATACAATTTCAGTTACATTCTTAGAATTTCTCTTCCACATGTTAACTTTCCTTTCCATTGATCTTTATAGGAAACCACAATTCACCACAACGCTTTAAAACAATAGGGTGAAAATATATTTACAAAGTGCATCGGGAAGACATGGGAACTGAAGGTGTTTTACAATATATCAGATGTTATCCTTCATATCTAGATTTGTTTTAGCAGTTGTCTGTATACAACAGCCTTTTCTAACCTGATGCACACCAGATGACCTTGCTGGAGGAGATGATGGATATCTGTTCATTGATATCTGTAGTTCATTAAACTAGGGAATGTTGATAAAGAATCAAAAGAGAAACAGTACTGTCCTCAGTTTTCCCTCTGTACCCTGTTTCCCTGAAAATAAGACCTATCCCAAAAATAAGCCCTAACATATTTTTACATGTGTGCCTAATAAAAGCCCTACTCCCAAATAAGCCCTAAGAGCTTGCGCAGCTGATTGCCCGCCCATTCTGTCTCATTGCTCATGGTTCCGCAGCCACAAGGTGAAGTGGGGTGGTGGTGGAGCTGCCCCATGCACCCTGCACTGGGTTACCTCAGGGCCTCTGCAACCAGGCCATCCACACCCTGATAGCTGCCTCATGGCGGCAGCACTAGCACCCATGTACAGGAGCCCACGTGACCACCAGTCCACTTCCTCTTGCTTGCAGCCGCAATGAAGCAGGAGGTTGAGTGGTGTGCTGGTGCCGTGGCCACGAGGCAAGGCAGGTGTCCGGGAGTAGATGGCATGGCTGTATGACCCTGAGAGAACAGTGCGGGGTGCATGGGGCAGCTCCACTCACCCCAGCCTCGCCTCATGTCTGCGGCACCGGCATGTTGCTTGGCCTCTTGCTCTGTTGCAGCTGCAAGCAAGCAGAAGAAGTGAGCTGGTGGCCATGCATGGTCCTGCTGAACAGGGCTGCTGGAGCCGCCGCCGTGAGGCGAGGCAGGTGTCAGGACATAGGTAGTCTAGCTGCAGGACCCTGAGGTAAGCTGATGCACAGGGGTGAATGTTCCCGGTTTGGACTGGATCGCCCGATCCGGTAGCGATGGCAGTGGGTGGTTCGGAGAACCGGTAGCAAAAATCCCTGCGCCGCCCCCCCACCCACCATGCCCAGCTGAGCCGCACGATCATCAGAGGCTTTTTTTTTTTACTTTTAAAAGCGTTTTTTCTACAACCTCTTCCGATGAAAAAATGCTTTTAAAAGTAAAAAAAAAGCCTCTGATGATCAGTGGCTCAGCTGGGATCATCAGAGGCTTTTCAAAGCATTTTTTTCTGCAACCTCTCGGCCGAAGAGGTGGTAAAAAAAATGCTTTGAAAAGTCTCTCATGATCCCAGCTGAGTTCCCTGATTGGCAGAGAGGCATTTTTTAAAGAGCCTCTCTGACGATCCCAGCTGAGTTCCTGAACAGCAGAGAGGCTTTTCAAAGCATTAGAAAAAATGCTTTGAAAAGTTAAAAAAAAAAGTTGGCCACGCCCACCCAGTCACATAACCCTCCCCCCAAGTTACCCCCACAGAACCAGTAGTAACAAATTTTACATTTCACCCCTGCAATGCAGGGCACGTATGGCAACTCTAGCACTCCACCTCACGGCAGCAGCACTGCTGTACTGCACTGCCTCGTGCTCTGTCATAAGCAAGCAAAAAAAGTGGGCCTCCCGTACATGGAAAAAAAATAAGACACCGCACGAAAATAAGCCCTAGTGCTTATTTGTGTTGTGGCCTGTGCAGTAAGTAGCTGATTCCAACAGCGAGGAGTTTGGTGTGGTGCAGCCTGTGTTGCTTGCGCTCGAGTCAGACAATGAGGATGCTGGAGAAGATGTGGTGCCAGAGGCGGGTATTCAGCCAGGGCCTTCAGAACCTCCAGAAGCTCCCATAAATGAAGAGGAAGAAGAGGAGGAGCCTTTTTTTGATGCACGAGTGCGCACAGCTTTTAAAAGGCAGGACTGGCTCCTCAGGAGGAAGTCTCCTCGAGAGTAAGGCTTGGGGCTAATTGGCCACTCCCCTAGCCTATTTAAAGAAGGACGACGACTGATGCAATTTGCAGGGAACATCTTCATTCATATTCCTTTGCGTCTTGATTCCAGAAACGTTTGATTAGGCTCTTGTTTCTCTCTTGTCAATTTTCCTGCAAATTGCTTCTGGGCATTCTGCCAACCACAGTAAGATTACGATTATCTGAAATACTGTACCTCAGAATTGAGTTATTATTCTTTGGATTCTTATCGGCTGTTAATGAAGTTAAGGCATATTAATTATAAGGCATATAAATCAAATTAAAAAAAAAAGTTAAATTAACAGCCCTTGTTCAGACAAGACTGATTTAAACTGTACTTTTGTTCGGACAGCTACTAAGAAAGCTCATTAGTAGTCCTTAATTAGTAAACTAAGGTTTGTATGGACTTTGTGTGTGCTGCGTTCTTTGGGATCCGTAGCTGGGGCAGAACAATTTGGGGGCCCAGATGAAAGTAAGACCCGGTCTTATTTTCAGGGAAACACAGGTACTTCTTTCATAAGTTATCAAATATATATTGTCATTATGGTTAATTTGCTGTGTAAATGGGTTGTTATACAATGGAAGATATTGCCATATGATGGACCAAGTCCTACAGCTGCAAAAACAATACTCTTTAGCTGGGGAAAATACAGATGCCAAAAAATAGAGGAATTGCATTTTAGGAAATAATGCTCCAATATTTCGCTACCAATTTATCAAGGAATAACATTAGATTTTAATAATTTAATAATTATCATCTTGAACACCCATCCCCTGAAACAAAGTTATAAATGCCTTTAGAGAAAATTCCAAGTGTGCTTATAACTTTATCTTTGCTTGTCAGGATCAATGTATTGACTGCTTTGCTGGCCACTGGATTTATGCCCTTTCTTAAAATCAGCCCTGGTGTTTTCAAATAATATTTTTATGATTTAACAGCCTAAGGGGAAACGGAGGAATTCTGCATTTATTAATGCTGCTACACCAGTGACAAAGAATCCTGCTTACAGGAGGAATTTGGCTTGGGAGTACACTGGACTGTTTTTTTAAGTGGCACCAAGCACTTCAAATCCAATAGCAGAGATTCAATGGTCCTATAAAGATAATTGTTACTATCTCTGTCTTTCAATAAAAGGGGGAAAAAATCACACATATCATACAAACACCCAATACACAAACAAATGACTGCTGCTAAGAAACAAATGTGGGAAAAACAATTCATTTAACAAGAAAAAATGTGAGCGGAAACAACAAACAAAAAAACCCCCCAAACAATAAAACAATCCTTGGTGCAGAATAAATGGAGCTGAAATAATTCTACTGGCTAATTTTGGAACAGAAGGCTCAAGGCAACATATATGAAATGCATATTTGTTTGTTAAGCAAAATTTGACATCATACATCACAGGACATTTGCTTCCACAGGAAGTGGTAATAGCTAAGTGGTTTAGATTTTGAAGGAGATTAGCAAAGAAGGGTCACATATGAGATCTGCAGCAGAGCAGCTAAGGTACAGGCAGAAAGTCCTATACTTTCATTCATTCACCTTCAAAGAAAGAGTGAAAAAGTCCTGCCTGAATCTCAGGAAAGCAGCTATTAAATCAGTGCAAATAATATTGGGATAGATCAGCGGTTCTCAACCTGGGGGTCGCGACCCCTTTGGGGGTCGAACGGCCATTTCACAGGGGTTGCCAAAGCCCTCTCTCGCCCCCCTCCCATGCCTTCACTCACCCTCACCCTCTGCCTCTGTTGGATCGCCGGTCGCTTACCCCGCCCACTCCCAATCTTTTGCTGCCTCCTGAGTCCCAGTTGATGGCTAAAGGGAAAAAAACTGTTTAAATTCTTGCCGCGGGGCTTCAAAGGGCCTCCCCTACAGCTGATCAGTGTTAAGAGAAAACAAATGAGTAGACCCGTGCCTGCAAAAATAGAAAAAACAGCCCCTTTCAGTTCCAGCATAGATTAATTACCATTAGTTGATTAGATTGGCCTCCTGACTCTCAGCTGATTTGCTCTCAGCTGTTTTGCTAGCTGCTTAAGAGGTGCAGATTTTTTTTCCCCCAAGCCATGCTGAAAACTGAAATTGAAAGTAAAGCAGGGTCTTTGCTGCAACGTGACAAAATGAGACAGAGAGAGATTTCTTTTTCTTTTTCCTCACCATATAGGTGGAAAAACTGCAAACAATGGGAAATTTAGGGCAAAAGAGGAGGTTCAAGATTTTAAAACACAAAAGAAAAAAGCTCTATTTAACTAGGGAATTGTAATAATTGAGATACTATTAATTGTATATTGTTTTGAAAGCAGAAATGGTTAAGTTGTGGTTTGGAAGAATATATGGGGGAAATTATTTGGTTTATTATTATTGGTAAATATAATTAATTGATTTGTAAGAAATTGGATTGCATGGAAACAATTGGAATATTCATGTTCATATTGATTAATATACAAAAAAGATAGTTATATAACTAATTGATTTATATTAAAATGTTGAATTTGTATTAAACAACTGTATTACATAATTACATAATTAACCAATGTGATGATTGATATAAAAATAGATGACAATGGGAAGGGGTATAATATAGAATAGAAGGGAAAAATTGAAATTGGTTAAGATTAGAGATGAGGATGAAGGGTAATATTGGTTTTTTAAAAAAATAGATGAGGAATAAATATGGCAAAAAGGAAATATAGAAATTGTAAATTTAATTGAAATGATTAAACACTATTAAAATTTGTGAACCGGCCAAATACTCTGTTCAAAGAAAATACATTGTATGTTTGTATGTGTGTTTCTAATTATTACTATTTATTCATATTTGTTCTCTTTTATTCTTTAAAGTTTAACAATTCATTCTTTATCTTAATATCTTTATATTTGTTTGGGGTTGGTTTTCTTCCCTTTTATCTTTTTTATTGTACAGCAATCTTTCTCCTCAAACCTACCACCTCTCTCTTTTCTTTCCTTCTTACTTTCTCTTCCCCCCTCTTTTCCTCCCTACTTCCTCTTCCTTTCTCCTTCTCCTCTCTTCCTCCCTCTCTTACCTCCACTCCTACTCTAATTTCCCTTCCCTTCCTTCATCCCTCTCTATTGCTGTATCCTTTTATGCACATGGACTATTCAGAGGGCTGAAAAAGTTATTTTTGACTGGTCCTCGCACTTTTGACCAGTTCTCAAACTTACGACTGTCCTCACATTTTACGTTTTGGCCCTATCTTGTCACCATGGTGAAGAGAAGCAGTTGTGAAATGAGTGACACGGTTGTTAAGAATGCTACAATGGGCATAAATGATGACCAGTCATAAGTGCGAAGACCGGTCAAAAGTGCGAGGACCTGTCAAAAATCACTTTTTTCAGCCCTCTGGGAAGTCCTTTTGTGCACATGGACTACTCAGAGGGCTGAAAAGTTATTTTTGACTGGTCCTCGCATTTTTGACCAGTCCTTGAACTTACGACTGTCCTCACATTTTACGTTTTTTCCCTATCTTGTCACCATGGTGAAGAGAAGCAGTTGTGAAATGAGTGACACGGTTGTTAAGAATGCTGCACCGGCATAAATGTGAGGATGGTCATAAGTGTGAGGACCAGTCAAAAGTGCAAGGACCTGTCAGAAATGACTTTTTTCAGCCCTCTGAGTAGTCCCTATACACATAGCCATGGCCACCCGGTCACATGACCAGCTAGCCATGCCCGCCCGGTCACATGACCTCCAAGCCACACCCACAAAATAAGCCACGCCCACAGAACCGGTAGTAAAAAATTACTACCTAAAAAAAGGTAATTACTAAAAAAAAAAAGTACTAAAAATTTATGAAGTAGCAACGAAAATAATTTTATGGTTGGGGGTCACCACAACACGAGGAACTGTATTAAAGGGTCGCGGCATTAGGAAGGTTGAGAACCACTGGATTAGATGGACCAATCACCTCATGCCAAAGAATAACAGAGTTGGAAGGGACCTTGGATATCTTCTAGTGCAATCCCCTGCTCAGGCAGGAAGCTCTACACTATTTCAGATAAATGGTTGTCCAATCTCTTTTTAAAAACTTCCAGTATTGGAGCATTCACAACTTCTGTAGCAAGTTGTTCCACTGATTAATTGTTCTAACTGTCAGGAAATTTCTCTTTAGTTCTAGGTTGCTTCTCTCTTTACTTAATTTCCATCCTTTGCTTCTTGTCCTGCCTTTAGGTGCTTTGGAGAATAGGTTGACTCCCTCTTCTTTGCAGCAACCCTTTAGATATTGGAACACTGCTATCATGTCATCCCTAGTGTTTCTTTTCATTAAACTAAAGTGGTATTAACACCTCACGTGATCTTGATTTGATCCCTCTGTTAATGCAGCCTAGGACTGTGCTGTTTTTTTTGGCAGCTATAGCATACTGTTGGCTTATATTTAAGTGATTGTCCCTTAGAATTCCCTCTCACAATTACTACTATTGAGCCAGGTCCCACCTATACTATACCTGTGCATTTAGTATTAATTGCCTAAATGTAGAACTTTACTTTTTTCACCACTGAATTTCATTTTATTAGATAGGGCCCAGTGTTCAAATTTGTCCAAGAGCTGTGGTGGCGCAGTGGATAGAATGCAGTACTGCAGGTTAACTCACTGCTCGTTCCAGGAGTTTGATTCGGAGTGGCTCAAAGTTGACTCAGCCTTCCATCCTTCCAAGGTCAGTAAAGTGAGGACCTGGATTGTTGGGGGAAATATGCTGACTCTGTAAACCGCTTAGAGGGGGCTGTAAAGTACTATGAAGTGGTATATAAGTGCTATTGCTGTCAATATCTTTATGTATCTTAAGCCTATCTTCTGGAATATTGGCTATTCTGCCAGCTTGGTGTTGTCTGCAAATTTGATGAGTTCCCCATCTATCCCCTCATCTAAACCATTAAGATATTGAAGAGTACTGGGCCCAAGAATTCTTCAGTTCTTATTTTCATGGCAAATGTGTCTGTTTATTTGATAGAATACCTAAATAGCGCCCACAACATGTTCTCAACATTTCAAATGTGCACTCCAGTCCCCAAAATTAATTTTAATGTTGCACTAGAATTGCAACATTAAAAGCATTAAGAGACTAGCAGACTGATTGACATACAAGTAAGGATTTCTAGAAATATTTCCAATCATATGGCTGACCTAAATTTTAAAATAATTCTTGGGATCCCAAGTACCATAGGAGGACATAACATAGATTGATCTCTTGTACATACTTACCAAACAGTTCATGATTTCTACTCCACTTGGATTCACAGTTAATGCTTCATCATACAACTGCTTAGCCTCTTCCAAGCTGCCGTTCATCTCTGCAAGCCTCCCCCGCATGTACAGCACAGCATGAGATGTGGGAAAGAGACTGGCTGCCTCCTGGATACAAAAGCTTGCTTCTTTGAGATGCTGTTGTTCCATGAAGACTTCAGCTACAGAACCCAAAACAAAGCATGGATATATTCTAAACTTTATTCTGGAGATGATAAAGAATGGATCTGACATTTTTGCCCACTTATTGAGTCTTTCCCAAGGATAGGCAGATGCTGTTGTTTGATAATATTAAAGGTATAATGATGATGATAACTGTTTTTTCAGGCCATACAATGAATTTTTCATTTGGTCTACTTAAATTGGGCCTGCAGAACAGGTGGCCTGCCACCAGATTTGTGTGGCCTAGTGGCTTTTTGAAAACTTATTGAATTTGCTGCTGCCAAATGTTGCCACTGCCTAGAAACATCCAATCTCAGCCTAGGTTTTCACAGCCAACTCTGACCCCATATACACACTCTCAAATATTTCCAGGGCTCATTGATATCACTGCTGCACCACCAGCCACTAAACAGTTGGCTCATACCAGTTTTGTGACCCACAATTATCTTTAAGTTATTGATTTGACTTTTTTTTACATTATTTGTGCATGTTTGAATTGAATCAACAAAAACATAGGTGATGACTGGATTTTAAAGAAAAGTAGCTGTTAAAAAATATTTCTCATTTCTCACTTTTTTGTGGAATACAGTCCTTTCTTTGGTCTTTCTCTGCCTTTTCGACAAATATGTGGGTTCATTTAGAGCAGTGTTTCTCAACCTTGGTAGCTTGAAGATGGGTGGACTTCAACTCCCAGAATCCCCCAGCCAGCAGTGCTGGCTGGGGGATTCTGGGAGTTGAAATCTACCCATCTTCAAGCTACCAAGGTTGAGAAACACTGATTTAGAGTTTTCACTTTTGTTATCACTCTGTGGGGAAGAAGACTGTAATTCTCGTGGTGAACATATGAAACTATTTAATACCAAGAGCACTGCCTGCTCTTAAACTAGGTATCTAATGGGAGGAGGGTTCCCCCCCCCCCCATTCGTTTAACAAAAAGCACCTCACCCTATCAATATTTCTAATGAAAGAATATATATATATATATATATATATATATATATATATATATATATATAAGAGCCAGACCTTTTACAGTATATATGAGGCCCATCCAAGGAACTGCTACACTCACCAGATCCAAAATTTCTTCTGCTCTGCCTGGCAATTTTTTTTGGAAATCCTTCTTTGTTATTGCTGCCATCAGGGAAATGACAGCAGTATTTGCATACAAATAGAACTGGTAGTTGCTGATCAAGAGAGAATCAGTGAAATTATTATTTTATATTTATATTGTTTTCAGCCCAGGGTACTTCACATAGATTTTTGGGGGGGAGGGAGGGGGAGAAGGCGAGGGATGTACACTACCTCTTAATACTTGTATATGATGTCATGATGCAAGTGTGGAAAGGCACAATTTGTGTTTAGATATTACAGTACCCATTTCATGACTTTGGTGTTACTATTGTTACGAATGAACCCTATAACAACTATAGGGATCTACTTCATTTTAACTCTGAAAAAATCTTATAAGGTAGGCTAGGAAAGAGCATTTAACACAAAATTTTGAGGACTTTCAGGAGCTTTAAAGCAGAAATGGGTTCCTAACCATCTGTGAGACTTAAAGCATCCAGTTTGACTCACAACCCCGCTCTCAAACTCTTCCCAATTCAATGAATTTTGGTTCCACCTACTCTGGGAAACCACAAAACTGATGGCCACTTGCAGCTCTGGGTCCTCATGTTTTATTCTTCTTTTTTAAACGGTGGCAAAATCTCAGCTCTGAATTCCCATCTTGTATTTTTGGGTGGATCTAATTGACAGTGATATGCATATCCTTAGACACATATAGTCAGCATAATGAATCTTGGAAACATCACAAGCATCATTCTTTGCCTCTCAGATTTAAATAGCTCATTATAGCGGGCATCAATACATGTCCTCGGAGTCTTGATTCCTTCATGTTTGATGCTAACAATTTCAGAGAATCAGAGCCATTCCATCTTGTTTGATGAGAATAAATGGAATGGCCGAAAACTGTCCCATCTGACTCTTTCTATCATCTGTTTGCAGTCAATCCAACTGCCCGAATAGAAGGAATTATCTAGGACTGCACTATATTTCAATTCTATTTTGGAACCCGCTTTATTTGGCCCCATTGTAAGTATTTTATATATCGATGAAAATTTCTTCCCCCTTTTATGTTCTGCCTTTTAAATTGTACATTTCTCAGTCTTTAAATTGCATCTATTGTTTTTCCTGCAACAAATTAACATAAATACTTCTCTAGAAACTATTGATCTGATGGAAACCATTTTGAGAATCTTTCCAGCTGAATGATAAGAAATTCTTTAAAACAATATTTTTTTAGCTGAAGTTTAAAAACGTTTTGCCTAACCTAATGTTTCCTAAAGCGAGCATTAGAAAGAACAGGTTTTTTTTTCTTAAAAGTATTAGCAAATACCCCCCCTCCCCTGGATGTATTTACAATATATAATAGATAGATGGGAGTCTATTTTTACAAAGGGAAAGTGTGAGTAATGAAATTGCTCTAATGTTTATGTTTTGCAGCAACTTGTAATATGTGCCTGCATTTCACAACTAGAAATACTGGGCAAGAATACTAATGCAATCTGCTGACATGGATCAAGTTTTATTAATGTAAACATTGTTATGATCTATGTACAACAGTTATTAAGCCCTCATAAAATCTTTAGTTGACTATATTTTGCTTTTACTGAATTAGTTCATTAAATATTTCGACAGACAAATTAGTAATTCTTCCTAATGCTATTGGGAAAAATATTTTTAAAATAAATAATTACAATTATTCAGTTCCCTGGTATTAGACACCATTAGAATATTGAGGTAAGAGCTGACAATATTAATATTGTCACAGTAACAAAAGAAAGAACAGAAAAAAAATATTTTCTATCCTTAAAACAGAGTTTCTCAAACTTTTTCCCCCTGGAGAAATCCTTGAAATAATGTTCAGGCCTCAGGGAACCCCTGTATTAAAAACTGCAAAACATATAAAAACCTGACAGTACAATTCACTTCTAACCTACTCACAACCCATGTTTTACAATGGTTACAATAATAACAAAGCAGCAGGCTGCAGCTGAGTCACAGCATGCAATAATTCCTACCACTGTGAATGCTAGTATTATGTAGCATGCATAGTTTAAAAAAAAATGTCAGTCATAATCTTGCATGGAACGGTTGGAACCCCTGGCGTCTTGGAAAAAAAACCCCTCTTGTGAAAGGTTGCTGTAAAGTAACACCTTCATTTGTAAGAAGGATGAGGGGTGTTATTTAGCTATTTCAGTCTGACTCAAGGTTGTTAAGTCTTTTTCTAGGAAAGGATCCCTCTCGTCAGCCTTTGGCAGGAAGCATGTTTTAGATGGACAAAGGGACAATAGCTGAGATTACGTAGCTGAGAGTAGCTGAGCTGAGGATCCTGGCAATGCTAGCCTAGAAGTGCCAGTGACTAAGAACACCTGTCTCTTAGAAAGATGAGTGATGGGAGGATTGACCTGAGTGTGTCAGTCCCGCCATTTAGCTTGCCTCCACCCCACCTCCTCAATCCTCTCAGGAAACAGTAATCAAGTAATTTAGATACCCTGGGAAAGCTGCACTTTTGTATATCATTTCTTCCAAAAACTGCCTAGTTTTTGGAGCTACTTTATATCTTCAGCATTAGAGACTGAAAAATACAAATTAAAAAGTAGTGAAAGGATGTTCATGCATTTTAAAAATATGTCAAATCTGGGCAGTGTGCAGCTAATGGAGATCATACACCAGGCATCAGGAGTCAAGGCCTGAAGATGTATCTCTTAATGTTGTTTCCAAATGCATGAGTTCTACAATGCAGTTACATTACTTTTGACCTAATTCTTTTTTGTTATTAAAGTGCAAGGCAATTCAATTTAATCTCAAAGATCTTAAAAAATAAAGATCCTGAGCTTTTTCTAATGAGCTTATTTGGACCTGATAAAGGCAAATAACATCTCCGTTCAGTATTCATTGGGTTATTGGGTGCCCCCAAAGCTTAGGACATTTTCACTATTTTTATATTATTTGACTTCTCATGAACAACATTGAAGACAACAGTATTTGTGGGTGAGCAGAATTTCTTCCTGCAAATAAGGACCTGTCTTGGCGCCTTCTCAGGTGGCCTCAGGAAAACAACCTGAAGATCCTGTTATTCACACTCCTGACAGTTGGGGGAAAATTGAAAAGAATAAAATGTGGTTGGAGCTCTCATTTCCCAGGGGAAAAAGACAATGGGAGAAGGCATGCTTTGCTTGGAGAAAGCTTCTGGTTCAGTATATGTATATGTATATGTATATGTATATGTATATGTATATGTATATGTATATGTATAT
>WNWU01000018.1:10655123-10666987 GCA_012654045.1 Ptyas mucosa | reverse complement strand
TATATGTATATGTATATGTATATGTATATGTATATGTATATGTATATAAAAGGATCAGATAATATAGGATAAGGAATATATTTTCTTCCAGGACAGCCTTCTTTGGTCAGCCAGGACAGAACTAGAACTAGATGAACAATTTGACCTACTGGTAAAGCAGTTGGCTGTGTGCTACAATTGTATAACAACATATTCCTTTAACACGCAGGGTGTCTGTGGCTAATGAGGAGGAATCCTGTTGCCAAGTGAGTAAAAAGAACGCTATGAAATAATCCTCAAACCCTAGCTGCCTTTAGGAAGACCTGTTAATTTTAAAATCCTTTGTGTTCTTAAAAATTGTACAGTATTTGCAAATAATGCCAGCATGACCTCATTTTCAGTTTTAATTTCTTGACTTTTTTTCAGCAGTGTGATGTCTACACAAACCAGCCTCTTTGGGGTATTATTAAATTCTGTCAAAAACACTGGCAATATTTACAAGGAAGGCACATTATAAATATCGCCAGTGGAAGAAATTATTAAAACCGTAAGACTTTCCATCCTTTCTCTTTTTTAGCACAATCTGAAGACATACAGCTATTTTTAAGTATATAAAAAGATAGAGGCATCTGCAGGACCTGGGCTTTTATCAAAATGTGCCCCTTGCCCAAAATACATTTAATAAATAAAAATTTAATACTGTAATAAAGAAAACACTCATTCAAAAGGGGTGTTGCTTGTATTGCTTTAGAACGATACTATTTTCACCATTTGCCTCCCTTCCTACCTTTACTCTGCAAATGCCTCTTAAAAGAATGAAACACTATGTGGGAAGATTCTCTAAATTTCCCATTCTAGAGAATAAACATCAAAAGGTCGATCTGGGCTCTGAGACAAATGAAAAGCACCTCTTAGTCAATGCTAAGCAGGGGCACTGCAGATTTTGTTCTTTTATATTATTCAATTTAACAGACATCTCCCAGATTAAAGTTCAGAAATAAATATATATACATATTGCTCACTATCTTTTAACAGTGCTTAGCCAACAATGGTGATTGAAAAGCTAAACTGGTCAAACTTGGTTACGACTGGGATAGCAGATTGAGAAGTTTTGAAAAATTCCAGAAGATAACAGCAAACTAATTCAGTATACTTGCTGAGAACAGTTCATGGATGTAAAGGTCTGATTACTGTTACTAACAATAAAAGTAGGGTTAGTACTCATGGCCAGTGCTTCTTGTCTGGATTACCTTGAAGGCTGGCATCAGTCTCGCGAGTCTCAAAATAGACATCTCCCCTTTTGCCTTTATAGCCCAAGAAATTAGGAAGACATCTTTCTGAAATTAAGATGTTTGCCATGCCCCACCCCCCTTATATGACCTTTACCTAATTGTCTCCTCCTCCTCTTTTTCTTTTATTACAGATTATTTCAGTGGATGTGTTTATTGAATCATCAGGATTTGAACTCACCTCACAGAAGGGTTTTATTTGCAGTTCCTTATTGTTGAGAATCTGCCCTGGCTGCAAACTGCTGACCGTGCCTGTAGGCACCATTTATTTTGGCATCCTTGGATTTTATATCTGTCTTGATTTTGCTTACTGTGCTGGCTTTAAGTATCACAGTGATGGTAAACTCTTCATAAACCTCAAATGTATATTTAGAAAACAAAAAACACACTTCAATCTTTCTGTTTTGTAAGAGAAAAAACCCCCTGGGGTATCAATAAGATCTTCGGGAGGTAGAAGAAATAGCAGAGAGCGAACTTTCTAATTGATCTTTTGGTAAGCAGATATTTTGTGAATAGTGAGACCTTTATATCAGCCATTTTGTGACAAAGCCTTGCTTTCCAAATGTGTCCCTTGGCCAAAATACTGTACATATCCAGAGGAAACAACTCACTGAAGGCTTTTTACATTCTTTTAAAAAATTAACAAACATATTTGGATACCAAATTGAATTTTAAAAATAAAATATATTTTATACGGAAATAAGGCAGAACAGGAGTTGTGCGGTGGCCTAGAGGTGGAGCTCTTGCCTCACAATCAGGAGGCTGTGATTTCGATCCTAGGTAGAGGCAGATATTTCTCTTTCTGGTACACTGAGGATATATCTGCTGAACAAAACTCCACATTGGTGACAGGAAGGGCATCCGGCCATTAAAACACTCTGCTAGCTCCATTCAGTTGCCCAGATTCCATCCTGCAAGGGATTATGGGGACGTTAAATGAAGATGATGATGATGGAAATAAGGCAAAACAGACTTGTGCTGTTTATAGCCATAGGCTATAAACAAAGTTGCCCATATTTAATGCTGAAGGCTTTATCTGAAACGTCCATCTTTTAAAGGCCTGGGTAAAATTGGGGAGGGGGAGGGACAGACTTTTTTAGAGATATATTGAAATATCTGGTGAAGTGCTGAACACACAATCAGTGGACTTAATACAAAGGCATAGAAAACTAGTCAAATGCATTAAAATAACCTGCTGAATTGGGAACTAAATGAGGATAACAGGAGGAATATTGCATAAGGATTTTATCATATTCAACTATCTGTTAGCAACCAACAATATAATTTTATCTACTAAAGGGAGGGGGAGGGGGAGGAGGAGAAGAAGAAATGAAATGGGCTGGAGACATAAGCAATTTGAAAATGTGAGCACTGAATAGCACTTTTCTGGATTTTTTCAGCTGCTCTGAATCTGTGTGGGCTCATAAATGTACCATTTGCATTGCCACAATTAAAAAACAAAAAAAATGTAACAAGATGAAATGTATGTAAACGAGAACAATAAAATATATTCATGGCAGTGAGGAAGATTTTAACAGTGAGGATTATTTACTCAAAGGGTGGACTGAAAATCAGCAGAGGATGATGTATGTGGGTGGTTTAATTTAGGTTACAATTTTTTAAAAAGTTGAAAAGCAAATTTCCATCCTATTGCTTATTCTATGGAAAATAAATAAAATGCCTTGATAAAGGCATAATTTTTCTAGCCGCACCACAAAAAAAATGGTGGCTGATTGTTGAGAAGAAACTTTGTTGACACTAGCCAACAAATAAAAAAAAATGGGCTCAGAAAGCAGATTAAATTGACAATAAATACGTGCTTCCAAGAAACTAAATTTTATGCTTCTATTAGTCATTTATTTTGCTTACTGGTGAACCAGAAACACAATTAATCTATGGAACTAATTTACAGAGGGCTACAGAAATCAGACTGGGAGAATGAAGGATTGTTTGAAATAGGCTGTAAATCTTTATTTTGTATAGAAATATTTGAACAAAATATGATCTTTTTCTTTTTTTTTAAGGTATACATATGCCAAATCTTACTTTAGATAGGAAATGAGTGGGAAGCCAAGCTACTCATATAACAGCTTTGTAAATAAACCTATAAAAGAGGATGGGAAGAAGGAGGAGAAAGAGGAAAACAATTTTGTGCTCATATTTGCAATTCTCTATATAATGATCTTAAATTAGAATTAGAATTATGGTAGATTAGACCAGCGGTTCTCAGCCTCAACAATTTTAAGTTTACTGGCTGGGGAATTCTGGGAGTTGATGTCTCCCACATCTTAAAGTTGCTAAGATTGAGAAAGTGCAACTTCCCTTATGCTTCACTATTGACTATGGTGGTAAGATTGATGAGAATTATGGCCTAATGGCTTTTGAAGGGTTACAGGTTTTTCATGCCTTAATGAAGATCTCAACATGGAACAGAATAGGTACAGGTAGTCCTCAATTTACAACCAAAATTGAGCCCAAAATTTGTTGTTAAGTGAGACATTTGTTAAGTGAATTTTGCTCCATTTTATAACCTTTCTTGCCTCAGCTGTTAAGTGCATCACTGCAATTGATAAGTTAACCTGGTTGTTAAATGAATCTGGCTTCCCCATTGACTTTGTCAGAAGGTCACAAAAAATAATCACATGATCTTAGGACACAGCAAGTTGAGGACTACCTATACAACATCCCACACCAAGCAGCATAGGATTTACCTGCCAACTAAGAAGAACAATGAAAAGGTAGAACAGGTTTAGAGATGATGAGAGAACTGGAAATCAAATCTTATGAGGAATGGTTATAGGAATTGGGATGCTTATCTTGTGGAAGGGAAGATCTCAGGGAAATGTGATAGTTGTCTTCAGAGAGCAAAAGGAGCGAGGATTGGAGTTGTTCGCTGTTGCCCTGGAGAGCAGACACAGAAGCAGTGGATTGAAACTACAGGGAAGTTAAATATGAGGAAGAATTTCAGATGACAAGAACAGTTAACCAGTGGAATAGGTTATCTCACAAAGAGATATGTCCCCTTTCACTGAAGTCTTAAGCAGAGGTAGTCATTTGTCTAAAATGCTTTAATCCTGCAGGGATTTGATTAGAAGATTTTTGAGATCCATCTCTACATTTTTGCGATCCCTGTTCACTCAACTACAGATAAATTAGATGGCCGTCCTGTTTCCAATGATACTTGGTCAGACATCTCTTAAAGTTAACAAACAAATACGAAGTTAACAGTCTTTATGCCATTAGCCAGACTCCCAAGGTTTTGGGTTCTCCATTATCTTCATTCAATGACGCAAATGGCATCATTTGGGGCTATTCAGCAGTGCACAGTTGCAAGAAATGGAGCTGTTCCTTTAAATTCCTTGTAGCTCTGCTTGTTGGATGAGAAAGCCATCCTCCTCTCCCTCTTCCTCACCCTTCCTCCAGACTGGAGACATAAGGACTCAGCTGAGATGTAGACTTATTAGATCTATTGATTGTAATCACTATCTCAAAATTTATAGTAACTGAATTGGAGAACAGTGCAGTAGTTTCCTGAATTTCCAAATAAATCCACAAATACAGGCTGCCTATTAATTCTTTTTTACTGAAAAAAAGTTGGGTTTATATGACAAACTAGATTAAATTGGCTAATCTGGGTCAGAAGTTATTATTGCATAACACACTGAATCAAACTGGTCATCCACATTTCGGCCTAGCATGCTTGCAAAACTTCCTTGTCTGTTTAGGTTAATATCTTTTGTGAACCCAAGAAATTGGATAAGTGTCAGGTCTGCCATCTTTGGCTTGGTGCCTTGCTGGCATCCTGCCACCAAAGGCCAGGAGGTAGGGGGCATGGGGGGGGGGGAGGACAAATGGGCAATAATCATGTATGGGGATGTGATGGGAATTAGGGAGGGGGAATGACAGGTTGAGGAAGACCAGAGAAGCATATCTCAGGATTTCTCAAAACACCTATGTGGCTCTTTGTAATCTAAAGATGAATTCGTTATGGGGGGAGGGCTGGGACAAGTGGAAAAATTTGTAACTTTTCATATGGGAAATTTAATTCTAGCCTGACTTTACTGCAGCCAGCAATCTTTGGTAAAAGACCTTATCACTTCACCCAAATGGAGTCAAGGGTCTTTCTTTCCCAAGGGACCTGATTGGGGCAGGTCTAGCAATAACTTTGGTCTAGTGGTTAAGGCACAAGCCAGAAAGCATGAGACAATGAATTCAAGTCCCTCTTTAGTTATGAAAGCCAGTTCAGTGACATTGGGCCAGTCACTCTCTCTCAGCCCAACTCACTTCACAGGGTTGTTTTTCTGGGGAAATTAGGAGGAGGAGGAACATGTGTCGGATATGTTTTCCATCTTGAGTTATTTGTAAAAATAATAAAAGTGGGATATAAATAAATAAACATCATTTATTAACTAAATCATGGATAAACATGTTGTCTGAATACAATCAGATGTTATTTGTGTATGCTTGATCTATGGTCAGTTTTGAACCCAGGCGATTAGTCTGGTTTAGTAAACCATTAGTCAGTTAAACATGGGTTAGCATGTTGTGTGAAAACAACCTAAGATCTTCACGTTGCATAGTAACTCCCTCTTGCCTTGTCTGCCAAATGATGACCAATTTTGGGCTCAAGATAAGCTTTTTTTTTTTTTTTTGCAAAGATAGGAAAAATATTTCATTGCTATTTTACCACTGGGTTCTGAGAATGACAGCAAGTGCTTCATGGATGGCCTGTCCTCTGCAGAACAGATCTGCAGTTATTTTTTGAACAGTATTACTTCTGGCAGTTTATTGTTGATGAACCATATCAATTTGCCGCTGATATACAATGGAAAGAAGCTTAGAGCTGGTTTATGTAAAACACTGATCTGGAGCTCTGAGTGCATTTGAAAGCAGTGTCAAGAATCATTCTTCTTGTCACTACTCAGGCGGAAACAATTGGATTTCTGTCCTGAGAAATCAAATGGCTTTTTAAAGTGCAGATGAACCATCTGGGATCAAAGTTCCCCTTATTGCTAGTTCAGGCCTTTTTAACCTGAAAAAAGTACAGCTGTTGATTGAACTTTCTGCAAAGAAAAAATGTCTAGGATTTGTTTTGTCCAGGACTTTCTGTTTCCAGTTTATGAAGATAAGATATAAAAGCCAGTGAATATTTCAGTTTTGAATCATTGGAGATGAACAGGCTATTCAGATGATAACTCTCTTGGACTGTTTTTGTCCAGCAAGCAGCCTTCAGCATTACATTGCCTCTAATCCTTATGTAGCCTCTGATCCTTGGGAATTGAAGCCTGCCTCCCTACTGTATCCACTGGTGAGAAACCTCACTTGCCTCTGGAGTAAGAACAGAAACAATATTCTGGGATTGTTTACTTGTTCTTTGGTCATAGCAAAAGCTAATAGGGACAAGCATAGCTATTTGGTAGCTGGAAGATCAGCATAAAATTCAGGGAAGTGATGTTGGCCAATACACTTTGATTTTCTCCAGAAAAATGGCACCAATGTTGTTGGAGAGGCAAGCAAGGATTTAAGTCCTTGATCTTACAGTACAATATAAATATGTTGAGAGATTCTACCTCAACCTTTTCCCCTCAGATTTGAAATCAGATTTCTATGGAAATTGTCTATCACAACTGAAACACTGAAAATGTATTAGAGGAAGGAAATGAATGTATTACAAGATTACTGTATATATAACACAGCAAAACAGATGTTTTCTATTAGCTCACTGTCTTGTGCTATTCTGGAATCTAGCAGCACTGCACATTGGTGGTGCATTCATTTTAATATTTCTTTAAAAGATAACGTTTAATTTGCTGCTGGGGGATGGAAATGATTTGCTCTGTTTTGCCAATGAAGAGAGAGAAGGATTAGCTATTTTAACCATCTCTTTGCATATGTGCTGTGGAACATAGTATGATCATCCACCTGGTAAAGTCTGGAACTGAGGCATTTAGCCAATTATTTCAGCACGTTTTCTGTGGAATGGCCATATTTGATAAAGCTTGAGTTTAGTTAAGATGACTGCCAATGGCAAGCAGAGAGACGCATCACAGTCAGGAGGAAAAAAACCTACAAAAGAATAAGTGCCACCTTACTATACAAAATGCAGGTTACAACAGCTACTACAGGGTACAAGCAGCAGCCAATAATAAAAAAAACTCAATAAAATGCTAAATATTTTACACCCTCTAATTGTTCATATTTATGCAAAACAATTCCCTGTTTTCTGATATTTATCAGTAAATATTTTTGTACCCTTTTAGCCTTTTTTATTATGATAATTAGTTTAAGTTGCAGATGTCTAATATGCACACTGTCTTGGAAACTGTAGGTATATTAAGTATATGTAAATGTAATAAATATGCATATATAAATAAAGCTATCCTGGAATGGAAAGCCATATGTTGAAAAGAACTAAAGTTCAGTACCGGTACAAGAAATTCAGTACTAGAACAGTTGAAATAGAGAACTGAAGAGGGACAGCTTGCTACCCTCTAGAAATTGACTTGGTACATTGGACAGTTTCTCTTAATGTCAGTTGAAGTCTCTTCTTCTGCAGCTTCAGTTCTGTTTGTCTAATTCTGCTGTCTGCATAGGCAGAGAATAATATTTGTCACTATTTGTATGACAGTACTATAAATATTTGATGAAAGTTTAATCTCCCATTCAGTAGTCTCTTCTCCAGATGATTACTAGTGCAGCTACAACTTTTATATGCTCTAAGATTTATTGTAATTTTGTTTATGTTTTGACAGATTTTCCCTTTTCGTTACATGTTGTGTACATTACTTTGTGATATTTTAATACAAATGCAATGTAGAAATATATTTTAAGAATTAAATATATGGATACACTTAATTTGTTCAGCCTTTCTTCATAGGACTTATTATTTAAACTGCAACTCCACAGTCACCTTATAGGGGAGATGGGCGGCATAAAAATTTAATCAATAATAATAATAAATTCTGTCAGAAGAGATAGGCAACTCACAGACATGTTTGATATTCTCAACATTTCCAAAGATCTCAAAAAATAGCAATTTTCTGCTATGTGATGTTCAGGCTCATCTCTTTTTTAAAAAATGAAATAAATATAAATGAATTAAGCCTCTTGTAAGTTTAATGCACTTATTTTGTGTTTGACTTCTCACCAAACATTTAGGGACATGCAGAATTAAGGGCCAATCTTGTCTTCCGATGGTCCTCAAAATTAAACTTTGAAAACCATTCTCATTTCTACCTTTGAACATTCCCAAGTCACCAGGTAGGGGTGGATTTCCTCTAAGAAGTTTCCCCCTATAATTTTATTTCTATTCATATCCCCCAACCCTCCGAAAATATGATGAAGTTATCCAGCTATCAGATGGCTTCCTGTGGCCTTCCAGAAAATTGTAATGCAAGATTGCAGCTCTTCCAACATTGCCTACTTGCTAATATAAATCTGTGGAAGATACTTTGCAACCACAGTATTTATGCCAAGATGATTGTCAGAATCTTAGAATGAATATCACATGAAAACAACTTACCAGCCTGCAACCAGATCTGTTCAAGAGTTGTCCACAGCTGAATAGGCCCTTGCTTTGAGGCAGAACTCTGCATAGTTATCTCTGACATGGCCTGTTCCAGTCGTGATGCTGCAATGGAAGATGCTCGCTGGGAGCCTGGAAGAAGAGGCAGAAGATCTGACTCATATATTATTCAATTGCTGTTTATATACGGGGGTGAGAGATAAGTACCTTGATCCACATATTAAACGTATGGCCCAGTGGGAGGCCCATATTAAAACAACATACCGTACCTCATATGTGGCCAGAATCAAAAAACCACATTTAATACAGCACAATTTCTTATTAAAATGGTCCGATTGAGATCGGCATATGTGGGCCTGATTGGGGTAGATTTAAGGGGTGATACAGAAATATAATTTTATATCATTTTATTCTATTTTACATATTTATGTATTAAATTATTGTATTTTGTCCTATAACTATCATATTTTACCCTACTCTCATTTTAAATTGTTTGTTTAGAATTTTATTGGTAATATGTGTTTGAACCTGTATGTTGATATGGCCTATAGGCTAATACTGTAGATAAATACATACATACCAGGGGTGAAATCTACTTACCTTCCTTACTGGTTCAGAAGCGCATGCACCAAGCTTGCTTGCTCACTTGCGTGTGTGCGTCATGTGCGTGCGCATACCTTCTGTGCATGCACAAAACCTTCTGCGCATGCACAGAAGATAAAAAAACAGTAATGACACCCGGGCAGTGATTGCTACCAGATCACCGAACCACAGGGAAAAATCGCTACCGGATCGGGTGATCCAGTCTGATCCAGGAGCATTTCACCCCTGATACATACACACACACACACACACACACACACACACACACACAATCAAGCTTTTGAGGTTAACAATATAATTCAAATGATGGTATTTGGCTAATGAAAAAGTCTATAGCAGTTTCTTATTCCTGGAAATCATTATTAGCCTTGATGGTAATACGACTGTGTCTGAAGGCCATCTCCTGGGAAACTAGTGGACTTCCTTGTGCAGATGATTGGCCATTGCAAGAACAGAATGCAGTTCTCCTGCAGGGCATTGTTTATGCCCTTATGTACTTCCAAATCAACAATGAAGCAGCATTACCCCCTCCCCCCCCAATTCTGCTGTTAGGTGTACTCTGAATTGTTTTTTTTTAAATCTTCACAAGCATTCCAACGCTGGTGCCTGTTAAATTGAATTCTGAGGTTGCAGTATGTTATACAGCAGATATTTTCCTCATACTGTACATTAAATCCTACTTTTGCAATTGTAAAGGCTAGGAGTTTGTGACTTTATAATTTAAACTATAGTTCATATATCAGGAAGCAGTCGCACATTCTGTAGGTATGAACAGCCCCATTCTAAAAATGCAATTTTTAGAATTTTAAGGCTGCAAACTTAAGAAAGGGAACTATGCCCAGAAGCTTAGAAAGCCACTGCCAATGAGGACTGGACTGGAAAATGTGGGTAGTCTACAAGGGCTGGGCTGGGTGGTAGCACAATTTTACACTGGTTTGGCTCCTTTCTTCAAAACTGGTCCCAACTGGTGTTAGTAGGGGTGAGAGATCCACTATCTTGTGACATGCCAGGGCTCAGTACTCCCTCCATTCCTTTTTAACATCTACATGAAGTCATGGGGCAAAATCAATTATCACTTTGGGTTAGGTATCTGCAGTATGCTGCTGATGCCCAAGTTTTGTTTTTTTTTTACTCCTGGTGACCCAAGTGATGCTGTTGCTGCCCTCTCTTTGTGCCCGGGGACCTGAAAGGGGTGGTGGTGGACAACAGGCTTCAACTGAAACCTGGCAAGACTGAATAATTTTGGGTGCATGGGGCTCCGAGATTCAGGACTTTGTTATCTTTGACTCTGGATAGGGTGGGAGTACTCCTGAGAGATCTGGTTTGCAACTTGGGGGTTCTCCTGGACTCATAACTCCTGCCTGAAGAGCAGGTGGCAATTGCTGCTAGGAGAGCCTTTGCATAACTTTGGGTTGTGTGCCAGTTGCTGCCTTTTCTGGATCAGAAGTCCCTGCACTTAGGAACTTCTAAGTGCATTCAGGCCCAAGTCATCTCATGGCTGAACTATTGTAATGCACTCTACATGGGGCTACCTTTGAAGAGCATTCAAAAGCTATAGATGGTACAGAGTGCTGTGGCATGGGTAGTTCTTGGGGTCCAAAAAAAGGTCCATTTAACACACTGCTTCATGAGCTGCATTGGCTGCCAGTCTGCTTCCAGATGCATTTCAAAGTATTGATGATCTCCTTTAAAGCTCTTCATGGCATAGGTCCAGGTGACTTGAGGGACCATCTCATCCCACTGGGATTGGCCCGTCCCACCCGTGCCAGCAAAGGAGGCATGCTGTGAGGCCTGTTGGTCCAATTTATTCCAGTTAGGGGGCCCAGGAATAGGGCCTTTCTCTGCCACTGCATCTCTCCTCTGTAACACCTTGCCCCCTTATGAGGTTGGCCCCAACCCTCCTGACCTTCTGTAAGAGCCTAAAGACCAATGGGGGAGCATCACAGTGGAGGTGGCTGATTGATTAACAACATATCCCACTTTTCCCCTGACCCTGCACCTACTTCCCTCCCTCCCTCCCTTTATCTAATTAACCTCTCTCTCTCCCCCTAGATATCCATCCATCTAATCTTTTATGATTGTAAGCCACCCAGAGTTACCCTGTGGTAAGATAGGCAGCCAATAAATTTTATAAACAAACAAACAAACACATACATACATACATACTTTGCAGGTTTTTAAGAACATAGATTGCATTGCTCTGTACAACATTCTGAGAGGAATTTAGCTTTTGTGAACCATTTCTTTTACTATAGCTAGGTAGAATCTTAGAATCTTAGTAGTTCAATCTACTCATTTGAACTACTGTTCAAACACAGATATGTTTTCGTCATATGACAAGTAGCTACTGAAATCTAAGCCCACTAAGCATCCCTTGAAGCTCAAATTCTTGTTTACACAGCCTTCCTGCTAAGCAAAAAGAGAGAGAGAGAGAGAGAGAGAGAGAGAGAGAGAGAGAGAGAGAGAGA
>WNWU01000018.1:10581620-10655113 GCA_012654045.1 Ptyas mucosa | reverse complement strand
AGAGAGAGAGAGAGAGAGAGAGAGAGAGAGAGAGAGAGAGAGAGAGAATTGTTCTATCAAATATGAAATAAGCTGAAACATGACATCATCATCATCAGATAGTGGTAAGTCATCCATTACATGAGGAATATTGGTTTAATATTGGACAAATTGTGTCTTATGCCTACAATTGTGGAAAAATATCCCAGAAAACAAAAAAGGGGACCAGAGGGTCTATGGCAGTGATGGCGAACCTATGGCACGGGTGCCACAGGTGGCACGCAGAGCCATATTGGTGGGCACGCGAGTGTTGCCCTAGCTCAGCTCCAGCGCGCACACACGCACTGGCCAACTGATGTTTAGGCCTTCCAGTCCCACTGGAAGTCGGGAAACTGGCTGTTTCAGACTCCGGAAGGCCTCCGGGGGGATGGGGAAGGCTGTTTTTGCCCTCCCCAGGCTCCTAGAAAGCCTCTGGAGCCTGGGGAGGGGGGAAAATGGGCCTAACGGGCCCACTGTGCCATCACGTGCCAAAAGCAGGGAGAAGTGTGGGGGGGTCACGTGCGCATGCGCGGGAAGGCAGGGCACATTGAATTATGAATGTGGGCACCCGCACCTGCGACTCCCCATGCTCCCCCCGCTTTTGGCACGCGACAGCAAAAAGGTTAGGCATCACTGGTCTATGGAATGCCAAGGGCTTCATGTTCCCCAGTCTCTCCCTAAACTTCCTGGTTGCTACAAAGCACATTCCGCATGGCCTGGATAAGAAGAGCCTAATCATATCTCAGTACAACTATACTCAGAGCAACATGAAAGCACACTTCATGAATGCACATGAATTCCCCTCTGGTTTATTGCAGAATTTATGACCCTAAGCTTTCAAGCAGCTAGCTCATTTCTAAGAAGCACATCAAGGCTTGGCTTTTTTTCTATCTTCCAATTGGCTTTCTTCTGTCAGTTTGTTGTAAATAGACTTGAAAAACCATTTGATCAAAAGGCAAGTTGTTGATTTGAAATCAAATATATTCAAATAGAACATTCAGTACCATAACTATACCAAGAATCATCTGCTCAGTTGCCATTTACTTGAATTTATAGATTTCTATCCTGACTTCACAACTCTTATAATCTTTCTGTGCAACATTATCTCAATTTTGAAATAATAACCTCAGTTAACTGGAAAGATGGAGCCATCAGGAAAAATTAAGAATGCAAAGGCAAAACAAAACTGCAACCTGTTTCTTAAGAATAAATCCCATCAGCTCTAGGAAAGAGCAGTCTTTCTCCTGTAGGCTCCAGTCTCCTGAAAATGGCCTTGGGGGGGGGGGGGAATTAAGAGTTCTTTATGGCACTGAATATCTGGACACAGGAACCCTAGAAAAGGAATCCTTGAAATAATTTTCTCCATTTTTAATCATTCTGAAGAATAATGAAAGATCAAGAAGAGTCAATCTGAACCTCAAAGTTTTCTACCATTGCATTGGAACTTGGAAACCCTGAGATTAATCGCAGAAGCCATGATATACACAATTTCCTTCCTTCCCTGAACTTCACTCTACACTCTTTATTCTCACTAACCTCTTTACTGAAAATGTGTCAAATTCACAAACAGCAACAATCAGTTGAATTTAAAGTACTACTTTTGGGTTGACGTTGACCTCTCAGATCTTCACTAAACTGATGTCAGCCCTCTTTGCAAACAGCTACATCTCTGAGCATGTGCACACTTATTTGCATAATTTCTTGATCAGAGGTCCATCAAAAATAAGATTTGATTCAACAGTTTATTTAGTAACTGTTGTTTGGTCCATATGAACATGGGGTTGAATTTATGGATGTGATTATCGCGTCTTGAAGGTAAGCTTCAAGGTTGATTATGTAGAGAGAATCTGTCTGACACACTTCTGTAATTTAATTGCACATTCCTGCTATGTCTGCAAGTCAGCCAGCCATTTTAACTGGTTCAGCATTTATGAGACATTATAAAATAGACAGATGTGGCCTTTAATAATACTGAATTGCAATTTCTTTATTCCTCGGTGACATGGGTGAAAAAGACAGTATTCCATAAATCCGTGGTGTAGCTATACTTTTATTTCAACAATCTTCCTGGGAACATTGTTGAGAACACAGAAAGAATTCTGATAGATTAGATTTTCCTAATCCAGAATTAAGTCTAGTAACAAACAAACAGATGCCTATAAAAATCTCACACTCAGGAAATAAGTATTTATTAAGTGACTCCACAGCATATTGCCTATGGCAGTAGAAGCAGTATAGAGCCATATGTAAACTGATACAACACATAGCACATATATTGCCTGTTAGTTATGAGATACATAATTCAACATAATGTGACAAATTGGGGAACATTGACCTAACATTGACCTATTTTCAGATGATTATATCCACAAAAGTGTTGCCATCATGAGTAGGGTAACATAATAAAATATTGAAATAAATGTATTCCTCATAATATATTAGTAGGGAAGAAGAGGTTTGTATGGAAGAATGCATTGAATTAAAAAAACAAAGTCTATTTATATGTGATCGTTCACACTGGATTTAGGCCATCCGTTAATCTCTTTGTTTCTCTTACCAGAATCGTTATCATGGGCATCAGGTAGAGTAAGATACACATTATTATTCTTCTTGGCTGGTACTGTCTCAGTTAAACTGTTTGCTTTCTCTGAATCACTGGAAAAGAACAACAACAGGATAAACAAGTTAATTATCACTTACCTAAAAGACAGGGTATATGCTAGAGCCAGAACGCCGTAGTAGTTGAGGGCTTTGACTAAAACCTGGGAGGTTCTAGCCAATGTTCAACCACGAAGACGCAGTGGGTGATTTGGGGCCAATTATTTTATCTCAGTCCCACCTACCATACAGAGTTGTTGTAGGGAAACAAAGGAAGAGGAAATGCTTCTGCAGAAAGATGGGAGAAATTTAAACAACAGCAATAATCAGTCCTAGAAAATGAGCATCTATCAACCTTGAAAGCTAAAATGTGGGTGCATATGACATAGTCATGGTTAAAATTACCCAGGCAGCAGGGATTTCTGTCAAAAAGACAGAAGTTTGTTGTGTCACAAGCCATACTGTGTGAAAATGTCGATAAAGCAAACTGCCAAGGCAGGATGATGATGTCAGTGGTGATCAATGCACTTGGATTAATTTGACATGTTTTAGCAAAGTGTGGCTTCTGCTGCTGAAAATCCAACGGTTTGCTTCTTTCTTACCTGTGAAGTAGGGAAAGTGTGATCTCTTCCTAGTGTAGAGAGTTGTGTTCTTCTCCATCGTAATGAGGAAAGCTGACTGAAGTCAAAATTATACTTGTCATCACTGGTTCAGTGGCTTATAACTAACTATGGGTTGTGTGTGGTCTCTGGCACAGAATGTTTTTATTATATTTTATCATTTTTCTTTGTACATGATATTCTAACCCCTGTCAGCTGCCCTGAGATGCCTGGTGAGTGGGCACCCTGATTATTCTCATGCACCAAATCGATCTGTTCATGGTGCAGAATAGAGAATGGGTCACCTGATGTCCTACTTTCCATCTCTATTGTGCTGCTCTTACGTACATAAAAGAATTAAGACTGGAATAACCAAAGACTATTTTCTCTGTACAGTTTATGCTAATTACCCACAGTATTGTTTCCTATGTCTCTGACAAGTTGTGTCCTTTTGCTATAAGGATATAGATAATGTAATTTGTGGTTATTAAGCCCCTTGTGCTTTTTATCTGTTGCCTTTCATTCATCTTTTTCTCTCTCCTTCTCTCTCTCTCTATCCTCACCCCCCTCTCCCTGCCTCCTCTCTCTGCTTTTTGGCTGCCTTTTGTCCCCTGTTGCCATCTAATCATGTTTATATTTGCTGATGTTTAATAAATAAACATCAAGTTATATTTTTGATAGCTGAACTAAGCAGTGTGTCTTCTTGCTCTAATCTGGATATAAGCACTCATTGCAAGTGGGCTGGGTGGCAACCAAACTGGAAATTACCCACAGTATTTTTCCACCAGCTAAGTAGTGCTGCATACGGCCTTTGACAGCAGCAAAAAGAGCAGCCATTCCTGGAATGGAAACGCATTTTCTGCTCAGAAATTAAGGCTTGTTTATATAACTAAAGGGGGAAAAACCTGGGATACTGCTTCTGCTATTAATAAATAAAATTCTAGGAGATATTTTAAGAATTAAGTTGGTATGTTTGCACTGATACACAATGTTTATTTATTGAATCTGTATCCTTTTTTAAATCAAAGGGCTGGGGACAGCATTCACTTCTTTTCTTCCCACTCTTACCCATTTTTTCCAACAACAACTCAGTGAAGGTAAGAGAAAGAATAACTCTAATACTAATCATAGCCATTTTAGTAAGATTTTTAAACACATACATGCTAACCAGTAGTGGGTTTCACTTACCTTTGCTACCGGTTTGGAACTGTGAGTGCGTGCGTGCGCACATGTGCAGAGCATCTGTGATGACGTTCAGGTGGGTAGGCGGAGCCTCCCGCTACTTCTGCTACCAGTTCGCCCAAACTGGTGCAAAGCGGTAGAAACCCACCACATACAAACATACTATAATGCAACATCATAGATACAGTCATGGCCGTAAATGTTGGCACCCCTGAAATGTTTCCAGAAAATGAAGTATTCCTCATAGAAAAGTATTGCAGTAACACATGTTTTGCTATACACATGTTTATTCCCTTTGTGTGTATTGGAACAAAACCAAAAAAGGGAGGGAAAAAAGCAAATTGGTCATAATGTCACACAAAACTCCAAAAATGGGCTGGACAAAATCATTGGCACCCTTTCAAAATTGTGGATAAATAAGATTGTTTCAAGCATGTGATGCTCCTTTAAACTCACCTGGGGCAAGTAACAGGTGTGGGCAATATAAAACTCACACCTGAAAGCAGATAAAAAGGAGAGGAGTTCACTTAGTCTTTGCATTGTGTGTCTGTGTGTGCCACACTAAGCATGGACAACAGAAAGAGGAGAAGAGAACTGTCTGAGGACTTAAGAACCAAAATTGTGGAAAAATATCACCAATCTCAAGGTTACAAGTCCATCTCCAGAGATCTAGATTTGCCTTTGTCCACAGTGTGCAACATTATCAAGAAGTTTGCAACCCATGGCACTGTAGCTAATCTCTCTGGATGTGGACGGAAGAGACAAATTGATGAAAGGTGCCAATGCAGGATAGTCCTGATGGTGGATAAGCAGCCCCAAACAAGTTCCAAAGCAATTCAAGCTGTCCTGCAGGCTCAGGGAGCATCAGTGTCAGCGCAAACTATCCGTCGACATTTAAATGAAATGAAACTCTATGGCAGGAGACCCAGGAGGACTCCACTGCTGACACAGAGACATAAACAAGCAAGACTACAGTTTGCCAACATGTACTTGAGTAAGCCAAAATCCTTCTGGGCAAACGTCTTGTGGACAGATGAGACTAAGATAGAGCTTTTTGGTAAAGCACATCATTCTACTGTTTACCGCAAACGGAATGAGGCCTACAAAGAAAAGAACACAGTACCTACAGTGAAATATGGTGGAGGTTCACTGATGTTTTGGGGTTGTTTTGCTGCCTCTGGCACTGGGTGCCTTGAATGTGTGCAAGGCGTCATGAAATCTGAAGATTACCAACAGATTTCGGGTCGCACTGTAGAGCCCAGTGTCAGAAAGCTGGGTTTGCATCGGAGATCTTGGGTCTTCTAGCAGGACAATGACCCCAAACATACGTCAAAAAGCACCCAGAAATGGATGGCAACAAAGCGCTGGAGAGTTCTGAAGTGGCCAGCAATGAGTCCAGATCTCAATCCCATTGAACACCTGTGGAGAGATCTTGAAATTGCTGTTGGGAAGAGGCGCCCTTCCAATAAGGGAGACCTGGAGCAGTTTACAAAGGAAGAATGGTCCAAAATTCCGGGTGAGAGGTGTAAGAAGCTTATTGATGGTTAGCGGAAGCAACTGATTTCAGTTATTTATTCCAAAGGGTGTGCAACCAAATATTAAGTAAAGGGCGCCAATGATTTTGTCCAGCCCATTTTTGGAGTTTTGTGTGACATTATGTCCAATTTGCTTTTTTTCCTCCCTTTTTTGGTTTTGTTCCAATACACACAAAGGGAATAAACATGTGTATAGCAAAACATGTGTTACTGCAATACTTTTCTGTGAGGAATACTTCTTTTTCTGGAAAAATTTCAGGGGTGCCAACATTTACGGCCATGACTGTATGCTAGACACAGTATATAAAAATGCGCATAATTGAGAATACAAAAAAATCAAACAAGACTTTAAAAAGCATCACATCAACAGATCCAGCAGGTTGGACCCACAAACTCTGTAACGCTTTGGGCATTTCCACTGAAAACAATTGGCCTTAATTTAATATGAGTGACATTGATTTCAATAGGCCCAGCCTTAAATGTACCTAAATCTGAATCCCATTAAAGGATCTTAATATTAGTTTCTCGAAAGAGAAGTGAAAAAGGCCATTTACAATATACTTTCCATTGAAGTGTAGCTAGACATAGATATGAGCGTATATGAGTCATTCTTAAATATATGTGTTTGTGTGTGTATAGTGGCAGGAAGAGATACTGCCTAAGATTATCTAAAAGAAGGTCATTTAGGGTTTTAATATCAAAACGTGCTCCTTGAATTGAGCCTCCAAATTAAATAGTTTTTAATTACATTAACACCGTAATTATGATATATATGACAATGTTAGCTAAAGCTTGTGTGTCAGTAACATTCAACACAAATAAAGTTTGAGTACATTACTGTAATCCAGTTTGTTAACCTGCCCCATCTGTCTTCTTTCAAAAAACAATCCCTATTAACCCAGGCATATGTAAAATAACCATGATTCTAGGACCAGATGGTCTATTAGATTGCCTGTATTTTGCTTTTTTGTTCTTTTAGAATTAAACTGAATTTAATTTTAGTATTCATCATTTTTAAGCATGGCTGGTTTATTGGGATGGTTTGATTTAAGATTACTGTTATCACTTGTTATGAACCACTCCAGGTATAGAAATAAAATCAATCAATTAATACTACCAATGACTAATGTATTAGATTTTAAGCCCCATAATCCACCCTGCAGAGCTACCACATAGGGAAAGCTACTGTCATCACAAGGGCATGAGTGAATGCTGATATATAGTGTATTCCATTTTTATTCACTGCTACTCAAGATCAGTAAATAATCAGTTAAGAATGTCATTATTGTATGGTATTAAATAGGAACCCTTGTCTCCAAGTAGATGTACTGCACTTTATCATTCTTTGACACGAACAACATCAATGAAAGAACAACGAGCAAGCTCTGCTAGTATACCAGTTGGTGGCATTTTGCCAGGAAAAAAAATGTTGGAGATGTTCTGTGGGCTTGTGTAAGTGTCCTGGCATCTCTGTCTAGCTACAGCACAGCCAGGGGTAAAAGAGAAGGGATTTCTTCCCTCCCCCTCCCCTCTCTTCCCCTGAGTGTAAGGATCTGATTCTGCTCTCCATGGAATATGCCTGGCAGCTGGGAGTGACTTCAGATTTAGTTCTGGTCTGTCCATTTGCCTTGATCTGCAATCCTGCAAAGCTGTAATGAATTCTAAATGGCAACCTGCATTAAATTTTCAGTTTTATCTCTGGAATGGAGCAGCATTAGAAAGTCAGTCCTGTCTTTTTTCTGAAAGGAAGAGGGGAGGGGGGGATGATCCCTTGGATCCTGCTATTCTCCAAACAAGACTTGGTAACCATGATGGTTATTTCCCAAAGTCTGGTTCTTAGAGACTTGGCTGGTTACATGATATTGCCTTCACATTTCCAAGTGATCTAAAGTGACATATCTTTCAATGCTTGCTTGTGGATGCTTAATGGTTTCTACAAATTTCGGGTCTCTTACTCAGGCACCTATATTTAGATTTAGGCAGGGATCCTAGACCTACTAAAATGCTTGTAAATCCATTGCAGGATTTACAAGTATGTAAGCGGGTGCAGTGCAGACATACAACCTTCTTTTTCTTCTCATTCTAAGTATAGGAGATGGAATAATGGAGTTAAATGGCAGGAAAGCAGATTCTGATTAATCATTATTTAAAAAGCAGCTGGACAGTAGAATACATTATCCAGACAGGGGGCAGACATCCTTTCTTGGATGTCTTCCAATGGAAGCTAGACAATAAGGATTCTTTAATTTGGATTCTTTCATGGAATAGGGCCGTGATGGCGAACCTATGGCACGCGTGCCACGGGTGGCACACGGAGCCATATCGGTGGGCACACGAGTATTGCCCTAGCTCAGCTCCAGCACGTAATCGTGCGCCAGCCAGCTGATTTTCGGGCCTTCCAGGCCCACCGGAAGTTGAGAAACAGACTGTTTCCAGCCTCCAGAGGGCCTCCAGGGGGGGTGGGGAAGGCCCATTTTTCGCTCTCCCCAGGCTGCAGATGCTTTCTTGCCTAGACTTCTTGAAACAGTGGAATCTCTACTTTTTAATTTGTTCAAGGGGTGAATGATAAAGCCTGCTGATGACATAGAATCATTCAGAATAGAAACACTGAGGAAGGATGTGAAGAGCTCCTATATTATATCCCCAAAATTGGGTGAATGTGCTTTAAAGTCAATAGAATAATGACTATATGGAGAAACGTAATAACTTATGAAAGTATGGAGACAGTTTGTCTCCTCCTGTCATAATGTTAAAATTCAGCCATTGAAACTAAAAGAGGAATGCTTCAGGATCAGTGAAAGGAAATCCTTTGCAAAGTTTAGACTGGAGACCAATCTATGTCATACGACTTTAAATAAACAATTCCATGGATGATAGACTCATCAGTGGTTACTGTTCCTAATAGTTGAATATTGTCTTCTGAATCACAGCATTCCTTATATATCAGCCATTGAGGAGTGATAGTAGAATACTATTGCCCTCTGTCCATGCTTGTAAACTCCTTGCATGTTCTGGCTGACCACTGTATTACACAGAATGCTAGATTAGCAAGCAATGGCTTGATTCAATATGGCTCACATTTTGCAGCTGTTCATGAAATGTTGGGTATGAAACTGCACTAGGCTTATGAACTCCCATACCCAGACAACCCTTTCTGCATCTCCATTTAACGAAAATTCAGTTTCAATTTAAAGAAAAACCTACCTTTGCTGCGAAACATTATACAACATCTGCCACTGATGCAACATATGTCTACAGGTCACTAAAGCCTCTTCCGGTCCTTTATGTATTAATTCCAGTTTTATTTTTGTGAAGAGTAAACTGCAATAAAAATATACACACATATAAATAGCAAATAATATTTAGCTGTACAGATAAACACAACATGATAAACATGATTTCCATTTGTAGAGAGATGATATTTGACATTCAAAATTAAGCCATTTCCATATTTTCATATAATATAAACAGACTATGCTTAGGTAATAACTGCTGCCAGCATTACAGCCAAAATGGAGCCTTTAAAAAGACATCAGGATGGATTGGAGAAGTCTAATTATTGCAGAAATTTTAAAAAAGAAAAAAATCCTAACAGTTCACCAAAAATAAATGTAAATTTTATTCAAATAATTCAAAAAATTCAAATTTGAGGAGAAAACCAGACAGATTGGTAGAAACAAGTAACTGAGAAAAAGTGAAAAAAAATTCCCCCATCCATGGATGTAGATGGGTTAAATGTATGGAATCAATATTATAAAACTGATTACCAATTTGCAAATGGATTCTTTGTGCTTATTTTTAGTACCATATTAACATTAAAATACTGTTATAATATATTATAGTATGTTCATGCAATAACATGAAAAACTAAAAAACAAACTTTATAATAGAAATGAAATTAAAAAACAAACAGGCTGGAAAACATTCTTCAATCCCCAAATCTAAAAATGTTGATAACTTAGATTTTTTTTAAAAAAATAATTTTAGTTAAAAGAAGATTTTACAAAGCTTTAAAAAACTATAGAAACTATAGAAAAGATTCTAAAAGGGTAGAAGTGAAGAATTACAAAAAAGCAAGAAAAAAGGTTATGTAAAGTAACAACTTTAACTTGGATTTCTAAAGGCATACGTTTGCACATATTTAACATCATTGTGAAAAAATGGAAAAAGACACACTATGTTCATAGCTTTTAAACCGATCCTGCCAAAATCTTTATTCCAAGAAAACTTCATTAAGTGAGCATTACAGTGAAAGAAATATAATATTGATAACGGCCAGAATAATCCTAAAGAGATTATTTCCACTATATTATATTAGTGCCATATGTTTTAAGAGGAGAAACTTACAGGGGAATTACTTCAGTTCCTTAATTATTTCGGTTGACCTTTTCATTGGTTTTCTTTGCTCTACAATACCTTTTCAAGGTGTCAGTCAGCATCACTCTTCTTGCACTTTTAGGATCTGAGGCAACTCAGCTAACCTTAATATTGCTCATCATCCAAAGCTACCACTGGGGACCAGATTGAACAAACACATAAAAAGCCTAGTCACAATGTTCCCCTACAACTGTGTCAGATGTATATTTATTTATTAAATTTCTATGCCCCCTTCTCACTAATACAGCAACTCTGGGTGGTTTTTTGCTTCACTTATAATTGTTCTCTCAAAAGACGTATCACATATGTAAATTAGCACACATATATTTTATGCAAAGCTTTGTCCTTTTGTTGGCAATGTATAATTAGTGGTCCAGCTGGTGAATGAAATCCTGGAGCACATGCTCATGAGTTAGGCTTAGTGGTTCCCCCTACCCACTCACCCCTTCTTGGCCTAGCACAATGCAGTGTCAGCAGAAAATTTAACAAGAGTTTTACTGAGAGTTATGGTTGTGTGAATGTCAAATAAGGTCTTGAACTGAACTTTATTCTATCTGCTGAAATACAGAGCTTACTGCAAGATATATGGCAAGAAGTAGAATTTAATCCTCAGAGCCATTAGGAAAAATTCCAGCAGAGCTATGTTTAAAATACAAAGCCTTCTATCAAATTCCATTTGGTTACATGAAGGATTACCTCTTTATACCCATGCCCTTGAATAGCAACATCTGTTGACAGAAATAAAATTGTCAGTCAATAAAAGGTGAGTTAAATATATAAGATGAAACTTTCATTGGAAACCAATCCTTCCCACTAAGAAGGGTCTTAGGTTTAATGACAGAATATCCTTTAAAGGATAAAGTAAATGAAAGCCCAAAACAAGAAAATGCATCTTTGTTTTAAAATATTCTTTTTAATATTCAATTGCACCAAAGGTGTTCTTGAAAACAATCAAATCATGCATGTGATCTCAATGTTTTTATAGGAATCCCAGGATATTTACTCCCTAACATTTTTTATTTAAATGCCTTTCTGGTCAGATGGGAAGTGCTCAAGTGTTCCAATGTGGTTGAGGAAATATATTTGGGCATTTAGCAGTTTAAAGGTTTCCCCTGACTCAAAGGAGTAGTACTCATCTCCGATGCTTAGCCGAGGGAGACTGCATTTTCTGAGATGTTTCCATCATCATGTAAGCAGTATGAAAATGTGGAATGCAGTAAACTTCCTGCTAAAGCAGTACCTATTTATCTACTCACATGTGCATGTTTTCAAACTGCTAGGTTGGCAGGAGCTGAGACAAATAACGGGAGCTCACTCCGTTACACAGTGCTCAGATCTCGAACCTGTGCCGCAGGCTTTCCAGATGACAAGCTGAGCATCTTAACCACTAAGCGATCACGTTACCCCCTTAGTAATCATCATCACCTTCACCATTACAAAACTTTTCAGATTTCACAAATGCAGTAATGTCCAGCACAAATTGTGCACATCCATTAAAGATGAACATAGAGTTCTTGCTCTTGAGTGGAATTCTCCCACTTCTTATTAAAACTGTGTCATGAACACTTGAAAAGCAGCATCCTTCACAGAATTTCAGGGTTCAAGGATTCCTATCCACATTCCCCTATATTCAAAATAAAGGACGGTATTCTTTTTCCTATTGGCTGCATGAAGCCAGCCATTTTTATCAGGTCTGTTGAGAGGATTTTGGGAAGGGTAGGGATGTGAGAGAAGGAGAAGAGTCTCTGGAATATACGTACATTTAAATGTGATACAGGTATGCCAAATGGAAGCGCTTGCGCATATTTGCCCACCTACCTCCGAGTCCCACAATCCATGGAGCTTAAGGGCGGGGTTTCAAAACCTGTCGCTATCAGTTTGCTCGTGGGCACACGTGTGCTCTCTCTTGCACGTGATGCTTCTGCACATACGCAGAAGTGCCTGGGCAGATGGGCGGAGCCTCCCACCGCCGCTATCAGTTCACTCAAACCGGGTTGAACCCCTGGTGCAGCTCTTGGGACAAAAAATTATCCATCTCTTGCTCAATGTGAAGAAGAAAAGATGAACGTAAAGACTCCGTCAAGATAAACTTGACTCCTATAACTCCTTGTAGTTTCCTTGGTAAGAATACAAAGGGGTTAGCATTGCCTTCTTTCAGGATACACTTCTTAATCTAGCATATAGCCCTGGGATTCCTCAGAGTTTCCCATTCAAGTACCAACCTTGGTGGCGCAGCAGACTAAGTGCTGTTAAGTAACACCAGCTGCCTGCAATTACTGCAAGTTCGAATCTCACCAGGCTCAAGGTTGACTCAGCCTTCCATCCTTTCAAGGTAGGTAAAATGAGGACCCGGATTGTGGGGGCAATAAGTTGACTTTGTATAAAAAAGAACACCGCTTAGCGGGGGCCAAAAGCCCTACTAAGCAGGTATATACAAAAGTATGAAGGCTATTGCTTAATGCATTGTAAGCCGCCCTGAGTCTCCAGAGAAGGGCGGCAGATAAATTGAACCAATAAATAAACAACAAATAAATAAACTAAGTCCAACACTGCTTAGCTTTTTAAAGATCAGTCAAGTTTAGCTCTATGCTGCCACCTGCTGTACCAGAACAATAGAGGTGTGCAATTGCTTGAACAATTCTAAAGCTGATTCATGGGCGTTATTCTCTTTTTCTACACAGTTTATCTTGCAAAGTTTTTATGAAGATAAATAGAAGTAAAATAAGATAGCACAAAAAGATATGTTCATCCCATTTCTCCACTGTCCTCCAGGATGCCGGATGAATAATTCAGGGTGCACTGCAGGAGACTTCAATATTATTTTCTTAAGTACAAGCAGGCAGACAGTATAACTTAGAATTAATGTTTTAAAATCTGTATACAAAGAATAGATTATTTGTCATAGCTTCTCAAAATGCTTCACTGTATTTGTATTGAGTAAACAATAAAATACTTTTTTTTCTTATCTGACATTATGCCACCGATGGAAACTTCTGAGCAAAGTTTTTTAGTCCACTGACATGAGTCATCATAGTCAGGTCAATTTCCTCATGACCTCTTAAGGGAGCCTTATGCCTAAAATCTGAAGGTGGAGGCTGGGATTTGAAGCACCGTAAGGTAGTAGCAGACATGAACGTTGTACCTTCTCTGTAGCTTCAACGGATAGATTATGTTGAGTAATTTGGGTGGAAATGATAGCTATTATTTTAGTTAAGGGAACCAGACTCAGAGAAGCCATTTAAGTGAGTAAGAAGCTACAGCAGGGTTAAGAGGATCTGGGCTCAACTCTTAATCAGTGGTGATATTCAGGTCACTTGACATGCAACATTTGTGCCACTTCTAGAACATCTCTGCATTTACAGTCACATAATGCATTGCCATGGAGCTGTGTTCTCCACAGTATAGGAGGAACTCACACCAGCACAGTTCTGCAGCAGAAATACTGGAGCTTGGAAGCAGCCAGTTTCCTACTGGTGTGAATTCTTGCCTTGTCCTGCCTCCAAGCTCTTTAGTTTCCCACATCCCCACTGACATTAAGGTCCTTCAGCACTTACTGTGCTGAGCTTCTAAAATGCCCACCTTGGAGTGGCTTTTTTTCTCCTTAATTGGACTAAGTTAGGACAATGAAAGAGAACAGCTTTCTGGTTGTTTGTTGACCAGCTGGTTAACATAGTATCCTTTCTATTACATGCAAATATGATGTCAATCCTGTCATGTAAGGTTTATTTTGTTTTCTGTGGTGGATAAGAAAACCACCATAGAGCAGTGTATTCTGGCCTCACTCCCAAATACCCAAAATTTGTAAAAATGGATTAACAGTAAGGTGAAGGCCTACTTTTTTACATCAAAAGTCTTAGTTGAAGTGATGGTGCTATGCATATGTTTCGTTTCAAATATGAAGCTTGTGGTTATATAGATTTTATTTCCACTATACAACCTCCCATCTTTTAATATTTACTTCCTTAGCTCCTTTTCACCTGTTTTGGCACATTTAGGGATTGCAGTCAGAGAAAGAGAAAAGGCTCCATTAAAGGAGGATATCTGTAGCTCAGTGTTGAAATGAGGTGTTCTTGGTGTTCTTTGAGCTTTGCTGTTTTCTGCAGACGTTCCACTATAGCAATAGCACTTAGACTTATACACTGCTTCACAGCCCTCTCTAAGCGGTTTACAGAGTTAGCATATTGCCCCCAACAATCTGGATCCTCCTTTTACTGACCTCGGAAGGATGGAAGGCTGAGTCAACTTTGAGCCTGGTGAGACCCAAACTGCCAGCAGCCGGTGATCAACAGAAGTAGCCTGCAGTACTCCACTCGAACCATTGCGCCACTGCGGCTCATGCATACTAGGCAATATCATCAGTGCTAGTCAGTGCTATCACTGATGATGTTACCTAGTGTCACTAAGGAAAAAACTTTAAGAAAATAGCCAAACTCAGAGAGAAATGGCTGTATAGGTGGAAATTCTCATTTCTGTTTAATTATTAAAGATACAAGAGACCTGATTTACAGTATACAGCATAGAATCACCCTGCTGAAATCCCCTTCTAAATACATTTTCTGCAAGCAAAACTAAAAGGCACTGTGTTGTCCTTTCAACCTATTCAAAATAATATTGACTGTCAGCCTTGACAGAGGTTTCTTTGAGGGCAAGTTGGCTTCAAAGGGCGGAGCTGAAACTGACTTTCTGCTTAATTAGGAATTTTTGGAAATTCTACACAGCCTTTCAGTTTTCTTTAAATGTATATACTAGACACGAAGTAACATTACTAAGCCTGCTTTTTTCACCTTATTTTTGAAGCCTAATTTTTAATGCCCCACAAAACACTCCTTTACTTCATATATATCCTGACAAAGTGAACAAGGAGAACCTTGTGGACACCCAGCAATATCGCTCAGAGGGAAACTGCAGAGAAGGGCTGGATTTCCATTCCTCCTGGATTATACAGGCAATTTGCCAGATGCCCGAATGGAAATCTGGATCTAGTCTTCAAAGATCAATGAGGGAGCACACCTTCTGAAGGGAGGAACCACTGTGAATTTACAATATGAATCATTCATACTTTAACATTTTGGTTTTCTGTTCAAGTGGGATTTATAACAAAATGTGGAGTGTATTCTCTAGTCTCAAAAATCCTCCTGCTCCCAATTCCACTTAGCCATTTACTCGAAATAGGGCTCTTCTTTCTCTTTCTAGTAGGTGTGTAAGTTCAGTGTTGGAAACACTAAAAAATGGAATCTGGAAAAGGGTACAGAACCCATGTAGTTATCCATTATAAACAATCTACATAGTGAATTCATAAACTGTATTTTCTAAGGGGACAGACCTTTTTGGTAATGTCTCCACTTTTTGAGATAACGCTCCAGACGTTTTTTGATCCATGGTATGCCTTCATTAAACATTAAAATATTAAATATTAAACATCTTTTTGTTTAAAACTGGCTTTTTCTTAATAAGTATGTTTCATTGCTGCTAATTCTGATTTGTTTTAGTGCTATAGTGCTAAGTCAGATAGTGATGCTTTGTAGATAATTTATAAGTTTATAAATGTTTAAAAATTCAAAATATTCTGGGTAATAAATTATTTTCTCCATGTTTCTTTATTCTTTTCATTTATTTATTAGATGTATTTGCCACCCATCTTGCCTTGAGGCAACTCTGAGCAACTTACAAACATTAACATTATTTTTTCTAATCAGGATAATTTTACATTCAGGTACTTCTCTCTCTCTCTCTCTCTCTCTCTCTCTCTCTCTCTCTCTCTCTCTCCCCCCCACACACACACACACACCTTTAAAAACTTCTTTAAAAATTCATGTAATCTAAGCAGGCAGATTGTTGCCACAAGGTAGCTTTATTTATTATTCTTTTGTAAAATTCATGATTATGACTGCTGGAGATAAGAAATGTAGAAAGCCCCCAGAGAAGAGAGAATAGAAAGCAGACAAAGGGCTTAAGGTTTTTGAAACCAAGGCAGTAATTTAAATGGTAGGAGCTTGTTCAGTTGCTAACCCAGATGGCTAGGAAGCCTCGCTTCCAGATCCTTGCATCATGTTACCCAACTTGGCTTGTAGTACTTATAATTTTATCAATATTACTCTGATTTAATCCCAAACTTTCTATACAAAGCTTTGCTTATAAAAAAAGTTAGTCTGCTAAAATTGCAGGCAAATCTGGAAAAGTATTTCAACTATACAAAATATAATCTAAAACTTCCGTGCCACTTATTTATTTATTTATTTTGTCAAGCATGTATGAGATAACAGATATAAGTATAAACATGATTATGAATACAGGAAATGGATACGGATAAATGGATATGGATAAATAAATCACTTAGGAGATGAGTCAATTTAAGTGGGTATTGGAGGACTCTAATCATGTAGACTTCATAATTTCAACATTCATCACTTTTATTTTCTTCCTGTTCCTCCTCCCAGTTATTTTTGCCTATAGAAGAGTGTAGGAGAACCTATAAACATAGTTTTTTTGTATGTTTGCTTGGTCCCCTTAAATATTTTTGACCATAATTTTAATTTATTTTATAGCTACCCTAACTTACATTATATATTTTATGCTAAATATGTTTTGTTCCAGTTTACTTTTTTCCCCAAATAATTTTATTAGGAACTATAAATACACAGGCACACAGGATCCAGCTTTGGCAAATATTGGGAATATCAATTTACTTAGCAGTTGAATTTATATACACAAAGTATGCAATGCATTGTAGCCAGGTCAACCAAAATATTCAAAATATTTATGGAGTTCATTTAATATTTAATATGAGAAAGATATATCTCCCTATTTAAAAAATGATGGATAAATATACATATTATGTATAACACCAAACCAAGAAAATACTTAGGAATTGAGAAATGTTTTCATAATTTAAATGTTTAAAAATATTTTAAGTTTGTGTATTCAATATATCTATTCAAAGAGACATTTAGACAGCTGAAGCCAATCTATTAGAAAAAAAATATTACTGATTCAGTTAATAAAAAAATGAGCAAATATATCCTTCATTGTAGGTTTTTCAATTGTTCTTTGTTGGAAGCCAGAATAATTTCCCACAGTTCTAAACACCATTATTTCAACAAAAGATGTACTGTGGTTTTCCTTTTTTAATATTTAATAATAATTAAATCAGTTTCTTATGTTTCAATAATTTATATGCACTGGGTAATTTAGACAAAAAGTCTTACTATTCATTATGAATGTTATTAAGAAATTCATTATTAATGTTTATTAAATGATTTTCCCAATTTCTGGGGGGAAAAAATCAGTCAAGATCACTAATTGGGCATTACTCCAAAACTTATTACTCTACTGTTTATACCTATATGTATTAATGCAATATGAAAGGACTGCAATTTAGATCATGTAATTAATCAAGTAATCCTTCAAGTTGAACTCAACTCTTGGTGATTTCAGGCTCATCTTCACGTAGGGCTCTTGACATAAGGGCAGAAGTGATATGCTGCTGTTGGCATTCTCCATGTTTTTTGACTTTCCAAACTAATCTAGAATCTGGCCACTTTTTGATAGTGTCAAGCCCAAGCTCAATGAAGACACAGAAATCCAGTTGATTCCATTCTTTTCTTTGCTTACAGCTAATGTACAGGATCTTCCTAAACTAAAGCCATAATCTTCTAATCTATTAGATATATAACAACCACAATAATACACGAGCAAACAATAGATACAAACTCAAGGTAAACCGCTCCAAACTCAATTGCAGAAAATATGACTTCAGTAACAGAGTAGTCAATGCCTGAAATGCATTACCTGACTCTGTAGTTTCTTCCCTAAACCCCCAAAACTTTAACCTTAGACTGTCTATTGTTGATCTCACCCCATTCCTAAGAGGTCTGTAAGGGGCATGCATAAGCGTGCCTACCTGTTGTGGTCCGCCCGCAGCCCACGGAGCTGGCAGCAGAGTCGGACAGTGATGAAGCTGAGGAAGAACATGGGCCAGACCTGAAGGCTGGGGAAGGTCCGGATGAGGGCTCTGTGTTGGAGGCAGAGATGGGGCCATGGCCATCGGGGACTGATGTGCGGACTTTGGAGCCTCCAGAGGCTGACAGTAGAGAGGCAGAGGAACAGGAGGAGCCTGTTCCTAGTGCACGTATGAGAAGAGCTGCCAGAAGGCAGGAGCAGATAAAGCAGAGAGGATGACTAGAGAGTAGGGCCAAGAGATGATTGGCCCCTCCCTTAAGGCTTAAAAGACCAGCAACGGCTCTTGGCCTCTTTGCTGGAAAACAACGTTGAGAGAATTGGTTCTTGTTTCACTGTATTCATTTCTTGTCGGCATCTTCTGCTTCTGAACTTTTGCCAAGAAAAGCCTTTGACAGTTTGCCTAATTATCACAAGGTCAGGTGATATACTGTGGAATGGTGTTTTGAAGAATTTGCTTTAATTTAGTTTGGACTGTGCTGAGAATGAGTTAATTCTCAGCTGTTTTAATAAAGTCTGTTTGTTTACGAACTGTTTGTATTTAATACTAACTACTTGGGCCCGGGTCACAAAACTACCGTCCTAATGTTCCTTTTTACTCGTATCCTTTTCATGTATTCAAATTATGTTTATACTTTTATCTGTTATCTTATATATGCTTGACAAATAAATAAATAAAAAATAAATAAATATATCCTGAGAGATTTAAGATGTTGCTACCCTGAACCTCTTCTTCCCTCCACCATCCAGTTTGGGATTGCTCAGTCTCTTAATGTGGACCTTTGTGTGGGAAAGCTCTGTGGTGCCCAAATTCCTCTCTCCCTTCTCCAGGTGAACATCCCATCACCCATAGTCCCATCACCCATCCATCTAAATAGTAACCGGAACTAATACCTATTTAGTTTATTTGAGATCGGCCTGAGTCAACTAGTCATTGTAATATTATCTATGGTGTGTTTTTATGGTTGGCGTCTCATGACTTCAGGAAATAGATTTTGAAGTAATTCTCTAACACAGAAAATTGCTTGTATTAAACTAATGTATTCCTATGCTTAAAAAATGAATTATCAAAGAAAGGACAAATAGGAGTTAAGTCAGGAGTCAAACATTGTTGAAATCACAGCTATTAATTTCTTACTACTTGGAAAATATTTTCATACAGTCTGATCCTAACTCAGTTTGCACTCATGAACATTTTTGAGTTGTATCAATTGTCTTAATTCAAAAGCATCTAAGTGATGTTTTAGATTTGGTATGTCTAAACCTTAATTATACTTTTGTTTCTATTGTAAAATTTATCAAATCTTCAGTTTTTTAAATAATTATATGTAAATGAAGACATAATTCTTTTCCATACACAAAACCAAACAGAAAGTAATACAATTGAAAGTGACTGGAAAAAAACCAGGTTTTTTTGGGGAAGAATAATTATATGTCATGCCTATTTGGCCAAACAGAGATAATGAAAACTGTTGCCAGGTCTTAATAGGTGCAAAGGTTTGTGATAATTGTTCCTAATTATATAAATCCCACATGTGAAGTCCCATTATCCTAAAGCTATTTTTTTCCACAATATTATTTAAAATGGCAGTTTAACAAAGTTAACTTTTAAACTTGCCACTGCATCAAATGTGTTCAATTTGAACTATAATTGAAGCAATTTTTTTTTATTTAGAAGTACAAGAAATATGAAATGGTCTGTAAACAGATGAAATACATGATGTTCTGATTTTTAAGAATCTGAATATTTCCTCCTCCTAACCCCCCCCCCTTTTCTATGTTAATAGTTCATAAAAACAACCTGTGGAATCTTGATGCTCTCTGAGCTGGGTAGTTTTCTTGCAGGTGTTTCATTACTAAACTAGATAACATCTTCAATGCTAGATGGGAGTGAAATTTGGTCTGTTTATACATAGTGGCTTGCCATGTCTGTGTTGGTGGGAATATTGTTTTGTTCTTCATAGTTCCTTGATTATCAATATCAAGCCTGTTGCAAATAGAAAATCAGCACATATACTGTAGATCTGTACAGATAGATATACTAAGATATGGGTTATGTTATCTATTACTACCGGTATAATATTGCCAGATTTTTCCAGCCTTAAGGGATTCTTCAGAACTGGAGATTTTATTCCACACAATTCCTAGTAATGGCTAGGTAACATTAAAAAAAAGGCAGAAAAAGTTATGGTTACATAAACCGGTAAGTAAGATTAGCAAACAAAAAAAAAAGTTTGATAATGTAACATCTGAAATAGCCTGTAGCTCCCCCACAATAAGAATAAAATATTACTGTTATGTCTCTGTCATTCATTCATTCATTCGTTCATTCATTCATATTAGACCACCCATTTCCCTAGAAGAAGGGGCTCTGGGCGGTATACATCATAATCTGCATATAAAATATCTTATAAAATTAACAATAAAATATTAAGATTTAATTTAGGATTATTTTTTTAAAAAATATTATAAGATTATAACATTATACAATTTCACAGAAATTAAAATCAGAATTCCAGGATGGACATTTAATATTGGTTAATAAGGTGGAGAGAAGGCTCTCATGGCACCAGCCAGCCCCCTATGAAAGGCCATAGAGTCAGGTTTTGATCCCTTTACAGAAGGCCAGGAGAGTAGGGGCCTGCCTCATCCTTGGCGGAAGGATGTTCCATATTATGGGGGTAGCGGCAGAGAAGGCTGATTTCCTAGACTCCACCAGTTGAAATTCGTCTAACTGACAACGTTTGCAGCATACCCTCCTGCCTGCAAAGCCGGTTCTGTAGGTAGCCTGGCCCCTGCCATGTTGGGCTTTATAAGTGATGACCAATACCTTGAAGTGGACCCAGAAGCAAACTGACACCCAAAGCAGTTTGCAGATCAGGGATACCCAATGTAGCTCCTATGACCGCACTTATTTACTGGAATCTAATTTTTAGATAATATTTGTGTATTTGTTATATTCTACCTTTTATTATTATTATAATATATGTGAAAGTATGTGAGTATTCATGTATTTAAAACTTCTGGACAAGATGTGCAATATACATTTATATAACAAAACACCCCACAGAAGCCAGAAGATTGTTAAAAAACATTTTGTAAAGTTCAGTGGCACTGGAATATATCACATCTGTAACTTGAAGGTAACTAATAGGGATGCATACTTCAGACTCTCAAGCTCTTATTCTTGTTGGAAATGTCCCTTCATTAGTTGAAAACTTTGTTTTGTTGCTATAGCTACTTTCATTACAAGTGGCCTTGACTAAGGCAAGAGGTATTTGTTATACATAAAATAAAAATGTATTTAGTTTCAGCTGTAGGGAGTTAAAATTAAAGGCATGAGAACAGCCTTGCTGGATCAAACATCTTTTTGTCATGCAGAAGCCAACCAGAGCCAGATACAAAATTTACAAGCAAGACCTAATAGATCACAGAACAGGCCTTCCCTGAGATTACTGTTGGAAATGAAAGACAGTATGAAAAGTAGCTATAGATAGACTTCCATTTCATTATTTGGTCTAATCCCCTTTTAAAGTTGTGCAAATTAGTAACTATTTCTACATTAATCTATCACTTCAACCTTTTCCTGTTAATCTTTTAAAGAATGCCACACCTTTGAAAATGGCATCGATGCATTTCCTACAACGTACTAAGTAGTTTTTATTTTTAATGAAATCTACCCATTGGTCTCTAAAGTTCAATACTGTGAAGAGTGTTCTGGAAATGGCTCTCTATTACTTCTGGTGGGATATTTCTACTTCTCATACACACATATGGGCCTAATTTTCTCCCTTTTCGTAAAAACAATTTTATAATTTTTAATATCTAAATTTGCGGTTTGAATTTTTAAAACTGGCATTTTAAAGAGTTGTGGCTATTGTTTAATCTGATTTTATTTGCTTTTAAATTTTGTATACATGTTTTTATTTTTGCCTGTTCACCGCCCTGAGTCCCTTCGGGGAGAAGGGCGGTATATAAATATAATAAATAATAATAATAATAAAAATATGGACATCCACAGTCAAACTGGGCAGGTTCCACCCCCCGCTGAATTTCTGGAAGGGAGAGACTAAGAGGATTTTAAGGAGGAGGGAATGAATGCTTTAGCTTTTGCTCTAAAAACAACCCCCCAAAATTAGTCTGCTTTTAATCCTTGCATCACCCACTTTGGATTATGTCTCTTAAGATATTGCACAAGGCCATTGACAAAACAGTAAATGCACACTGCAGATACATCATACATCAAGGTCTGACTCAGGGAAAATAATTCCCAAAGGGATAGTTGCATTACTTGTCACAGTAAAAATAACTAAGTGTCTTCTGGTACTTCAAAGACTAACATGGGTTTAATATTTTAAGATTTAAGATTGATAGGCCGTGGAAACTCATGTCATAAAAAAATTGTCAGTCTGGAAAGTGCTGTACGGCTCTTTGTCAACACAAATCAATATATAAAAACTCGTGTTTACTTGGAAGTCAGTTCAACTATACTAAAAGTGATTTCTGAGAACCACAGCCAATGTTTTCAGGCATCAAATACGCAGGTATTTTTAAAGCCTCCTTTAGTCTAAAAACCAGAATCATTAGAGGCTGTATTTGTGTCTGTGTTTGTTCAGGTGTGTCTATGTGGTGAATAGCAAATCCAAATAAATGTTCAACTCCATTTTGTCCTGCTAAGGTCCCAATGACCATCAGAACCACCATTACAAGGGGCTGCTTGGAAGTGGAGCTGTCCTTGGTGGCAGAGTGAGGGAAACAGTTATTTTTGCCTGGGATGACAGTAGGAGAAGAAAAAAGAAATGTCTTTCTGTCCCTGTTTTGTTATGTTGATAGGAATTAGTTTGGGGGCTGCCCTGCATTCAGTAATGACTTGTTTAAAAAAAAAATCACATGTATAGTTGCTACATATGTCTAGTTTGGTCTTTAGCAATTTGACAAGAACACTGCAAAATTACAGAGCAGTCCTGCTTTTACTTATAGAATCAAAATAAAGTCAATGGTTAAGAATAAAAAATAAATAAAGAAGACAATCACCATCAACATAACTAGAATGTGTTCTATCAACATAACTAGAATGTGTTCTTTGTTTACTGCTTTCATGTGGCATAAAAACATACACTGAGTACATTATGTTTAACCATGGTTTAATTTATATATAAGCGAAAACCACTCACGCATTAATCACAAAATCTCCAGAACCGTAAAGCCTACAAACTTGAAATTTGCCACGTATGTTCCTCTTGGCTTCTAGGTGCTCACTAAGAAAGGATTTTTCGAAATGACCATCAGAGCATTAGTATTTCCTATATTATTATTAACATGCTCTGATGCTAAGGAGTTGTACTCCCCCTCCTCACCTCAAAAGAAATCTGTTCCAAATGCAAAACACAAGCAGAGGAGTTTCACTTTCAGTTTTACTTTCACAGCAGCAAGCAGCTTTACTACAGAACAGTTGAGCTAAGCCACACCCAGCCTCCTCCTGTCTCCTTCTTGCTCACACAGCAAATACTGTTTGAGTTTCCAAACACCCCTCAACTCTCTCACACACTGACAGGATGCTAGCCAGATGAATGAATATCAATGGATGTGCAGGCCGGGACATTCTACTCCCCCTCCCCCTCTGTTCCAACTGCCATTTGCATTATATTAACACATTCTGATGCTACGGAGTTACACATTCTACATTAAGTTTGAGGCTGCAAGTGTCAATTTATCAAGCCTGAGCCCATAGTTTGGTAGCGAAGCACAGGCGTCCAGCTAGTTCACACATAATTCTAAACCATAAAGTAGGGTTTATAAATTATTATGTCCGAGTTCGATTTCCAGCCAATTCTAACCTTCAGTTTTACATCAACAATACGTTTTAGAGGATTCTCTTATTTCACTTAGAACTTACATAACAAAACTGTAGGTTAAATTTTTCAGGTCTATTTTTTTATATGTAGTTTTGGTATTCACTTGCAATATATAAGCTTTACAATAATAAAAGCCTATAGAAGATTGAAAGACTATTTTTAATGTTCACTTGACCACTAGTCTTTTCAAGAACTCTTTAGAGTGATTATTGGAAATTATTGCTCTTGTGTGAGTACCTTCAGAGCTAATTGAAATAATAGTAAAATGTGATTCATATAATTGTTCAGCCAAGAGGCTTGGTGTGCGTGTGTGTTTCTTGGATTAAACTCTAGCATTCTGTCTAATCTATTCTATGAAAAAAAATCAATATTTTTCTTTATTATCCTTTATAATGTGTTTGTATTCCATATTCACATATACCTTCTTACTTACTTAGTGAGCCGTGGTGGCCCAGTGGTTAAGAGTGTAGTACTGCAGGCTACTTCTGCTGACTGCCAGCTGTCTGCAATTTGGCAATTCGAATCTCACCAGGCTCAAGGTTGACTTAGCCTTCCATCCTTCCGAGGTCGGTAAAATGAGGACCCAGATTGCCGGGGTCCTGTAAACTGCTTAGAGAGGACTGTGAAGCACTGTGAAGCAGTATACAAGTCTAAGTGCTATTGCTATTGCTACTTATTATAAAGAATAATGAAGAAATGTGCTGAATTTGAAGTTGGGACTAAGGAAAAACAGTAACTGCATAATGTCTGAGAATACATCTCGTCATGTGCTAGTTATGCACCAAAAACTTCCTATCTGTGTCAAGCTATTGCATGCTGAGAAGGAAAGAAGACATTTACTATAAAGTATGAACAGGACAGGAGATATAAGAGACTTTGAAGAGGCTGGAAAAGGAATAAAGGAAGATTAGACATAGAAGAGGATTTTTTTTTCATTGTTTAGTTTATAACTGGCAACTCAGCCCCTCGTGACCAATAGCCTGGAAAGAAGCATTTCAAAATATTTAGTGCAATGTTTTTCAAACTTAGTAATTTTAAGATGTGTGAACCTCAACTGCAAGAATGCCCTAGCCAGCATGCTTAAAGTTTCCATGTTTGAAAAACACTGATTTAGAGAAATTCTGCTTTAATGAACACATTATACAGTAAATGTGGGTTGTAAATTTGTCCAGCAGTTGCCAAGATTTTGTATTTATCCCATGATTACTGTACCATTAGAGATACCTTACTGAAGCCTCTGTGATCCATGCTCCTTGATCTTGCCCAAGTATGGAACTTAACAGAAATGAAATAATTACATGTTCAAGTGAGCTGAGATCTTACAGATAAAAAGTTAGCATAGAAGGGCAAAGATGTTAGACTTTCAATAAATGTCTTTGCTATATTAATGAATCTTTCTCGGTGAACTGACTAGCTATGCCCTCATCATTAGACTTCATGCATTGCCTTTCATTTTGTTTTTTATGAAATAATTTTGTTAAAAGTTTAATTACAACAAAGAAAAATAAAGAAAAATATATTCCTAATTTTATGGTTTTTAAATCAATTTATCATCCATCAGTCATGATATTAAGATCATTAACTTTTAAAAGACTATAAACAGAATGCTGGCTGTATAGTTATGTAGGAGAAAATGTGCAGTTCTGTAGTATTTGAGAAGCAGCAGGTGTTCATGTAATTAAACACAGAGTAGTAATACAAATCCACTTGGGAGGAGGCCTTGGGTTGCCCAGGAATGGGTGGTGTTGAGTCCAGCTCACTCACATCACACTCTATAAAAGGGCCCAGAGGAGTCCATTGCCAACATATTTCTCCTGCAGAAATCATATTCTGGTCCTGCAATCATCTGAAGCTGTGAGCAGCACCTAACTTAATAATTCTGTCTTATCCAACCTGTTCAGCCCAAGGGTGCTTCCCTGTTCATATCATCACTTTGAGAAATAAACTGGCACCCAGAAAGCAGAATTATGCCTCTTACTGTTCATAGATACCCCTAAAATAACAACTACATTTTCTGTAGTTTGAAAAAGCTACTTGATGCATAATAAGGGATATAATTGTACTTCCCACTTGTTTCATATTAGAATGCATATTATTTTAAAAGCCCTATCAAAACCAATATGTCAATAATAATCATAACCCATATCATCATCTTAATTAACACCATCAAATAACATTTACATATCCCAGGTACTTGGAAAGGACTCAAAAGGTGGATAAAAATGCCAAATCCAGTCTAAACATCTGGCTATGTGACAAAACAACAACAACAATAATAATAACAACAACCTCTCAGTGACATGGTTGTGAGACTTATGGGCTCTAAAGAAGATCTGAGCTATTCAGGAAGTTCAACTACATTGGACAGGTCTCATCAGAGAAACCAGATGAAAACTCTCTCTCCCATAAACAATATGGCGTTACAATTTACAGAAACCCAAACTGATCAAGGTCAAAAGGATGCAGTAGGTGTTGGAATTCCTGGACATCTGGTGACAAATAGGCTACAGGACTCAGGACTATTTGCTGAGCAACAGCAGCCAGCAGGTTGCAGGACTACTGGAAGAAAAGTTTGTTTACCTGTCACAAATATACGAAGATTGAAAACAAAGAAATACAGGTAATCCTCCATTTACAACAGTTCACTTAGTGATCATTCGAAGTTACGACATAATCCCCCCAAGTACTTACAATACAGTCCCAAAGTTACAAATGTCGCAGCACCATGGCAATCGTTAGCCCTTACAAATAACCACAAAGGCACTGCAATATTCACCGTGCCTAACCCACTACCACCCTGGCGGGTCACCTTGCAAAGATCTAGTGAGCCTTCAGTTTCTTGGCATGGTTCTGTGGTTCAGGCCTACAGTGTGTTAGCAGAGAATGGAGGCTTAAAGTACCGCAAGATCACATGCTCTCATGGTACTTTAGGCCTCTGTTCTCTGCAAATGCATTCCTGGAGAAGATCTGTGGCAAAAGGCTTTACAAACAGAGGGAAGGCCTGAAGCACTGAATGAAGACTTCCCCCCATTCACAAAGCTTTTTGCCATCTTTGCAAAAAACCTCTGCCACTGAAAACAGATACCAGGATGGGCACACGTGTCCCTCTGGACCTCTGTTTAGGGAGGCAAAGGACTTTCCTCAAGGCCTTTGCTGACGACAACGGAGCCTAGGAGGGATGCACAGACCCCTCCCAGGCCCTGTTCTCAGTGGCAAAGACTTTTTCCAAACATGACCTATAGGGATGCAATGTCTCACCCCTGCAGACCTCAGCAAGCCTTTGTTCAAGGCAAAACCATGGCAGAGAGGCTGGAGAGGAGACAGCTCCCTTGATCATCAAGATTTATGTAAGGTAAGTGACCCAGTCGGGCAGGATGGGGGGGAAGCATTAAATATCTCAGTGGATTGGGGGAGGCCTTGGGTGGTCAGAAGCACTAGCCCCCCCACCCATGGTTTTCCCCACCCTGAGATACCTCATGCACTTAATGACCTGCATATTCGATTAGCGAATGTGTGGGTGAAAGCAGGGAGTGATCACATTCAAATTACACGATTCACTCCTAGGTGGCAGGCTCCATTACATTCATAATTCGAGGATTATCTGTAATGATCAATTATTACAAATCAGAGGATATCTGAGAAAAATGTACTAATTCTGGAAAGAACATCCACAATTAGAAACAACAGGTCAGCAGATCAACATTGATTTATAATACAAAGCAAAGTATTCACAGAAGCAGAATTGGAAGTGCAAAGATCTACCCAGGGCAAAGAAATCAAAGCCTTGCCAGAAGAAGCTCAGACTGTACAGGTAAACCAGGGGGAATCAGCCATAGAAGGAGCCAGCATAATGTCAGAGTATGAATATTCATAAATTGAAATAGGTCAGCCAATGAATAGCCATGGCTCAGCCAATGAAGGCTGTTTAGAAACAGAAACTTAAGCTAGAAGTCTGGGCGTGACTTAGGCAACTGAGTCTGTGCAGAAGCTTAACTGCTCTGTATAGAGGAGGCTCTCTTTGTGTTAAGCTCCTGGGCTTGTCTGCTGTGCTGAACTGAAACTAACTGTTTTCTCCTGCCTTGTGTTTTGCTTGTAATTGTTGAAGAAGAATCTATATTGGTATTGTACATTTATCTTCATATGTTATTATGTATATAAAGAAGAATCCTGCTGTATCAGTCTGCCTAGGTGTGCTTTCTGGATTTGATTTTTGCAACAAACTCTGACACATAACTATAAATGGTTTTCATTCCCAAATCATTCATTCCTCTGTCTTCTCCCTAAAAAGAATAATTGCCAAACTAAACCAGCACAAAATTCACAAAATAAGATTGCTTGCTTTGAAGCATGTTCAAAAGAAACAATTAGCAAAAGTATTAAAAGAAGCCAAAATTGTACTATCAGTTATAAGTACTAGATTAATCCAAGAAACAAATAACTAATGTACAGTATAATTGCATTTATAACTGAATACCTGGAATGCAAAATCAACAAACAAACAAAACAAAAACCAAATAGTGCAGGAAAATAATATAAGTATGCTAAGGTAAGATCCAAGCAAGTTAGAACAGATGAAAGAAAAGAAGCTGAAGAAAAGGAAGACCAAATAATACCTGATTGAGAAATATCATCTAGAAACAAGGAAGCACTGGAAATAATAAAGTAGCAAATAACAGCTATTGCCAAGAAAATCAGCAGATACAAAGCTCAAACTGCACACTTTAGCAGAATATCCAATGTTAGTCAATTTCAGTCAAATCAAAAATGTTTCTACCAACCCATCAATGGAAAGAATACTGTGAACCAGTCAACACTTGACAAAGAAGAAATAGTACAGTTCTAGGCACATCTATGGGGCAACCCAGAGAAATACAACAAGAATAGAGGATGGATAAAGAAGTAGGAAAAGAAAAAAAGCTGACATGAAAGAGCAGAAATGGTGAAGAAAAGGTCAAGGAAGATGAACATTGGTCTGTAATTTTTCTGGGTGAAGATGAACTACATGATTTCTGGGTGAAATGTCTGACTGATATACACCCACTTGTTGCCAAGCAATTTAACAATATATTGTAATGAGGTGAAATTGAAGATTGGTTAAGATCAACCTGATAGTGAAAGATCCAACAAAAAGGCCAGTACCAGGCAACTACAATTACGGCTTACCCACAACTTTCCAATTGCTAATCAGTGTGGTAGGTGATGCAGTCCAACAGCATCTAGTTGAAAATAAACTGTTTCCACCCGAGCATAAAGGAAATTGCACAAAAAGCAGAGGAACAAAAGCTCAGTTCCTAATTGACAAGATGATTCTGGAAAATTGCAAGAGAAGGAAGGCCAACTTGAATACAGCATGGATTGATTACAAGAAAGCATTTGACTCCCTGCCATATAATTGGATAATCAAGGACCTAGAAATAATAGAACTCTGTAGAAACAGCAGAAGCTTTGTACAAAGATCAGTGGCACAATGGAAGACACAGTTGTTGGTCAATGGTGATAGACAGCGAGGGGTTAAATCAAAAGAGGAATCTTTCAAGGAAACTCACTCTCACCACTGTTCATTGCACTGATTCCTCTGTCAACCACATTGAACAAGTCAGGCCATGGGTGTAAACATCAAAAACATCTGCCAGGCTATCCCATCACCTTTACATGGATGATCTGAAACTGTATGGAAAAACCATCCATCCTTACCAACAACAGTGAAAAACTGAAGAAATCAAGATGCCCTTTGGAAATGACATCAAGAGTCTGGATGAAGACAATTGCTATAGATACCTGGGCATCCTTAGAGCTGACAACAACAAGTGCACTGAAATCAAGAAGGTTAGAAGAGAATATATCATCAGGGTGAAAAAAGTCCAAACTCAATGAAGAAAATATCTCAAGGCAATTAACACCTGGGCATTTCTAGTATTAGATACATATCTGGAATAAAGGACTGGACTCAAGCAGAACTATAAGTCCTGGATAGAGAGACCAGGAAAAGAATGAGAATGAAGTGTGCCCTTAATCCATGCAGTGATGTTGATAGACTCTACTAACCAAGAAATAATAGAATTGGTTGTGGAATATTACAAGTTACCAGCTAATTGAAGAAGAAAAAAGGGCATGGAAGAGTATCTGAAGGACAGTGGAGAACGGAAATGTCTAAAAACAGGAAAATTGAAGAGAGAGACAAAGAGGCTAATTCTGGCTACACAAGACGAAGCCTGAAAAACAAATGCACACAAAACCATAATTGAGAAATCAACAACATAAAGCAAATATTGCCTCTGCAAAGAAGCTGAAGAACAGGGGACTCACCTAGCTGGCTTCTGCAAAACTGGCTACAAACAACAACATGACAAAGTAGCAACAATGGTGCATTGGAATATATGCAAGAAATACTATTTGCTTACTAGCAAGAACTGGTAGGACAACAAAATAAAGCACTAGCAAATGAAGAAGCTAAATGCTCTGGGACCTTATAATTCAAACAGACAGGCACCCCATATTTAAAACTGCTGATAAGAATGACAAAGAAGTCTGGATAGAGGATGTGGCAGTATCTGGAGACAGCAATACGGAAAAGAAAGAATTGGAGGAAATCACAAAATACAAAGACTTGCAAATAGAAGAAGAATGACTGGGATGAAAGACAGCAAAGATAATATCAATAGTAATAGTCTTCTTGGGTGTAGGCCCAAAACAGCTGGAACACTACTTGAACATCATTGGCATTATAAAATCACCATCAGTCAATTACAAATGGTAGCTTTACTTGGGACAGCTTAAATCCTGCAAGGATACCTTTTACACCATCAAACAACATCTGCCTGTCACAGGTCATTGGAAATGATTCAATAGGTGGGAAAAAACAGCCAAATCCTATCTAAACATTTGGCTGACTGTGTGAGCATTCCTAATAATTTTTATTTCTATTCCACTCACAGCTTGAGGGTCTTAGAGCAAATTAAAAAAACAAGGCGGCTTTTTGTTGAAATTCTCATTAAGTATAATTTTAGTTACTCATAGAAACTATTCAGGTACCAGTTCAGACCAAGGAAATACTGGTTTTTCTTTTCAATTGTTTCATTACTAATCCATCATCGTCACATCAAACCTGCCTATTTTACTGTGGTAAATCATCATATACCATAGTCATTTTTCCTTGGGGCAGCCTTGGCAATATGCAATTTAGTTTGATTGATGGCAAAGGCAGAGCTTAATTTCAGTTATTATAAATTATTTGTTTTGCAGTATAGAAAGAGCCATAATTCCTGCATTTTTCCTATTGATTTCTAAACAGTTCATCTGTTCATTCCATTGTATCTTCCACTGCTTCTTCTACATTTTAATTGACTCTTTTCCCCCAATTAAATCCTTTGTTCACATTAGACCAGTAGATCATCAAATAAATCAATCCAGAATTCTCATTCCAGATACAAATGACCTGGCTCAAATTATTCTACTTTGGACATAGTATGCAAAAACTTTAAACTTGGAAAAGGCTCTACTGCTGGTAAAGTTAGAAAGATCATGTAGCAAAGTAGATGGATTCAATTACAGCTGTGATGGGTGCACTGTTGAAGTTCCGAAAGATCAGATTATTGACAGATAAGAGAAAATCTATTTATGTGGTTCTCGGAGTCCACATCAATTTAACTATGCCACATAATTAATCAAAACCTGTCTCTATATGCATATACATTTATCTATGTTTTATTCTTGTATCATTTAAAAGCCAGGAAATTTGTAAGAGATTTGCTTTATTTTCTTATTTTACTTTGTTTATATAGATATAAAAAACAAGCTCCCCTTTTCATTGGCATCTGCTGGCTCCCACTGCTTTATATCAGTTTGTTGATGTAATGGAATGTATGAGTGATCTTCGGGGGAAAAGGGGAACAGAGGCTGCCTAGCAAACAATCAGATAAGTGAAGTCGGGTCTGCAGTCACTTAATAGTCAGAAAAAGAAACTTTTGAAGAATATACCATAATGGGTCAAACAGTTAAAAGTGGAGATAGGAAGTTTGTGCCTTCAGATTTGCAATATTCAGTCAATTGCAAAATGTAGCCTTACAATAAGTAGAATTAGTTCATCTTGTTGTATTGCTTCTCAGATAAAAGCAGCATTACACTGCAAGCTGCACCCCTTTGGAAGGTGCATATGATATTGCAGCCCACATGGAGAGAAAGGTGGGCTTGCAGTGAATGTTGCAACACTGCTGACCGCTGTGAACCCCTATTGTCAAGTGAGGTACTAATATCACTTTATAAAGCCTTAGTAAGACCACAGCTAAAATACTGCATCCAGTTTTGGTCACCACACTATAAAAAAATGTTCAGACTCTAGAAAAAGTGCAGAGAAGAGCAACCAGGATGATTAGGGGACTGGAGGCTAAAACATATGAAGAACAGTTACAGGAACTGGGCATGCCTAGTCTAGTGAAGAGAAGGACCGGGGAGACATGATAGGTGTCTTCCAATATTTGAGGAGCTGCCATAGAGAGAAGTGGGTCAAGCTACTTTCCAAGGCACCTGAAGGCCAGACAAGGAATAATGGATGGAAACTGATCAAGGGGAGATTCAACCTGGAAATAAGGAGAAATTTTCTGACAGTGAGAACAATTAACCAATGGAACAGCTTGCCTTCGGAAGTTGTGGGAGTTTCATCACTGGAGGCTTTCAAGAAGAGAGTGGACTGCCATTTGTCAGAAATGGTGTAAGGTCTCCTGCTTGAGCAGGGGGTTGGACTATATGACCTATAAGGTCCCTTCCAACTCTGTTAATCTGTTAATCCAACTCTGTTAATCTGTCTCCCTTGGAGGCCACTGGCGTTTTGCTTCTGACATTCCAGATGCCAGGCTCTCAGTTCCTTGCAAGCACACACAGTCTTTTTATCAGAAGAAAGTAATGTTATAAATCACTTTCGCATTCATTCAGCCCTTCCTTGAGTACCAGTGCAATAAAAGGTTTTAACAAGTTCATATCTCAGCTCCACTTCAAGATTTCTTTCCTATATGACCTTCTTGAAATATCCCAATCTGTTTAGAAACTATTAGTTGCATTCCATATGGAGAGTGGAACAATGGATCAAATGCAGCGAAGCATATTTCATTGATATATTTATTGCAAGGCCATCTATGTTGGGGTCAAAAAGTCAAGATGGTGGCTGTGAGTTTGAAAATGAAGACCCCACCCCCCTTTTTTTAACCAACCTTTTTTTAAGCTGGTATCCTCCAAATGTGCTACACTACAAATCTTTGTTTGTTGTTTCATGCAAAGAGGAGCAATGAGAGACCCAAGTCATGAGCATCCCATACCACAGGGAGCTGGACCTATTCCTCCTGCAACGCCAATTGGAACCAGCCATGGGGAAAAAAGGAGAACCCACAAAACAATGCCTCCAGTCCAGAAGGCTCCCATGGTAGATGGTCTCGAAAGCTGCCATGAAATCTAGGCGAGCCAAGACAGTTGCACCGTTTCTGTCCAGGGCCACTAGAGATCATCTATAAATGCCATCAGTGCCATCTCAGTAGTATACTCCAGCATGAACCCAGACTGAAAAGGTTCAGATAAGGATTAAAGAAGCCTAAAGTAAGCATATATGATTGGTGCAATGATTTGGCTCAAACCAGCAAAGATAAAGAGGCATAGCATTTTAACAATGGTTACTACAGGGTGTTTTTTCCCCCCTGTTTCATTTCATTATTGGTAGATAATTAGTGAATTCTATGCTGGATCCTATGTCAGTACTATGTCAGCCATACTGTACTTCAGGTGGGCTGCCTGTCTTTTTTTTTGTTTTAAATAGAGTAATGTGCCTTTAGTTATCTGGAAACAGAAGCTGTAGCTGGCATTCTTGCAGATATTAGCTAATTGGCACATCCAGCTGTTTTACTGTAGAATCAATCCTAGTGAAAACCTGGGGCATATTTTTCAAGGCGAGGCACTGAATAAAAGAAAAATATAACTGTACTGAAAAACTGTGCTATTATTATTGCCGTTACCATTTTTTAACAAAAGGATTTATGTGCAAAAGAGGATTTGTATGTATTCACTGTACTGAAAACATTCACCGTGTTATATCTGCTTGCTTTCACTCAAATGCATTCCGGAAGTTCTCTAACAAAATATTAGTAAAAGCCTCCAAGAAGAAGCTTGCTTCTGTTTGTTTTAAGTCTGGGGATCCAGGAAATGTTCCACAACATTGGGTTCAGCACAAACAAGAAACCGCCTTGTGCTTAATATCATTATCCTGGACAGAGAGAAAGAAGCAGAGATTTTTTTAAAGCTGTTCTTAATAGAAAGAAGAGTGGATTTGAGAAGAAATACTGGTTGTCTTATGAAATGTAGGATGCTACTTAATAGTAAGTGAAATCATTACAACAGACCCAAAATGACCAACGGCTCCCCAAGAGTCCACAATTATCATAAACCTTTTACTATAGATGTTTCAGATTGTTCTTTTGCCCCACATGTACAATATTTGCACTCTTCTACGAGTTGTATGTTCTCCTAGGTATCTTTATCTGCGTAACAGTTTTCATTAGAGAAAAACGGCCTTCCGTTAGATCAGAAATGAAGGAATTGGTCCAGGGGTGAAATCCAGCAGGTGCTGACAAGTTCTGGAGAACCGGTAGTGGAAATTTTGAATAGTTCGGAGAACCGACAAATGCCACCTCTGGCTGGCCCCAGAGTGGGGTGGGAATGGAGATTTTGCAATATTCTTCCCCCAGGAATGGGGAGGGAATGGGGATTTTGCAGTATCCTTTCCCTGGAGTGGGGTGGGAATGGAGATTTTGCAGTATCCCCCAACCACGCCCACCAAGCCACATCACGCCCACAAAGCCACGTCACGGCCACAAAGCCATGCCCGCAGAACCAATAGTAAAAAATTTTGAATTTCATCATTGAATTGGTCACCCATCTGTACTAACTAGCAGCTAGGATTGGTGGGTGGGTGGGGAATAGAACCCAACATCTGGATTGCACAGCTTGCTCACCAATCCTCCATGATATGCAGAAATGTGCAAGACATGGAATATATCCTGAACAACACTTACTGGAAGCAGTCAGGGTATTCTGCAAGGGCCACGTCCATTACATCCAAAGCATGTTGGTAGTCTTTTTGTGATGAAAAAAGGAGGGCCAACAAATGAAGAGAATTCATATCATCCTTACACAGTTTCAGTGCTTCTTGGAGATGTTCTATTGCATCACAAATCTGCAAAATAAATTTTAAATGATTGCTCAGTTACTCATCCTTTCAGATCAGTTTCACTTGTTCTGGCCTTTTGACTACAACAAAATAAAAGGAGTCCCAAAGCTAAAATATCAACAAAGGGAGAATTATTAAAACCTAACTGCAAGGAGTAAACCAATTGAACTCCCCAGCAGGAACATTAAAACATCTTTATACAATCCTAAAATCCTATAAAATAACACTTCAGGTAAGCTTGCTTGTATTTTAAATAGTAGCAGATGATAAGTATTTTCAAAGTTGTTAAACAAAAACTGGAAGGAAGGAAGTTATTACTCAACTGATCTCTTAATCTTGTTATCTTTTTAATTTAACTATGTCTTGTATGCAACACTATAAAGAAAGGGTGACATACTTTACATTTATTTATTCATTTATTAAAAAACTCCTCAGCATTCAATTAAATCTTGACTCACAAGGTATACAATTCATAGCAATGTAAATATCAGTGGTAAAAATTCTAACATAATTGATTAGAAAAATGAAAGTAAAAAAGAATAATAATAGTTCAATGCAATGCAATGTAAATCAAACTTTTGCTTTCCAAATATTTCCAAAATTTAAAAGCCAACAGAAAAGGGACAAGTCCAATCTCCAAGGGGAAGCCATTTTAAAACAATGGTGTTGCCATCTATCAGGTAGTCTTTTTTTTAACTTTAGAAGTCATGAAATATTGCTACCTTCTAATTATTTTGCTAAATGACAGGAACTCACCAACAATAGAGGCTTAAAAACAAATTCAGAGGGCTTCTAAACTCTTACCTTGAAATCAAGGAATTAACAGAACAATTATTTTACTCTAGCTCATTTAATTTCAGAAAATGTAAACTTGACAGTAATCACAAAATTGGCTGATGAAAATTTTAATCATGGTATATACTGTATATACTCGAGTATAAGCCAACCCAAATATAAGCCGAGGCACTCAATTTTACCACAAAAAACTGGGAAAACTTACTGACTCGAGTATAAGCCGGGGGTGGGAAATGCAGCGGCTACTGGTAAATTTCAAAATAAAAATAGATACCAATAAAATTACATTAATTGAGGCATCAGTAGGTTAAATGTTTTTGAATATTGATTTCAAAGAAAAACAGTAAACTAGCTCTGTAAGTGGAAAACAGGATCAACAAAAACAAAAATCTTGTCACCATGGTGAAGAGAAGCAGTTGTGAAATGAGTGACCCGGTTGTTAAGAATGCTACAATGGGCATAAATGATGACCAGTCATAAGTGCGAAGACCGGTCAAAAGTGTGAGGACCTGTCAGAAATCACTTTTTTCAGCCCTCTGGGTAGTCCTTTTGCGCACATGGACTACCCAGAGGGCTGAAAAAAGTGATTTCTGACAGGTCCTCGCACTTTTGACCAGTCCTCGAACTTACGACGGTCCTCACATTTTACGTTTTTGCCCTATCTTGTCACCATGGTGAAGAGAAGCAGTTGTGAAATGAGTGACACAGTTGTTAAGAATGCTGCACAGGCATAAATGTGAGAATGGTCGTAAGTGTGATGACCGGTTATAAGTGCGAGGATCTGTCAGAAATGACTTTTTTCAGCCCTCTGAGTAGTCCCTATACACATATATCACATGACCAGCTAGCCACGCCCACCCAGTCACTGGCTTGATCTAATTTCAGGCAAGTTCAAGCCTCTCCCTCTTTTTTCTTTTTCTTTTTCTTTCTCTTTCTTTCTTTGTCTCTTTCTTTCTTCTCTCTCTCTTTCTTTCTCCCTCCCGTTCTCCTTCTCATCTGGCATTCTTAGAGCTCCACTACTGATTAGCTTAGCCCAGGAGTGGGCAAATGTGGCCCTTTTACAACCTGTGGACTTCAACTCCCAGAATTCCTGAGACAGCCAAGCTGGGAGAACCCACTCCTGGCTTAGCCTGAGCAAGGCTAGCTAGCAGCCAATTATAAGAAGCCCTCAATTACAATCAGCTCTCAACTCAAGCTCAATGCACATGGGATCTCCCTAAACAGTGAGGATTTCTTTGTTTCTTTCTCCCTTTAAGCCCCCCCCAGCCCATTTTTGCTTCCAGGGGGCTGCAGGGAGTCTTGCTAGGCACCCCCCTCATGCCGCTAGCAAGCCTGCCTGCCACTCTTGGGAGCCAAAAAGGGGCGCGGGGGAGGGGCGCCGCTCCCCCCGCCCCATTTTGGCTTTAGGAAGCCTCCCTGCCACTCTTGGGAGCCAAAAAGGGGCGTGGGGGAGGGGCACCGAAACCCCCCCCCCATGCCCCATTTGGCTTTAGCAAGTCTACCAGCAACCCAGGGAGCCAAAACCGTTGCAGGAAAAAAGGCATTTTTTGGTGACTCGAAAATAAGCCGAGGGGGCTTTTTTCAGCCTGAAAAACGTGCTGAAAAACTCGGCTTATATTCGAGTATATACGGTAATCTGTCAGATACATTAATATTATCATTTACCCCTTGTTTAACCAGAAAGAGAAAACATCAGATATTTTATTCAGAATATTAACATATATTTAAATGTTTATTATGAGCCGACAAAAGCAGAATATTTTAAATTGGCTAGCAGCTTCAAACTGTATTTCAAGTATGGTTTAAAGATTTACATGCAATTAAATGAAGAAAAATAGAATGAGCATAGAAAATTCTGGCCAAATATCAATAGATTTTTAGAATATATTAGGGGAGTATCCTAAACTGCATTTGGAGCTTCCAGACTGTTCTCACTGATATTTAACCAACAATATATAACAATATAAATTAGTAGAACAATAACTTTCAATCAATAATAACAGCAAGAAGAAGGAAATTCCAAATTTAATTCTAAGAAAATTTAAAGATCCCTTTAAAACAACCTTCTAAGCACACAACTTAATAAAATGGAAAGTAGAATAATTTTGAAAAAATTATTCCAACAATATTCAATTCAGTTCCAAACCTACAGTAATTCTTGAAACCCTAATCTGGGAGTGAACAGCGTATGATCTTTCACCCAAGTGAACGTTCAAATCTCAAAAAGCTTCAGTAGGAATGGCCAGTGGGTGAAGAATAATAGAAAATAAAGTCTAGCAACATAAGTTGCCCACCCTCATCTAGAAGCTTCTCTACTCATTTTATGTCTTCCATAAACATGCATAAGAGGAGTTTCAATAAAGTTATAATTCAAGCATCAGAAAGTTAACAAAATATATGAATAGCAATATGCAATAATGGACCTGAAAAGTATTGAAGCACTTTCTGACTGCTGATAAATCAATTCTATGAGAGATGTTTTTAAAAAACCATCCTGAAGAAAGACAAGTGTAAAAAAAAAATCTATGCCCAAGAAAAAAAAAATTATGTACTGTAGATGCCAGTACACCATAGAAATAGTTCCGTTCTTTCAAGCCAACTGTCTTTATACCTACCTGCCTGATAAGAGCCAGCTGCAATGAGATATAGAGGATAATTTGGTGGTCTTCAGGTGCCAAGTGATGAGCTCTGTAAAACACAAATGTAGTTTATGCAGCACTGCAAAAGTTATTTACCATAAATTTTACCAGAGAGGCAATTTCAAGGCTCATTTTCCTTTCTTGTAATTTTAAACTGGATTTAAATTAGTAGACTAGCATACAGAGTTCCCCATCACACCAGCACAGTAGTAGAACTGCAATGAAAAGATCATTGGATAGAAAATATCAATTCCTCACATATTTTCCTTGCTATGATTCTAGTTCTAAAATATTGTTCCTATTTTAAACAGATGCTCAGCTCAAGCCCCCCCCCACCCATATATCAGTTCAATGCCAATTGGCAGCCAATTATAGTCAAGATTAAATCTTTGACATAGAAAGGCAATGCAGTTCTAAACTTCAAATGTCTTTAATGATATTGCTGTGAGCAATTTAGAATTGGTGTATTCTTACTGTGATACTCATCTCCTGACACTAAAGAGAATGTCTTGGTTTAAAAAAAAAACTGAAAAAGAGCCATTCTAATTTAACTGAATAAGAACTGATTACTACCAGGTTCATGTTTTTATTGCCTTCAATAACTGTGTAAAGCAACAAATGTCAACAGATCCATTTTTTCCTACTCTAGAGCAGCATTAGCCAAGCAAATGGCATCTGCAAAATTATCCTTTCCTTAAACAACTATTGATGGTAAAAAGGTAAAGGTAAAGGTTCCCCTCGCACATATGTGCTAGTCGTTCCCAACTCTAGGGGGCGGTGCTCATCTCCGTTTCAAAGCCAAAGAGCCAGCACTGCCCAAAGATGTCTCTGTGGTCATGTGGCCGGCATGACTAAATGCCAAAGGCGCACGGAATGCCTTCCCACCAAAGGTGGTCCCTATTTTTCTACTTCCATTTTTTACGTGCTTTCGAACTGCTAGGTTGGCAGAAGCTGGGACAAGTAACTGGAGCTCACCCTGTTACGTGGCACTAGGGATTTGAACCGCTGACCTGCCGACCTTTTGATCGACAAGCTTGGCATCTTAGCCACTGAGCCACCATGTCCCTTTAATGATGATACAAAAAGCATATTGTCCTTCTGGTCAAACCTAGGGAACCTTCTGTCCATGAGGCAGGTTTAACCTCACACCTCTCTGTTCTGTCAAGACTGTATGAATAACTTTCCTTCTTGGCTTAGGTTATTGGGCTTAATAGTATGCAGTTATTATGAAAAGCTGTTTTCCTTTGTTGTTTGTGTGTGTTTTTTCTTTTGGAGTTACAAATTATCCCTGTATTTTTCTTGTCTTAAAATCTTGAGAATACAGATAGTCCCCTAGAAAACAAGACTACTAGTTCAGATTTTAGAATCTCCAACAGATGGACATTATCTACAGATTATAGCAAATTGAATCTTATCCCATCAAAGCTCTTAGAAAAAAAATTCAGCTTCCTTTTAAAAAGGCAGATATTCAAAACATGTATGTACATATATAGCATACTGAGCATTCCCATTTCTCTAACCTTGTAAGCCTGGCCATTAGGGAGAAACCACAAATAAAAAGAACTCTTATCATATCTTAAATCCCTCTGTGGAGCTAAGAAGAATGCAGATTCTACAACTGTTGAACAATTGGTAAGAACTTCTCCTTTAATTCCTCCACCAAATGGATTTTCTAACAATATGGTACAATTGACAATGCTCTCTTTGAGTTTGAAGACTGACATGAAGGTAATCTGAGGCACGCTGAGCCTCAGCCACTTAGTAGGTTAGAGATGACCTAGCACCTCTATTGTCCCTGGAATAATGTAGCAGGTCAAGAGAATGTCTTTGCTATTCTGGTGTGTCCTTGATTACAACAGCAAAACGAGGTTGCTGTTAGGAACACATTTATTTCCTTAAATGATGTCAAACAATTGGTGTACTTATGCATAGTTTAAACCAATTGATAGCAGTTATCCGAGGTTTCACAGAAGACTATTTCCCCAATCAGATCTAAAGTTGACCACTGAGGCTCTCTATCCCATTCAAAACTGGGTTCAAGAAATGTCAGGTCAAATTCAGCTAGCTCTGTAGTTCAATTAAGCTAGCACTAGCTCACCCCCACTTCAAGCAGAAGTCTGCTAGCTAAGGATACAGGTATGGACCCAGGATGTCCTAGAACATAGAATAATAGAGCTGGAAGGAACCTCAGAGAGTTTCTACTCCAACCCCTGCTTGAGCAGGGGACCCTATACCATTTCAGAGAAATGGTTGTCCAGTCTCTTTTTGAGAGCCTCCAGTGATGGACCACCCACAACTTCTGAAAACAAGGCATTCCACTGGTTGATTACTCTCACCATTAGGAAATTTATTTTGTTAGTTCTACAATAAGTTGCTTCTCTCCTTGGTTAGTTTCCAGCCTTTGTGTCTTGTCTTACCTTGTTTTGCCTTTTTAGTCTTGCCTTTAGATCTGCCTTTTGGTCCTTTGGAAAGTAGTTCGAACCCCTCATCTTTGTAGGAGCCCCTCAAATATTGGAACAATGCTATCCTTCATGCTAACATGCATGTAGGACAATAGTGCTATATTACATACAAATAATACACTCTGCCATGATCTATAACCTCCCTAAATAATTGTTCTTGGATCCATCTTCCCAGTTTTGTTCTGTTTTATTAATTTGTTTGTTCCATGCAGGATTTAGCTCTAAGAGTTAGTTAGTTAGTTAGTTAGTTAGTTAGTTAGTTAGTTAGTTCAGATGGGATGATGGAGGCAGGTCTTGAGAGTGTTATCTGGGAGGAGTTCGATCCTGCGGCTCCCAAGGATGTGGACAGGATCTTGGGACGGCTGAACGCGACCACATGTTTATTGGACCCGTGTCCCTCCTGGTTGGTGCTGGCTTCCCGGGAGGTTACATGAGGCTGGCTCCAGAGGATTATCAACGCTTCCTTGAGTGAGGGTGTCGTACCGGCCGCCTTGAAAGAGGCGGTGGTGAGGCCCCTCCTCAAGAAGCCCTCTCTGGATCTGGCTGTTTTGGCTAACTATCGTCCAGTCTCCAATCTTCGTTTTATTGCAAAGCTGGTTGAGAGTGTGGTGGCACGGCAGCTTCCCCAGTACCTGGATGAAGCTGTCTATTTAGATCCACTCCAGTCCGGTTTCAGGCCTGGGTACAGCACGGAAACGGCATTGGTCGCGTTGGTGGATGATCTCTGGAGGGCTCGGGGTAGTGGTTATTCCTCTATCCTGGTCCTGTTAGATCTCTCAGTGGCTTTTGATACCATCAACCATGGTATCATGTTGCACCGATTGGAGGGATTGGGGGGGGGCACGGTTTTGAGGTGGTTCTCCTCCTATCTCTCCGACCGGTCGCAATCTGTGTTGACAGGGGGGGCAGCGGTCGACCCCGAGGCGCCTTGTTTGCGGGGTGCCACAAGGGTCGGTCCTCTCGCCACTCCTGTTCAACATTTATGTAAAGTCGCTGGGTGAGATCATCCGTGGTTTTGGGGTGGAGTTCCATCAGTATGCTGATGATACTCAGCTGTACATCTCCATCCCAGACCATCCCAATGATGCCGTGGAAGTAATGTCCCAGTGCCTGGAGGCCATGCGGGTCTGGATGGGGAGAAACAGGCTTCGACTCAACCCTTCCAAGACCGAGTGGCTGTGGCTGCCAGCATCCCGGTATAGCCAGCTGGTGCCATCGCCGATTATTGAGAGCGAATCATTGGCCCCCACGGAAAGGGCTCGCAACTTTAGAAGAGCATATGACGGCCGTGGCCAGGGGGGCCTTCTATCAGGTTTGCCTGATACGCCGGTTGCGTCCCTTTCTAGAGCGGGACTCCTTATGCACAGTCACTCAGGCTCTCGTCACTACTTGTTTGGACTATTGTAACACTCTCTACATGGGGCTCCCCTTGGGGTGCACCTGGAGGCTCCAACTGGTGCAGAATGCGGCCGTGCGGGGGATTATGGGAGCGACGGGGCGCTCCCATGTGACTCCTCCGCGAGCTGCATTGGCTTCCAGTGGACTTCTGGGTGCACTTCAAGGTGTTGGTGATCACCTTTAAAGCGCTCCATGGCCTAGGGCCGGGGTACTTACCGGACCATCTTTTGCCACCAATTGCCCCCCACCAGCCAGTTCGCTCCCACAGAGAGGGCCTCCTCAGGGTGCCGTCAGCCAGACAATGCCAGCTGGTGACCCCCAGGGGGAGAGCCTTCTCTGTGGTGGCACCTACCCTCTGGAATGATCTACCCCCAGAGATACGAGTGATCCCAGACCTCTGGACTTTTCGTCGGGCCCTGAAAACTCACCTTTTTCAGTTAGCCGGGCTGGCCTGATTTTATCTTGGTTTTAAATTGATATTGATCTTAAATTGGAATATTTTAAATTAATGGGCCAAACTTTATATAATCTATTTTAAATAACTATTTTAACTTTTATGTACAACTGTTTTATTCTGGCTGTTCACCGCCCTGAGTCCGAAAGGAGAAGGGCGGTATAAAAGTTCAATAAATAAATAAAAATAAATAAATAAGAAATTAGCTGTACCCAACTCTCAAAATAGCTTCATTTGACATACAGTACTGTATAACTCTGCCCCATTAAAATGAAAGCCATAGAACCAGGGGAGAACACTCAAAGGCCACCTTATGCAACCCTTTGACAATCCAGGAATCAACTGCTCTGGCAGACAGCCATCCTGACTCTACTTAAAGCTTTTTCATATAGGGAAGTCCATCTTTTGAAACAGTTTATTACATTGCCAGTCTGCCTATACTGCTCAGCCATTCTGCCCAATGATTAGTCAAAATCCCCCCTTTTGTCAGTTGAATTCATTTGCTCAGATCCTGTTTTCTGAAACAATAGAAATCTGCCCCTTTAATTATGTGACCGACTTTCAAATATTTGAACATAGTTATCTCTTCCATCTTAATAGCTTTTTTCCCAGGCTAAATATGCTTCAGTCTTCCCTCTTCCCTCATTGTGTTTTTTTTTTCACAGAAAATGTCTGTGCATATTCCAGTTTGTTCACATTCTTTTTAAAAAATATGGTATCCAGTTTAATTAATGACAAAGAAATCTGCAACATGTCTGCACAACTGGTGTCCTATTAAACTACAGGAGAGCCAACAAGTTATGCATCTGTAATCTGTTAGATTGACAGCTTCTTTTTTATACATGCTTAAGGACTTAACAAAACCAGGAAGCTTCTACATATATCCAAAAACCTCTTGTGGTTTGGATGATTCTACCTTTTGGGGATTATGGAAGCTGAAGAATGGACTACTATTTTATAAGATCTTAAGCTTATAGTGCTCAAGAAATGCTCAAGAAATTATTTTCTTAAATGAATGTATTATGACATCTTAGTGAAATATCCATTATATGCACAATGGAAAAATTTCTAATATTGGGGAGGGGGCCATCATCCAATGGTAGAATACAGACTTCCACAAAAAAGGTCCCGGGTTCAATCTTTGGCCACTCAATTACTTTCTTTCTAACCTGCTTTAGTGTTAGATCACTGAAAAGCCCAATGAAGGGATGTCTTCTAGGTGGTTTAATTGAAGAGTAAGACCCTAGGGAGGCTGTAGGCTTCTGAAAAATTTATTGTACAAAATCAGGATACTTACATAATCCTTGACCACTTCATAACTAAATAAATGCAGAAACACCACTCTCTACACAGAACATTCTGAAGTTCTTTTTCTAAAAACAAATTTTAAGTAGGCCTTCTATACTCACCTCTGTGAAATTATGCCTGTTTTGTATGGCCTTGACTTTTTTCAGAGCCACTATTCATTTCCAGCCAAAATAATGTTTTTAATACTAACACACAATTCTGCATCTAATAAGGATATATGTGCCTCGTTGAAATTCAGAATGCAAGGAGCTAATTGAATTATCCAAACGCCCCCTGTTGGCTAAAAGTGGACATTGATACCATCCAAGATTCATCCACTTCTAAACTGAATTTAAGCTATTAAGGAAACAAGCCACAGTTTATGGGAAAAGGTCAAAAGACTAAAAATAAATGCAGTTTAAGAGTAATATGGGACAGTAATTATATCTAAATAGTACAGTAATAGAGAAGTTACATCTGAGTCTAAGAATGTGTGCCGCTTAAAGCCACCTCACTCAGTTCCCCCCTCCTACATCCCAAGAAGCTCAGAGACATGTAAAACTATGCTGGCCAGTTCTATAGGCAGAATTATGCCCTCTGGCTGCCAAAAAGGTATTCTTTATAAATCCTAAAAATCAAGATTCGGGAAAAGAAATCCTTAAAAGTTTGGATGCATTTAGAACTGTAGTGTGACTTTCAGATTAAAATGCAAAAACAAGCACATTTCTGCCAACTGAGATCTGGTTTCCTCCCCATCCAGGGGTGAAATTCGGCAAGTTCTGACAGGTTCTGGAGAACCAGTAGCGGAAATTTTGAGTAGTTCAGAGAACCGGCAAATACCACCTCTGGCTGGCCCCAGAGTCGGGAGGGAATGGAGATTTTGAAATATCCTTCCCCCAGGAGTGGGGAGGGAATGGGGATTTTGCAGTATCCTTCCCCTGCCATGCCCACCAAGCCACACCACGCCCACCAAGCCATGCTCACAGAACCTGTAATAAAAAAAAAAATGAATTCCACCACTGTCCCCATCCCCAGGTTCTTCTTACCTTTCTAAATTCTGAAGTGCTCTCTGATGCAAGTCATCTTGTGTGCTTTTCAGGGTAGCTGCAAAACAATAAAAATTAATACATCAGGGTAAGCATTATTCCAAATAGTACATTTGAATAGCTGGGAGCTCTTTATTATTAAAGTTATACGAACAGTCTGATATGGGTCTTCAAACAGCATTTTCTTAAGAATGTTATGTCTTAAGACTTTTTCCTTCAAGAATCTTGCTGAAAAAAATGTTTCTTGTTTTATTTTTAGTTATTTAGAAACTGATCTCTCCAATGGTACCAGCTATCATTATACACTTTTTTTTATTTTAAAGAACATCCAGGGAGTATCAGGAGAAAAATAAAATGTCAGGATTGAGTTAGGGAATATCTCCTTTCAATGTGACTCTTCTGCATTTAGGATCTTAAAAAGTCCCATCTACCATTTTTGATTATGGTTAATTTCAAAAATGTAGGTGGCTCCAAAATCAAGTCAACTCCAAGAGAGGACTGTAATTTAGATCACCCCAATCCTGGTAAAAGAATCGATCCATTAAATATGAATAACAGCACTTCTTCTCCGTCTTATCCCAACACCTCAGGCAGGTCTTTTTCAAATGGCCTTTCTCAAAGATACTGCACGTAAGCCAAACACAGAGCACCTTCTCTGTGAAATCACCTTCTGATGAATGCCACAATGATAGTCATGTGATAATAAACAGAAAACAAATCCAAAATTTTTGTCTTTTTATTTTGACAAATCAGGAGATGATGGGGAGGGGAATCATATTCTTTCTTTCCTAGTACTAGGGGCAGGTAGTTATTGGTATTTTTATGATTTTTAGTGATTTCATTGTAACAAACTGACTGCGGGATCTTCTGGGTGATATTTTCCTCAAAGAATATGGATAAATGACTCTTCTATTAAAATGTTCTAACAATTCTTTTGTAGTTCTATTACAATATTACTTTATTATTTCAAGTTTTTAGGGCTTAATAAAATGTTCAGTGGCTCTATATTTCCTAAATATATTGGAGTGCACTTAATTATTATTGCTTGAACTACGGCTAACATAAGTTAGCTGGATACAGAACTTGTCTCCCTAAAACAGGGGTGTCAAACTCGTGGTCCACAGGCCAGATGCATCATGCACTGGCCATTCACACCCCGGTTTCAACGAGGGGGGGGGAGTTGCAATACATCATGTGACGACAATGTGTCGTCACAAGTTTGACACCCCTGCCCTAAAACATTTACCTCACTTTATCTAATGTGTCAACTATTTTCCTGAGACAGGTTTAAAAAGATTGAATCTAGCATTTCTGCATGATCATCTGTTCAAAGCTCTTGGAAGGCTGCCTGAAAATGAAAGGCAAGGGACTGCACCTGCTGTCCCCTTGATGTAGAAGACGTGTCAAGAGTCTGCTGCTTGAGAAAGAAGGGACAAAATTTTGCCAAAGGGTCAAGGAGTACAAATGTCCTCTAGGGATGACATAAACTCTTTTGGGATAGACTTTGGCTCCTGGCCAGAGCATAAATGAGCAATGACAGAGGTTGGTTGAATGGCATCTTTGCTCATTCTTCTGCTCTCCTGAAGCTCCAGCTAAATCAGATCAAGTTTCACATGGTATCATCCCAACCTCTCCCACATAGGAAGCAAAAATAAATTAAGGAAGTTAGAACTGAAGCTGCAAGTGCAATTATGTCAGTCATATCAAGTAGGGCAAGAGGGAATTACAGATGTCTTTGTGTAGACAGTTGGGCAATGCAAAAGATAAAGAAGCAATCAAAAAGGAAGAAAAGAATAAAGCTGGATGGCAAATGTTTATTGATTCCTTGTGTCAAATTGAATTTTAGTTGATCATTTTTTTTAGATACTAGAGATTATCCATTATTTTGTTAAATGTCTTCTTTTCCTCTGGCTTTATCTGTACCTTAATTTGCAGGAGTTAGGCAAAGGCTCTTTACTTACTTCTGTCTTCATACCACGATAAATTTCATCTACTATCTAAAATATTTCAACCCTTGAGATAGTAAAGCACGGGAATTATGTCAATAAACACAAATATCTCTCTATTTGTCTATCAACCAGGTCCAGAATGAAAGCAACATTAGCACTACAAAATTGTGACTAAATACAGATAGTCTTTGACTTGCAACCACAATTGAGTCCAATATTTCTGTTGTTAAGTGAGACATTTGTTAAGTGAGTTTTGCCCCATTTTATGACCTTTCTTGCCACAGCTGTTAAGTGAATCACTGCAGTTGGTAAATTAGTAACCTGGTTGTTAAGTGAATCTGGATTCCCCATTGACTTTGCTTGTCAGAAGGTCACAAAGGGGGATGACATGACCTTGGGAAACAGCAACGGTCATAAATATGAAACAGGTGCCAAGCACCTGAATTTTGATCACTTGATCATCTGGATGTTGCAAATGTTGTAACCGTGAAAAATGGTCGTAAGTCACTTTTTCAGTTCCGCTGTAACTTTGAACAGTCACTAAATGGGCTGTTGTAACTATAGGATCACAATAGCAATAGCAATAGCACTTAGACTTATATACCGCTTCACAGTGCTTTACAGCCCTCTCTAAGCTGTTTACAGAGTCAGCATATTTCCCCCAACAATCTGGATCCTCATTTTACCGACCTTGGAAAGATGGAAGGCTGAGTCAACCTTGAGTCAGTGAGAACTGAACTGCCAAATTGGAGACAGCGGGCAGTCAGCAGAAGTAACCTGCAGTACTGCACTCTAACCACTGCGCCACCGTGGCTCATTGTTCCCCCCCCCCCCATTCCTCTTTCCCTATCGCTGGTAGAAAATAATGTGGCTACTGTTCATTTTGATTAAGAAGATTCAGAGATACTCCTTAATTCTGTTTCAAAATACAGGTTTTCTTTTTTGAGCGTGGCCTGAATGCACCTTATGGCTGTTATTGAAATAAGAACTCCTGGGCAGAAATAGGTCAAATAGCTCCTCACATCTCCTCAGTCATTTAATGTGTACATCACATGATAAATTTGCATTCCATCAGTTAAATTATCTTAGTTTTAGAGAGGGTAATAATAAAATAACAATAATAATCAAAACAAATTACATTCATGTTTTTCAACAAGCCTTATGCTATATCTCTCAAGCAGAGTTTTTTTGTTGCAATTTCACTTCACCCGTGTTTATTTCTGCACATGTACACAAAAGAAGCTAAATCCTATTTTACTTCTCTGGCACTTTTAATCATAACACACATGTGATGAAAAACATACTTAAAGCATGGTCTATAAAATAATGAAAAGTACTCTATCAATACAAGCTGGGATTTTCATCTTACGTTTATGTTGCACATGGCTCCATAGCTCTAGTGTGTGAGGTTTAAAATTGTGCAGAATGTTCGCAGGGTTTTTCCCCCCAAATAATCTTTTTGGCTTTTGTTAGCGTTACAGGATCTGATAGGCTTTAATATTAAAGGAGTTACCACTCTGTATTATGTTTCCCAATTTGGTATCCTCAGGATGTTATTTGAGCTAAACTGGTAATTCAAGAATTGTAGGCCCAGTAAATACACCAAATCAAGGAAATAATAACTCCAGAGACGCAAACCACTGGTTTCAAAGAGTAAGCACAGGGGTTTTAATTAAATACTAAGAAGAGCTTCCTGATGGTACAAATAGTGGAATGTGCTATTTAGATAATAGTGGAACCTCCTTCACTACTAATTTTGAAGCATCTGGGTAGCCATCATGGATTCAATAGAATCTGTTGCATTTGAACAGTGATGGATTATATCATTGCTAATCTTTCCAATTCTATATCCTTCAATGTAAGATTCTTGTGGGATCATTTGTACTATATAACAACAAAGTTGCCATAGTTATCTGTGCAACAAGGCGCTTTCCAAAAGGCAACTGGATTCTGCTTTTTCTTGAAAACGTTTCATTTGTCATCCAAGAAGTTTCTTCAGAACTGAAGAAGCATCTGGATGAGAAGCAAAACATCTTCAAGGAAAAAACAAAGAAAAATTAGTTGCCTTTTGGAAAGAATCTTTGGGACTGGCAAGTAATGATATCCCCTTTGTTCATGTGATCAGTGATGAGTTTTGGTGCTTGGTTACCAAAGAGAAAAGATACTTTTAAAAATGCAGATTATAATAAAAATAGATTCTTTGGGTTGCAAGATCATTTTCTGCTCACATAAGCCAGAAGCAGAGTTTTTACTTCAATAGAGTTAAATCCAACTATTTTCCATGACTGGATGAATTTTAAACAATTCTTCCATTTCATTTTTCCAGCCTTCATTATCACAGTATGTGACCTGTAAATTGAAACTGAAGTGCAGGAGATAGCAACAAGATAGCTGGAGGTATGATAAAAATTGGACTATGTTTAGCTTGGAAAAAAAATGACTGAGGGGGAAGATAAAGAGAGTTTTCAAATACTAGAAAAGCAGAAAAAATACTAGAAGAATATGAAAAGAAGGTGATGAATTTTCTTTCTGCTGGTCTGAGGCCAGGATTATATCAAATATACTGGCACAAGAGGAGAAATTTCAGTTAAAGATTAAAGAAACTTCTTGTTGAAGTGATAGAACCAATTCGCCAGAAAGATGACAGGACTTATTTGTTAAATTTAACAGGCTAAACAAGTCACATTTGGCAGCAAAGTATGGCATTTCAGTCCTGCTCTCCTGCTTCAAAGAGACGATCCATCTAAAGTCTGGATTGAGCAGTTATAAACAAGTTAATGAAATAAACAGATACCTAAAATCAAATAACCTCAATGTCCACATCAGTTCTTTAATTTCATAAACAATGGAAGTTAAAACTGATCACCAGTGATTGTTTACAACAACAGATACAGAGGGAAAGTGTTTTGGAATACCAGATGTTGGACATAAGCTACAAATACTCATCTATGTTCAGGTGAAAGGAATTAGCTTCACCACTTATTTATGATCAGCAAGAGACATTTTGCTTTATTGTTTTTTATATTGGTTTAATAAGATTATGTCATGATAATAACTTTTGGTTGCTTTAGAAAGAGAAAGGCATCATGAAAGATTGGCATCAATAAAACAAATAGATTTTGTAAGTAGATGTTGGCAACTTATTGCTGGATCAGGCAACTTACCTGTATGTATGTACAAGGTATTTCTTCCATTCAAATATTGTTAACATGTTTAATGCTTAAATGCTTAAACCGACTTCTCTGAACAATAGCTGTGCAGATCACATTTGACAAATCAAAAGATTACCATCAGTTGCTTGAAGGCTGTATGTCAGGCCTAATGCTAAGAAACCCTTTGCTAGGAATTCTCCAGCGTCTTCTCCCATGCCAACGACCATCTTGGCAAAACGTTCTCCTTCCTCCAGCTAAATTGGTGAGAGAAAGGGAGAAACATTACAGGAAATGTCCTTTGCCACAGCTTAATAGAATATCTACCGTATATGAGCCGAGGTGGCGCAGTGGTTAGAGTGCAGTACTGCAGCTACTTCAGCTGACTGCTAGTTCAGCATATCAGCGGATCAAATCTCACCGGCTCAAATTTGACTCAGCCTTCTATCCTTCCGAGGTGGGTAAAATGAGAACCCAGATTGTTGGGGGCAATATGCTATTTAGTATACTGTCTTTGGTGTAAGCCGCCCAGAGTCCTCAGAGATTGGGCAGCATAGAAAGAGTGGACAGCATAGAAATATGACTAATAAATAAATAAATTAAATAAATACCGTATTTTTTGGAGTATTCGCCCCCTAAAAAGGGATAAAATTTAGCTGCGTCTTATACACCGAATGTAGCCCCGCCCACCACTGGCCCCCACCCTTTGGCCTCTGCTTCCCAGCAGTTACCTCCTTGTAGCAAACAGCAAGAAAAAACAGCTCCTTTCAGCTTCAGCACAGTCTAATTAGCACAAGTTGATTGGATCGCCTCTGGACTCTTAGCTGATTTGCTCTCAGCTGTTTCTGCTGCTTGCTCCAAGGAGATAAATTGCTGCAGCAGATTTTTTTCCCCTATTCAGGCTATGCTGAAAACGAAAATGAAAGTAAAGCAGGCTGTTTGCTGCAATGAGGCAAAATTGCTCAGAGGCAGAAGCAGAGGCAGATTTCTTTTTCTTCTTTTCGTCACCAAAAAAGGTAGGTGCGTCTTATAGTCCGGTGCGTCTTATACTCCGAAAAATATGGTAATTCTTAGGAATGAATTCAAGATTAGCAAGCATCAGAACTCACTGCTATAAGATGGTGCTATGTTTCCAGTAAATTTGGAAGACCAGACTTCTAAATCTCAATGCATGACAAAAAGCTAGCTTTTCCTAACATGGTGCCAGCTGCAACACATTTGAATCCTATCAGGTGAATGTGTATGATCATTAGTGAAAGGTTTAGCACTAATGCTGGCTCTGGAGTTTGGGAGTAGGAATCTGTCAAGTATGTCACTTCTACCACTGTTAAAACTGCTTATATTGCTCTGTGTTTCATGCATATGGCAGCCTGTCTCTTTGGCAGATGGAGAATCATCAGGCAAAAGACAGATGCGGTTGCTTCCTATTTCTTCATTTTCTCATCCTATCCACCTTTGGACCAAAAGTTGTGAGGTGGAGGTTAAGAGAACAGCAATGGTGAAGAGACAGAAACTTCTGACTATAGATTCATTACTGGAGCACAGATCTTGACCCATGCAAACCATACAGTCATAGAAACATAGATGTTTACCGAATAGGAGACAAATAAAACCCATGGGGAGGTAGAGAAATGAATTAATAGAGACAAGAAGAAAGGGGAAGGGCAAATGGGGCAGATTGTTATTTAGGATTTACTGAACTTAGTTCAGGGGCCACATAGTGTGACATTCAACCTCCTCATAACTTCCAGAGAGGCAACTATAAAAACCAAGCAATACAGCTGTTGGGTCACATTAAACCAATCAGCAGGATGATGAAGAAGAAGAGATGGAGGAGATTTATAGGTTGGTGCCCAACTCCAGAATGAATCTGGGTGGCAGTTGAAACACCGAAAACAATAAAAATAAAATCTTACACATCCAGACAATTGCACCATCTACCCAAATTCTCACAACTGAAAAGGGCATCGCAAGCAGCCTACCACAAGGCCTGGGAGAACAGCCAAGTTTTTAAAGATTTCTGGAACACTATCTGGGTGGGAGCCAAATGAATCTTTGAGATGATGTGGGAGTAACATTCCAGTGGGCAGGTGCTGCAACAACTTCCTGAATCCCTCTTGATAGCATTATTATAGATTGAGAGAGCACACCGACTCTTCTTGATCTTACTGGACAGGCAGAAAGCGCAGGAGTTAGGTGATCCCTCAAGCAACTGAGCCTTAATAATGATTAAAATGATGATTAACTTACAAGCAGAAAGGGCAGACTCTTAAAAGAGCATATTTAGGGATCTTCCAAAGTTACTGTTGACCTGGGCAATATGCAGATCTTGGCCTAATTTCAAATCCTATAGCAAGCATTACATAGAGACCACTGATTAAATCTAATATTTCACCAGTAGCCAAATGGAAGGGAAGGGGAAGAGACAGCGAAGAACAGAAAGGTGGTATCTGAAACTAAAGAAGTGACAGAGAAATGGGAATGTGGATGGCAGAAACAGAGAAAAGTATTGTCCACTCAAAAGTTTGACCTTTCGCATCACCAGCTTGCTGATTCCAAAGAATGCCCCTAATATATTGTAGTTTCAATGTGAGATGAAATTATGCAAATAGGAGGTATACTCAGATAACAGGAGCCAAGGTGGCGCAGTGGTTAGAGTGCAGTACTGCAACTACTTCAGCTGACTGCTAGTTCAGCATATCAGCGGATCAAATCTCACCGGCTCAAGGTTGACTCAGCCTTCCATCCTTCTGAGGTGGGTAAAATGAGGACCAGATTGTTGGGGGCAATATGCTATTTAGTATACGGTCTTTGGTGTAAGCCGCCTAGAGTCCTCGGAGAGCGGGTGGCATAGAAATATGAATAATAAAAATAAATTTTTAAAAAACAGGTCTTTGGTATCAATTATTAAGGTATCAGCCTTATCAAAATATGGACCACCTCTAGATAGGAACGAAAAGATATGGAAAACACTATCTCAGCATCTTTTGAAGCTTAGATTCAATATGATAAATTCTAGCTGTAGATGTCCAACTAGGTAGTGCAACCTATTAGGTTCTACTTCTTAAGATATTTTGATCAGTGACTCAGAGTTTTTTTAAATGGGGTTAACCTGAAACTAAACCAAGTCAGACACAAATATTTTAAAAGCTTATATCTCTCTGCAGACATGACTTCAATTGAAAAAAGCCATTTTCCCCTCTCAGTTAGTGTCCTGCCAATTGCAGTATAAGAAATAATTATAATAATGGAGGATTACTAAGCATCTCTTTTTCAAAGAAACGGCTATAGTACTTTCAGATTTTTTAAGTAATAATAGGATATGTGCCCAAATAATAATGCTTGCTAATAAAAACTATCATAGGCTTTTAAGCTTTTCCTTGACATTCTCTATGAGACAGAAGAGGGGAGCAATGATGTCTGTGGGGGAAATTATTAGCAATAAGAAGACATGGTGGCCAGAGGTAGGATTCACATAATTTACCTACCATTTTGCCAAGCACCAAAAATGTGAGCCTGTGCCACCTCCATGCATGTGCCTGGCCCAGGGGCGGGTTCTACTTACCTTTATTACCGGTTCACATCATGCACGTACTCTCTTCTGCGCATGCGCAGATCACCTATGAAGATGTCTGGGTCAGTGGGTGGAGCCTCCCACTGGTTTTAATACCAGTTCTTGCGAACTGGTCTGAACCGGGGGCAACCCACCACTGGCCCGGCCTTCTGTGCATGTGCTTTGCTCATGCGCATGCCTTCCGTGCATGCACCCGGCCTCAAAAACATGCCTAAATAGGACAGCATAGACCTGGGGCGGGACGGCAGGCCCACCTGCGATTTTTGCTTGTTGGATTTCTGCTTTGGGTTGGATTTCATCCAAACTGCTCCGAACCGGCTGAATACCACCTCAGTGACCAAACATTTGTGGAACAGAGTTGGTTATAGCTTGTGTTCCCAGAAGGATTGGAGGCAGAGCAGAACTGCTTCCATCAACAGTGGCATTAACGGAAGAAGATGACCAACATACAGCGTGATTTTTCAGAACACTAAGCTACAAAAGAACATTCTGGGACAAGAAGAAAGGTTCTAAAAAGATCAGCTAACTCCAAAGATTCCTGAGCTATCAGAAATAACAAGGAATAACAAGGCTTCCAACTCTCTCCTGGGTTGAAGGTTGTGCACAGAAACACACTCAGCAAGATATGCCAACAAACTATGTTCAGCCATTGTAAACTATAATAATCTGTGTTTCCCACTGCCATCATCTTTGGTGAAAACCTCATTTTGTTAGTAGCCTACTGCTTGAGAACTATTTTTCCTGGGACAGAGGGAGGCTTTTTCCAGCTAACCATATTATTTTATTGCAGGTTTTTGAATGTATGATTGAACTAAGCCTACAGGCACACTGACAAGGAATAGGAACAGCAGGTGTTGTCCCCTGGCAAGAGGCTGCCCAGCTGGTGTTCAGCTGGCACATCTTGGCATGTTGTTTCTTTCTGTTGTGTTTTCCCACCCACCCCCTTTCCTTTAGGAGAACAAGGCCATGCATTTTAAACTATACTCCTTAAATCTAAAAGTAACAAGCAAACCGGATGAGTTTTCACCAACAGTAATTTAATATTGCAAGGAAAGATTAGATGACAGTCAGGAACATTAGCATGGTATCTTTTTTTTAAAGGACATGAATTATTCTAAAAATTAGATAAATCAGGTGGGAGATTTTAAAAAGGAGGTAAAAAGTGAAAACAGTTCTGTTCACTGTACAATTCTAGAGGTTTAGGAATAGAAAACCAAAGATGTTTTAATCTCATCCACTCCCACAGTCTCTGCCATGCCAAGAGACTCATAAAGAACAGTTTATATATTATATAGCAGCAAATCCCAAATCTATCACAGGTTTTTTTTAAAGCATCTGCTTGCCTATTCTTGATATTTTTGGATGTACACTTTAAAAAACTCTTCAGTAGATACCTAAAAATGTAATGCTTTATGTAATTTTAATTTTAATTCCAAAAAATATTGGAAGTTTGTCCACGGAAGCCCCACCATAAAAACAAGCTTTTTAAGTAACGTGAATGTAACATGAATATAAATATAAAGTTCTAAATATTTTAAAACTTTATGACTGGAAATTAGTTTTTCTTTTAATATTCATGCTTAATTCAAATTAGGTCCTTCTGTGAACTCCTGCACATTACAATGCTCCTATGGGCACCACTAGGACTGCAGTGCGGTTTTCATTACAGAGCAATATCAACTAACAATTTCCATGCTTCATACATTAATGCAGGTTGCAAGATGTGTAAAACAGAGATTGGCTTTCGCATATGTATCAGTTGCTTGATCACGAGACTCTGATATAAAAATGGTCCCCTTACCCAAATGAGTATTGGAATGTATTTCCAAGTATGAATGAGATCTGACCCTGCATTGTTTTTAAACAAACTTTCAAAGTTCTAAAACTCTTGTAGTCACAACATACCTGGATATAGAATAGAATAGAATAGAATAGAATAGAATAGAATAGAATAGAATAGAATAGAATAGAACAGAACAGAACCTGGAAGGAACCTTGGAGGTCTTCTAGTCCAGCCCCCTGCTCAACCAGGAGAACTTACACCATTTCAGATAAGTGGCTGTCTAGTTTCTTCTTAAAAACCTCCAGTGATGGAGCACCCACGATTCCTGAAGGCAAGCTGTTCCACTGGTTAATTGTCCTCACTGTTAGAAAGTTTTCGCTTAATTCCAGGTTGCTTCTCTCTTTGATTAGTTTCCAACCATTGTTTCTTGTCCTGCCCTCTGATGCTTTGGAGAATAATTTGACCCTTCTTCTTTGTGGCAGCCCCTCAAATACTGGAAGACTGCTATCATGTCACCCCTAATTCTTTTTTTCTTTAGACTAGCAAATCCAAAACCTGCAGCTGTTCTTCATATAGTTTAGTCTCCAGGCCTTTGATCATCTTAGTTGCTCTTCTTTGGATTTTTTCCAAAGGCTCAACATCTTTTTTGTAGTATGGTGACCAAACTTGGTTGCAGTATTCCAAGTGTAGCCTTACTAGGTTTTTATAAAGCTGAACTAATACTTCCCATGATCCTGATTCTACGCCTCTGTTTATACAACTCAGGATTGTATCAGCTTTTTTAGTTGCTGATGCACACTGCTGGCTCATATTCAAGTGATCATCCACTAGGTAGGACTTCAAAGTCCCTCTCACAGTTACTGTTTTTGAGCCAGGTCTCCCCTAATCTGTACTTATACCTTTGATTTTTCCTGCCTCAATGTAAGACTTTGCTTTTCTCTACATTAGTTGGATAGGGCCCATTGTCCAAGTTTGTCAAGATCTTTTTGGATCCTGAGCTTGTCTTCTGGGATGTTGCCTATTCCTGCCAGTTTAATATCTGCAAATTTGATGAGTTCCCCTTCTATTCCCTCATCTAAGTCATTTATGAAGCTATGGAAGAGTACTGGGTCTAAGATGGAGCCTTGTGGTACCCCACTGCTTACTTCTCTCCGTGTGGATATAGTACCATTAAGGACTACTCATTGCGTATGGTTTGGTCAGCAGTTGTGTTTCAGAAGAGAGGAGCAAGGCTGATAAAAAATAATTTATCAAGGGCCCCATTTTCAGCTCATGTTACAAACAAGATTTAATCCAGAACTTTCTTGATTCACTGCTTGCAGTTTTTGGAGAAGGAGAGGCATTTTATTATGCTGTAGAGCAAAAGGTTTACAACTAGACAAATGTCAGCTTAATTTCCTGACTGAGCCACATAACCTCTCACCTGAAACACTGGAGAGTGCTGGAGATGTGCTGCCAGTCACTGACAGCATAATTGGGGTAGAGGAAACAGTGATTTATCTACATGGAAAGGATTTCTTATCAGGACACTTCAGAGGTATCCAACCAGCCCTAGTACTTTTTCAGAATCCTCTATGACTTCTTTACTCTCTCTTGGGCTTAATATATATATATATATAAATTTAATTTGATTTATATGCCGCCCTTCTCCGGAGACTCAGGGCGGCTTACAATGCGTTAAGCAATAGCCTTCATACTTTTGTATATTTATACAAAATCAGCTTATTGCCCCCACAAACTGGGTCCTCATTTAACCTACCTTAGAAAGGATAAAAGGCTGAGTCAACCTTGAGCCTGGTGAGATTCGAACTTACAGTAATTGCAGACAGCTGGTGTTGATCACTATGCTTTTAGTCTGCTGAGCTAAACTATATAAACAATATACAACTTCTTTGTGAATAAGTCTTTCTCTGTGGAGTTATTTCATCTGATAGTTGGCATTGTTGTAGAGGCTGATTTCCCTGTTATCAATGACTTATTGGTTCTTCTATATTTTTTATTTTGTTCAATTTTTAGTTTGATGAATCAGTAAATAAAACTGCTAATCACTATTCTAGCGGCATTGCAATAATTAAAATATTTATTTCAAGAAATTTAAAATATATTGAGGTATCTCTTCCCAGCATATAATAAAGTAGCCTGAAAAATATACATTAGGGAAAACATAGATCTTTGTTCATGTATTTACGACATTCTGATGTCTATTCTTACTTTTGTGGGTAATTGATAATTACATTTCTAATTTTACTCCAAAACGAACAATGTATTTATAGCTTGTTGGATGTACAAAGAATAAATTGCATTTTTAAGCTTTCTAAAAATGAGCGGCTTAGTATTTCATAACATAGCAGTTGTTAATCTTGCATCATGTAGGTGCATCAGATACCTAATAACCTGGGGTTCAGTGTTAAAGAGAAAAATAAAGTACTACATTTTGGAAAACAATGATGTTGCAGGAATGCTTCAAACCGCATTTGGTCTCAGTATATATATTACAATTGGATACAGTACTTGAAAGGGCTACTTCCACCGGAAAGTTTCAAAGACAACACTTCTTTTGCAATTGCAGGAGCAGTTATATCTTTTGCAACACTCAGACAGTGATTCTGAATGTTGTCCATAGCTACCTTCACATACTGGTGTATTCAGAGGCACTTCTCTGAAATAAAGAGAAGCCAAATGCCCGTGGAAGTATATGCATTGCAGAGACAGCCAAGAAGAGATTCCATGACATACTATATTTTTCGGAGTATAAGATGCACCAGAGTATAAGACACAGCTTAATTTTTGGGGAGGAAAATAGGGGGAAAAAATCTGCCTACCAGATATTCATCTGGCTAGCGTCCTTAGTCTGGTCAGCTTCAGCACATTCGTTTGCTGGGTTTTATCCCTTGCTTGGGGATAAAAAACAGCTTCTAAAACACAACTGATCTTTAGAGAGAGAAACAATGAGAAAAGCAGGCAAACCACGGAGACTGTTTCACTCTCTAACGCCTCCTTAGGGCTGAAAAAAAGCTTCACAGCTGAGTCAGAGGGAGCAGGCAAAGCATGGAAGATCGCTTCACTGAAAAAAAGGCTTCTAAAGAACAGCTGAGAGTCAAAGGGAGTAGGCAAAGCTCCGAAGATCCCTAGCGTCTCGTTAGGGCTGAAAAAAAGCTTCAAAAAAGCTACATTTGGAGTATAAGATGCACCCAAATTTTCAGCCTCTTTTAGGAGGGAAAAAAGTGCATCTTATACTCCGAAAAATACAGTAGCTTATTGAGGGCCTTAGAAAGGCAACCCAACCTGTTTTCTTTTAGCATAATTCCAATAAAAATGGTCAATAATTGGTTAGTCTTTTCACTGGATATGTCAACAGAGATTCTCAATCATCCAGCTTATGGTTGTCCCAAAGGTGCTTTTTTCAAAAGACAACTGGACCTTTTCAGTTTTTTTCCTTGAAACATTTCACTTCTCATTCAAGAAGCTTCCTCAGTTCAATACTTTTCTTATATGAAAAGCGAAACATTTTCAAACAAAAATCCAAGAAAGTCCAGTTGTCTTTTGGAAAAAGCACCTTTGGGATTTCATGGGATACTTTCTGAATTTGCTTATCTGTTCTAGTCATTTGTTGTGGGTTGATTTAATATGAAATCTGTGGTAAGCCATGGTCAGGGCCCAATTTTAGGTGGAAAGCACAATATAAATGATTTTCCAGGGGGGGAAAAATGCCTTGGGGATTCCATTAGACTAATGATGACAAAAGAGCACTTATTCAAACAAGATATGTAATTAGAGTGTAGATCCAATCTATAACTACAATGGATATAACTAAACTTGGACATTACTAATAGTATAAGTTCTACGAGTTTAGAACTAAACCCTGTAGTATCCAATAGAGCCAGTTGTCAAATATCACAGAACCATATCCTAAACCCCCCTTCTATAAATTTCTCCTGTTGTACACATGTTTACTTAGTGACAGCTGCGTTAATCAAGTTACCAGTGCAATCAAATAAATAATTCATTCACCACATTATTAAATGTAGATTTTTAAAGAACCTGGGAGCTTTAAGTTTAGTGACATTTCTGAAAAGAATATGCGCAGATCAACTGATGGGAAATGACCAAACAGTATCTCAGGAACTCTGTGGCGTTCTGATTGCTTGAATGGGCTAACTTTGTGAAGAAAGGAGAAAAGAACGGTAGCATTACATGGAATAGAATAGGTTAGACTGGAAGTAATCTCCAATTCAAAATTTAGAGCTACTACCTCACTCCAACAGTTTTTAGTTGGAGACTAGATATGTTTGCATTAAGAGTGAATTTTCCCACCTTGCCAGACATACACTTCAAATCCAGCATTATAAACTGTAGTAAATAGCTATTATTCTTGGAATAAACCATTTCTCTATGCTAATCAATCAACAGAACGTGAGGTCTTATTAAGTGCCCTCAAGGTTTGCCACCTGCATAACTTATACTGTAATATTTTATTTCAATCTGTTAATTATATACTCAATGAATTAAAAGAAGGAACTAATCAACCTCAAGTGTTTAATAATCATCTATTTTCCTTCTCGGCAGGCTATTCTTCTGATTTCATTTAATATTTCCAACAAGTTTTTATTGCTCCTCCTGTTGGAGCAGATGGGTGAGGTTGCAGCCTTTTGGTAACAGCAAGCCTTCACAGGCAACAATTTCTCCCACTTGGTCTCTTATTATGACTAGCGCTACATATTAATGAGATTGAAATGCGCAGTAATAATAACATCACCAGTAACTTGAACTTGTCTTCACAACAAGAAGGCCCATCAAAAAAAAATGAGCCGTCTGTAATTAATATTGATAGACTATCTTTTTTCTGTTTTCCACTTTCAATACTCTAAGTTAACTAAATGGTAGAAGGTCAATAGTTTTAAACTATGTTATACAAACGTCACTTATTGAAATTTTTCAAAAGAGCCATCTGCTGGTAGAAATAAAACCAGTTTTCTCCAGACAGCAGTCATATCTGTACTGTACTGTATTTAATTGAGAAAAAAAATCCCATTGCATTCTGTGTAATTTCTTTCTAAGTCAACATGCATGGACCGAACAATACTGGCCTAGTAATTAAGAGATAATTCATTATTGCATTGGGGAAATCAGTTTGAAGAAGCAATTCAGACTCTGGTTTATGGGAAGTCTTTGGTTAACCTCTTTATTTTGACCTCTCCCCCTACAAAATAACAAAGAAGCACATGTCAGAGACTCCCTTCAGTAAGTCAGGTCAGTTCCATATAACTGTGCAGCTGTTCTTGGTTTACCCCCTCATCTTCCTTCTGTCTCTTCCTCTCTTTAAGCCACATTTGAGTGCGGCTGTTAATGCGGCACCTAATGCATTATGTAAGAAGCACTGCACCAGCTTGCTTACCCAGTGCAGAGGTCCAATGCAGACCTTGGCGGCCAGGAGAGGGACGGTGGGATCCGCAGGACGTAGCTTTGCACATTCTCTGAGCACCGAGACAGCATGAGCAGACTGGACAAGGGAGGAAGGAGAAACAAGAGGGAAACGATAAGATGGTTAGACAATGCTCAATGCAATGCACAAAGGTTATTTATGCCAAATGCTGCTTCTTCCAGAGGACGTGTTTCTTGTTACCTGAATTGAGACTTAGATTGGCTCTCAAAGCACATCTCTTGTTTTTGAAGTCTTCTTGCCTCCTGACTCCCACAGATCAGTGGGTGTTCAGATCAGGTATGGTTTTTGAAAAGCATGAAGCGAATACTCTGCATCTATTCAGTGGTAATTCTGTATTATATTATTAGGTCTGTTTTACAGCAGGCCCCTAACAAAGGAAGAGCTTCAGTTGTATGGAAAAGCATTGGCAATAGGTAGGATTTCTGCATTATCGGTTTATGTACAAATGTAAATATAGGTAGTCCTCGACTTACAATAGTTTGCTTAGTGACCATTCGAAGTTACAACGGCACTGAAAAATGTGACTTATGACCGGTTTTCACACTTATGACCATTGCAGCCTCCCCATGGTTATGTGATTAAGATTTGGATGCTTGACAACTAACTCACATTTATGGCGGTTGCAGTGTCCCGGGGTTGTGTGATCACCTTTTGCAACCTTCTGCTAAGCAAAGTCAATAAGGAAACCAGATTCACTTAACAACCATGTTACTAATTTAATAAATGCAGTGATTCAGTTAACAAACGTGACAAGAAAAGTCATAAAATGGGGCCAAATTCACTTAACAAATTTCTCACTTAGCAATATAAATTTTGGGCTCAAGTGTGATCGTAAGTTGAGGACTTGCTCTATTGAGAGTTAAACAACAGATAGGTATCCTAACAAGTTATAACCCGGAGCTAAAAAATAAAGCGGTATTTGTATCCTAGACTAGTGTTTCTTAGCCTCGGTAACTTCCCAGAATTCCTCATCCAACATGCTATCTGGGGAATTCTGGGAGTTAAAGTCCACACATCTTGAAGTTGCTAAGGTTGAGAAACACTATCCTGGACCCTCAAAACACTGTGATAAACACTCAAGAAAGAGAAATGTGATCTACAGGAGTGTCCACAATGTGTGGTTAATAAAGCAAGATGGTGACTATGATGATGCAATCAAAGCTCCACCTGGTTTTTTTTAATGTGAATTGTGATAAGAAGATAAGATAAGAAACAGTTTAAGGTTTAATTGCACCATCGCAGCATTGAAATATAAGCTTGTTTAATCATACCCTGAGGATATCCCAGTGGTCTACTTACACATCCTCCAAGAAATGTACAATATCTACACAACACATAAACACACCCACACGGCTCCCTTTTCAAGCTAGGTACAATATTCAGACCAGTTCCTCTCTTGCTGGATGCAACCCAAGTCTGCCAAATATATATTTTTTTCTAAAGGAGGAAGTCCACTTTCATTTGTAGCCATTAATTTATAGTATTGATTTCTCAATACTAGAGATGAGAGGATGGAGTCATAAGTGAAAAGCAGCAAGTAAAGGAATCAGACAATCTTTAAAACTCTTGACAGTGAAGCACAAGAAAGATGTCACTATGAACTTTATGGCAAAAGATTATTTGGCACAAAGGACCACATACGAAATAATACTCTATCTTACCCAGTTTTTTTAAAAAAAGCAGACTCTTGGAGATTTATATTGTATATCAGTGAATATCAAAAATGTGTACTATGTACCAGTAAATGTCATAAACAATCCCCTTGGAGCTTATCAGTATGTCATAACAAACACTATTGATTCTAAACAAGCAAAATTACTGCTATTATAATGCATGTTTATTTTTTTGTTAGCCACTCGGCTAAACAAGAAAATAAGGATTAAAAGCAGAAATACAACAATGTATGAAACAGATAGAGGGGACCATGTCAAGGAACAAAATTAGCATTTAAAAAGCAATCTCCACAGAGGCTATGAATCACTCTTTCCCAGCTCCTGCCAGAAAAGCTAAAGTCATTAGGGTAAGGGCTGTATGGATTGAAGGAGGGCTGCTATTCCAAAGAATAGGGGCACTTACAAGAAATATATGTCTCTTGGATCCTACAAAACAATATCGCTTCATAGTTGGGATCTGGTCCATAGTAATCCTGCTGGATCTAACTGACTGGCCATAAACCACTGGAGAAAGGCAGTCCCATAGCTAGTCAGATCCCCAGCCATACATTGCTTTATAGATAAATACTAGCACTTTAAACTACACTTGGAACAAAATGGTAACCACTGCAACTCATGAAGTAGAAGTATCGCATGGGTAAACTAAGGTATGTCCAAAACTACTCATATTACTGCATTTTGGATGACATGCAAACTGGTCTAGAATAGTACAGTACATTATAATAATTCAAATAATGACTAAGTCATGAGTAACCATGAGAAAGGCCTCCCAATGTATTTGTGCAAATGTCATCCTGGCCACACCTCCAGTTGCTCTTCAAACAATTGCTGAAAATCCAGAACTCTCACTGACAACAGGATTCTTTCTAGTTAGTCTTGCTAGTGTTGAGTCCAAGTCTGTTCCTCCCATCCAGACCAAAAGAGCCTTCAGGCACAGGGACAGGGCCTTGACAGTTTCACCTCTTCAATCTGGTCCTGAGATATGCAGTTATGTATCATCTGCATATTGATGATACTTGAATAAGTGCTGTCAAATAGCCTTGTCTACCAATCTTACATACTGTAGATATTAAATAAAATTGGGAAGAATGTTAAGCAACAAGAAACTCACAAAGCAAGGGCCCTTGGGCTCAAGATCTCCTCTCCAACACCAACTAAAACCAATCCTGATGGAAGAGAACCAGCATCCCCCAACTCCCAGAGTTTGCTCAAAAGTTTGCTAAACTGACTTTGTATAAAAAAGAACACCGCTTAGGGCCCCCCGAAAGCCCTACTAAGCAGGTATATACAAAAGTATGAAGGCTATTGCTTAACACATTGTAAGCCGCCCTGAGACTCCGGAGAAGGGCGGCATATAAATCAAACCAATAAATAAATAAATAAAAGGATAGCATGATTAGTGGCATTAAAAGCTGCTAAGTTATCAAATATGACCAGAGGAATCATACCACATCTACTTTGGCCCTAGCAAAGGTCAAGTACAATTAATATTGCTTTGACATTGTACTCAGGCCTGAATTCTAATTGAAAAGGAGAGGTTGGAAACTGGTCAAAACATATCTAGTACTGCTGGGTAAAGCAATGCCTTCTTGAGGTATTGTGCTGCTTCTAACAAAGCAAGGTAAACTACCTCCACTTTCACATGAGGGAAGAATTTACCATCATGCAAACCCAAGTGCTACCTCCAGATGATGACCCTAACAATTTTGAGGAGTTTCTCAAAACTCACAAACTTTACAAGTAATCAAGCAAGACTACTGTGGCCAACTCAATAGGACCTATTCAACTGAAGTCCAGCTCGGAGTAGCTCTTAGTGATTTTGTTCATCAGATCTGTAGGATATTCTTCACAGTGGTACTTAAGATGTTTTTCCTCCTCTAAAAGGGTCCAGGCAATGATGTGTTGTCTCTATACAGGAGAGGAATTAATAAATTATGTGCCATGTGGTACTTCTTAATCTTGAATAGGTTGAAATGTTTCATGTTATCCAGTTATGAATGCCATCTGCTTGCCTAGACTGCTTTCCAAGCTTCAAGTTCAAACATTCGCAATTCACATCCCCAAGAAGGAGAACAGCCCCTTATTTGTGCCCTAGAGCCGTGATGGCGAACCTATGGCACCGGTGCCACAGGTGGCACGCGGAGCCATATCGGTGGGCACACGAGCTCAGCTCCAGCACGCATGCATGCGTCAGCCAGCTGATTTTCGGGCCTTCTGAGCCCACCAGAAGTCCGAAAACACACTGTTTCCGGCCTCCGGAGGGCCTCTAGGTGGGGTAAGGAAGGCCGTTTTTGCCCTCCCCAGGCTCCTAGAAAGACTCTGGAGCCTGAGGAGAGCGAAAAACAGGCGGACTGGGCCCACTGTGTCGTCATGTGCCAAAAGCGGGGAGAGCACGGGGGGTGCAGGGCACATAGAATTATGGATGTGGGCACGTGTGCGTGTGACTCCACCGCGCTCCCCCCACTTTTGGCACGCGATGGCAAAAAGGTTAGCCATCCCTGCCCTAGAGTTTGTAAGCATCTGGAGAGTTGGGATCCGCAGATAAACAGACCAATAACTGTATTTAAATACTCGGTCATTTAATTTACTTAACATACTTAATGGTTCTCAAATGAGCACTGAGATTTACCTGGAATTTCTGACTAAATCCCTATAGTATATTTACTGTAAGCATAAACCAAAATGTTATATCTATATTATGTCAAAAGATTGCAAATGCTTACAGATTTTAACTTTTTAAATTGGCTGACAAGAATATTAAAGTATATAACTATAAATGGTACATTTACAGATACAAACATATCCAGGACAAACTACGGGAATGCATAGGTTTCCCTTTATAACACTGGACTTAGTCTTGTGTGTCCATCCCCCTTGGTTGGGTTAATGTGCTCTCCAAATTCTGCTTTGAGTATCTATAAATTCTGTTCTGATTTGCTGCCAGATGGTGGTGTCCTGATTTAGAATATGCCTTCTTAGAATATGATAAGCGAAGTTACTAGTTAAACCCCTAAGCGTTGCTATCTTCCCACTTTCTTAATAGTCCCAGCAGTAGGAAACCATCTACCAATCCTGACATTACCCTGCATTATTAATAGTTTTCCGTCTTGCTTTTTTAAGGTCCACAAAAAAGCAAGATAGAAATAAAATTGACTTGTTTGAGCTGTGGTGTTGGGGAAGACTGCTGTTGCGTATTCCTTGGATAGCAAAGATGACTAACAAACATAACATCAGACATGTCACTAGAAGACAAAATCACAAAACTGTGTCTCACTTACTTTGGCCATATCATGAGGGGGAATTCACTGGAGAAAGCAATTATGTTTGGAAGAGTTAGCGGTAAAAGGGAACCAGGCCATGACGGTGGCTGTACACCATCAAAGCGGACACCAGTCAGAGCACAGAAAAAGTCAAAGATGTAGTGCAATATCAGAAGATGTGGCGAGTCCTGGCCCATAGAATTAGCAAGAATCAGACTTGACTGAATGGATCACATCATCATGAATGGTTTTAACAAGAGGTTGAGCCCACAGTATAGCCATCTTCACAATGCTTACCTGTCTTCAAAGCTGATTCCCCATGTTGGGACTAAATGGTAAAGACATACCCCATCCCAGGAACTGGGTTTGCAGCTAAGGAATGGGTGGGAGCTGCACTGTGAAACAGGTGAAGCTGCTTCACAGTATCATTTTTCCTCCCACATGGATTAGCTGTCTCATGTTCAAGGGAAGCACTTGACAGCTGATGCATACAGTGGATAGGAGATGCCTGTTAAATCAGTCTTTACTGGACAACCCTCCAGCACATTATATACCAGCTTGTTTTGAAACCCTTTGCTGTGCATCTCTTTCACCCTGCAGGTACCAAGCAGCCAGTGCATGTCCTGTCTGCTCACCCTCCAGAAAGGAAGAAAGTGTGAGGTTCAAGGCAGTCCCAGGTAACCAACTGACACAGGATTCATTTTGCTCTCTCTGATATAACTAAGAGTGCTGCCACTGAGCAACATGGGCAGGGAAGCTCAGCAGATTGCTCTTTCCCTTAAATTGCCACTGGTTAAGGGGAAAACGGGATGCAGTGGCTCAGTGGCTAAGACGCTGAGCTTGTTGATCAAAAGGTCAGCAGGTCAGCAGTTCGAATCCCGAGTACCGCGTAACAGAGTGAGCTCCCGTACTTGTCCCAGCTTCTGCCAACCTAGCAGTTCGAAAGCACGTAAAAAATGCAAGTAGAAAAATAGGGACCATCTTTGGTGGGAAGGTAGCAGCATTTCGTGCACCTTTGGCGTTTAGTCATGCCAGCCACATGACCACGGAGACGTGTTCGGACAGCGCTGGCTCTTTGGCTTTGAAACGGAGATGAGCACGATCCCCTAGAGTCGGGAACGACTAGCACATGTGTGCAAGGGGAACTTTTATCTTTAAGGGGAAAACATTGCTTTAAACCCAAGATCAAGTTAAACCTGTCTCAATTGTGGGCTGAGAATAAAATGAAGGCATCATCAAAAACACACTGCAGAATGAAAGCGATTGCCGGGAAATTTTCATACTGTGCTTTATAAGTAGGAAAAGGTTCTATGGAGTGAGGAAATTGGCAAAATGTGCCTATCCTTGGAACTATCACATATGTGATAATAAAGCAATAAGTGCCAGGAAAAAAAAAGGTAGGGTGAACAATACCATTCTGAAATCTAATTGTGTCTTTCCTTTCCCACTTCCTCAATTATTTAGTTCACATTAGATCATAACCCGCTCCCCTTCCAAGTTTCTAAATATTCAGTTTGTTCAGCCTTCATTGGAGTGTTTTGAAGGTTCGCTCCATTTTTAAGATCTTTTTTTCTTTTAGTGATGGGAGGAAGTCTGCAGTTTTAGAATTCGTTATCCTTCATCTTCATCTATTGTGTGAGAGGGAACCTATGTAAGCCATGACGTGCACTGCCTGAGCTTCAGGAATAAAGAAAATGTTTTTAAACACAAAAATTTCTTTCTTTTATGTTTAAATCAACTCAATGAAGCGATTTTTAATCGGCTTCTGTGATACTGAATTCCAACTGGGACGATTAGTATACATATATGTGTGTTATATACTGCATGTGCATATGATCTTGTCGGATACTAGAATGAGTGAAAGACAATCATATACAGTATGAGTTATATATTAGAATAACAACAGAGTACACAGTATTGTGTAGGGTCTAAATAATCAGATAATTAAAATGTTTGTATTCCTCCGTCAGACTGTGGGTGGAAAGTACATTGTTTGCAAAGTTCACTGCAAGATAGCAATAATTAGACTTATTAGTGATTAGACTTTAAACCACAGAATCATCTCAATACAGTACGAGGGTGTTTTTTTTTTGACGTAGATAGGGCTTCCATATTAAAATCCCTTTGAATAATGCTGAGATGGATTTTATCAATTCATTTTTAAAATCAAACATACCTCTCAATTTTGGATTGCAATGCTTGCTTTTAATTTTTCACATCACACCTGAAATTCCTTCCTTCACAGCAATTGAAAAAAGAAAAGTAACCTCATTTGTAACGAGGGTTTTGATGGTTGTTGTCTTTTTTTTTTAAAGGAAGAAGTCTGCTGGATCTGATAAAAAAAATCTATGTCGGCTAATATTCCATAGTAGCTAACAATGATGATTCTATTAAGAAATAAGTAAGTCATGTGGGCAAGAGCCATTTCAGCTTCTAAAATGTATTCAGAGACATATTGCTTTCATTCTGAGGACATCAGGAGGTCATTGTTAATAGTAGCCACCATTGCAACATTCTGCCCCTAGAGGCATCCTCAAAATGTTCTTAGCTAGGAAATCTGGGAGTTATAATCCAAGAAATTCAGAAAGATTTTAGATTAAGAAAGATGGGAATATATGTAAATTGATTATACAAACCTCATTACAATATCATATTTTGGTTAATGTCAGTATGGTTTTGGTACATATTTGCTGATGGGAACAAACAAAATGACTAGTGAATCAATTTTAATGCTCTTTGTTAAACAACCACACATACCCCCTGCAAAAATTTGCACCTTCTAATGTAAAACAGTCCTGATACTCCATATTCCTTGTTCAATTCACAGGCTACAATCAAGGCACTGCAGCAATGGTTTTAGCTGGATCACAATGATTTTGCTGATTTTTTTTCAGGCAATTTCGGAAATTTCCATGTGCTGTGCAGGTTTAAAGAATAATCTCCCTCCCTATTATACATGCCCCTGCACGTCTTGCAAAAATATTGAGCCGCATCTTCTGGTTAACTGACCTTTGTATGTCTGTTGATTTAAGATTTTGTTACAACTTTAACTTCTTTCCCTGCTTGTGCTATTTCAGGAGCTTTCTAAAACCTTTGCATCCTTCAGGGCTCCTGACTGCAATGCAAAGACAAATGTTTCTCCTTTTTTTTAACCGGGTTACTTAGCAACCGCAGTAAGCTTTTGTAAGGGGAGTAACAGAAGGAGCATCCCAAATCAAACCCAACCCTTGCTGCTACAGCACAGGATTACACACACACACCCCTCTTTAATGGTGTAGAAAACTCTCGCAAGACTGTGAAAATCAAGATAGTTATGCACTATGGTCACCTTTTTGAGCAATTTCATTTCTGCCACAGACATCAATATCATTGTTGTTTTTGATGATGATGATAACAATACTGTATATGTAGCTGATGCTTCCTGTGTATGTTAACTATGGCAAGAAATGAACTTGGGTGTACAGCACAGGTAAAACTCGACTTAATAATAGTTCATTTAGTGACCATTAGAAATTACAATGGCACTGAAAAAAAGTGACTTTTGACTGTTTTCACACTTAAAACTGTTGCAGCATCCCCACGGTCAGGTGATCAAAATTCAGATGCTTGGCAACTGATTCATATTTCTGATGACTGTAAGATCCTTGGGTCATGTCATCACCTTTTGTGATCTTCTTACAAGCAGTCAATGGGGAAACCAGATCAATCTAACAACCATATTACTCACTTAACAAATGCAGTGATTTGCTTAACAACTGTGGCAAGAAAAGTTGTAAAGTGGAGCAAAATTCACTTAACAACTGTCTTGCTTAGCAACATAAATTTTGGGCTCAATTGTGGTCGTAAGTTGAGAACTACCTATATGGTCAGACCTGGATTTGAATAGGGGGAAGTGAATCCAACTTTCCCTATTCAAGCCCTAAAGCTGTATATAGTCTAAATCAGGGGTCCCCAACTCCTGGTCCATAGACTGGCACTGGTGTGCAGCACGCCAGCAAGTGGATGGCGCAAACAAGCGAAGCCCCATCCGAAAACCATGCCCCCTCCAGTCCTTGGGAAAAAATCTCTCCAAAGAACCAGTCCCTGGTGCTCAAAAGATTGGGGGCCGCTGGTCTAGGTCTAAACATGGGTGACAAAATTCAGGCCAAATTTATTTAATTACCAAATCTAATCTAATAGATGGGGAAGTTGTGGGTTCCCACAAGCGAATTACAACAATCAGCATGCCACTCACCTCACTTTCTAGAATAGGAGCTTGAAGTCAACAATATATGGAGAATTACAGATTATATTTCCTGTTGTAATGAAATGTTTGGGGTGTGTTTTGTGTGTGTGTGTGTGTGTGTATAATATATAAAAGTTTGTGATTTCTGGGGGCATGATGGCTGAGGTGTTTACACACTGGACTTGTTGACTAGAAGGTTGGCAATTTGAGAACAAGTACTGACGGAGTGAGCTTCCATTAGGTATCCCAGCTACTGCCAACCTAGCAGTTCCAAAGCATGCAAATCCAAATAGATAAAAAGGTAGCACTTTGGTGGGAAGATAACAGCATTCCGTGCACCTTCGTTGCATACTCAGCAGGCACATGACCATGAGAGCCTCTTCAGACAACGCTGACTCTTTGGCTGTGAATTGGAGATGAGCACCATCCCCTAGAGCAGGGGTCTCCAACTTTGGCCACTTTAAGACTTGTGGACTTCAACTCCCAGAATTCCTCAGTCAGCTTTGCTTTGCTGGCTGGGGAATTCTGGGAGTTGAAGTCCACAAAGTGGCCAAGGTCGGAGACCCCTGCTCTAGAGTCAGACCCAACTAGCAGGGGGAAACATTTATCTTTACTATTTTTTTAACCTTTGTGATTTCCTGTCAGTCTTGGCTCCTGGTGACTGCCTGGAGAAGTCCCTGCAGTTTTCTTGGCAAGGCATTTTCAGAAGTGGTTTGCCCTTGCCTCCTTCCTAGGGCTGAGAGAGAGTGACTAGCCCAAGGTCACCCAGCTGGCTTTTTGCCTAAAACGGGACCAGAACTCACAGTCTCCCAGTTTCCAACCTGGTGCTTTAACCATTATACCAAACTTTCTTGTTATATATACTTTTCCTTTCCAGTGAATGTGGGTGTGCGTACATGCACACCTCTACCAACAGCTGAGGAACAGACATCATGAATCTGCTACATGAAAGCATATGTCATAACACATTTGTTAGTTTTTAAAGCTGTTTTTGCAAAAATTCTACCTCAGTCTTTGAATACCAACATGCTCTGTCAAACTATATTAAATTTCAGTGGAGCGCCTCAATTTTGTATAACACTATATTTTTTTAATAAGGCCAGGAGTTGAAAGTGAAATAAACAGAGGCAATAGATTGCAGAGAAACCTCATGGTACTTTTTCTGTGGAATATTCTTTGCCAAAATTGTAATAGCATGGCAAACATCAGCTAGGAACTGTTTGATGCTTTCACCCACGCAAAGCCTCCAAGTAAACAAGATATCGGCAAGAGCAGTGCATCTATTTGCAAATCCTCCTCTTCGTGCTGCCCAGAAAATATTTCAGGAGTCAGTTAAATGAGGCTGTCTTCTTTGCTGTCTTATTAAGATACATTTACAAAGAAACAGCAGGAGAACATACTGCAGATCATCAGACCCTATGTTATCAATTAGAGAGGATAACGCTAAACATCAATATAGCACAAGACAAGGTCCATCTTATTCAGCACCTTTCCCACAGTAACCAGCTAGATGCTCCTTCAGAGGTCTAAAGTAGAACAGGTGAGTAAACCCACTATAACTCCCATATTGATATTAGAATATGGAACCAGTCTCCTTGAAGGTAATAATTATGCCATCGTATTGCTATCAATAGCATTAACCTCGTGATGGAATGCAGTAAGGAAGTGGGTGCACTTCAGAGAAGTAAAAAGCAACTTAGTCCAGATATTATCTGTGAGAAAAAGAGAGGGAAGACAGCCCTTCCTTAATAGTTCACAGTGTATTTTGTAGGCAGTAGACTCCTCAGTTTGGCAAGATTTTGCCTACAGATGTGAAACAATAAAAATGTAGCTGGGAGGAATCACCACGTGTTTTGGTTTTGGGTCTGACAATCCTCTATGAATTTGTCCCATCCCATTTTAAAGATAAACTGGTGTTATCACTGCATCTATGTAGTTTATGCTTTATGAGATTTTTTTTTCACCTTTTGTCTGTGAATCTCCAACCATTCGGTTGTTCTGATGACCCTGGATTGTAATGTGATTAGAAAGAAGAAAAGCTGCTTGCTCATACTGTACATCATTTTATAAACATCTATCGTATCAACTTTTACTCATTTTTATCAGAAATGAAACAGCATCAGATATGTAATTTCTCTGCTGCGATGTCCAAATTTAACATCCAGAAATCATGAAGGGAATTAGAATGAGATAGAATTAAAACATTACCAAATTGGTGGGGTTGATGTTTTTAGAGAACAGTGGGCCAAGTTAGAAATATTCAGGTCTGCTTTGCCTCCTCCCAAGCTTTACCCTTCCTGAGATTTTGCTGCTTGTCAGTCATCCACAAAGTTGCAAATTACTTGGGCTCTTCCTCCCCTGAAAAATGCCAGTTAGTTCTGCTGACCTGCCTTTCTTGTAGACCTCCCGCTTTTCCTTCTTGCTAGCACCCTGTCTTCTCACATAGAATCACTGGAATTTTTTTTAAAAAAGGAGAAATCAGAAAGAAAAGAAACCCTACAACAATAACGACTGGTTCCAAATTGTTGGAAATGAAATGTTATCTGCTTCCCCACCTTGGTTACCTCCAGGTTATGTAATAGTCCAGCCGGTCTCTTCCTGAATTAGAGAGAAGAAGAGAGATAGGATATGTATGGAAGAGTCCTTGACAGAAGACCAGTGTCCTACTCAGTATAAGTGGGCATGATATGTCCTTCCTTTTTAAGCTGATTTCCTTTGCTAGCAAAGAAGAAAAGAATATCCTTGACACTTTGTACAACTGAGAACACTGGAAGTTGAGTCACAGCAACTGGACTTCTTTTTCTTTTTGGTTTCACCGCTTCAGAGAATGGATAAGCAGTGAAAAGTCCCGTCCCCCCCCCCCAAAAAAAAGAGAGAGAAGTCCATTTGCTGTGACTCAACTTCTAGATAACAATACCTGGATGATTGAGAATCTTCATTGACACAGCTGAGAACAATTTATTATGCTGATGAAGTATAGATCACATTTTTTCTGCTTAAGGCAGTGTTTCCCAACCTTGGAAGCTTGAA
>WNWU01000018.1:10534187-10581220 GCA_012654045.1 Ptyas mucosa | reverse complement strand
CTCGGCTTATATTCAAGTCACGTAAAAAATGCCTTTTTTCCTGCAACCGTTTGGGCTCCCTGGGTTGCAGGGAGGCTTGTTAAAGCCAAAATGGGGTATGGGGGTGTGCGGTGCTCCTCCCCCGTGCCCCTTTTTGGCTTTAGGGGTGCAGGGAGGCTTGCAGCAGCAGCAGCAGAAGAAGAAGAACGATCCTGGGAAGGCAATCTTCTCGCTCGCCCCGCGCCCTTCTCTGCCGTGCCGGGTGCACCCGGGGGTCTTTGTTCACGACCCGCACACACAAACACACCGCCCCCGGAGGAAGAACAGGAAAGGGAGAGGTGGGCGGGCGGGTAAGCGAGCCAGTGAGCAAGGGGCAAAAGCACAAAAGCGCCCGGCTCTCCCTTTCCCCCCTCCGCTCTCTTCTCTAACTACACTACGGAATCACATCGCTCTCTCTCCCCTTCCCACCCCGCTCTCTCTATGGGAGAGGAGGAAAGAGCGGAGGGGGGATTGTTTAAGAGAAAGGGAGCCCGCGTTCCTCCAGTGGCGATCTTTTCAGAAAGGCTCTTCAGATACTCGCAGGAGATCGGGGCGAAGAAGGGCTTTTGCTCAAGCCTTGGTCATTTTAGGCAAGTCTTTTTCTGCGAGCCCCATTGTTTCTTTCCACTTCAGCTCAATGTAGTCGCGAAGTCTAGGGACCGAAGCAATAGGGTACGATGGTATGCATTTGTATCTATTTTTATTTTGAAATTTACCAGTAGCTGCTGCATTTCCCACCCCCGGCTTATACTCGAGTCAATACGTTTTCCCAGTTTTGGGGGGTAAAATTGGGGGGGGGTCGGCTTATATTCGGGTCGGCTTATACTCGAGTATATACAGTAAGTGTTCTTCTCTTTCTAGCTGTCTGATTTGTATTTATATCTAGAGATTCCAGTAGAATACAAAATATAATAGTTATACACATGCCCTGTAGACCCTAATATATAATACAGTGACAGTTCTTCTGCTGGAGATCAGAAAAGATCCCCAGTATATTTAGCAGTATCTTTAAAAAGAAAGATATGATTTTACCCACACATTTGCATTTGACTTATATACATGACTCAAACTATTCTCTTTTGCAGTAAGCAATGTCATGTAAAGTGCAAAAGGAGACAAGAAATTATAGAAAAAATAAACTAAATAAATTAAAACATGAGATAAGAAAAAAAAATAGCTAAATCTAGTTTGTAGCAATATTAATCACTGTAACTCTCAGTATCTTCCTATCCTTATCAACCATCCTTCTGTCCATGATGTCCACACATTATGTCTTATGATACCTTTTGTTCTTTACATTTCTTTCCTCCCATCATAACTGGATCATAAATCCAATCATAAATACCATCCAATAATTTCCTATTTTCCCCTTCCTCTTGTAGTAGTCATTCTTCCTTCATATATTTGTTTTGCTATTTGATCCTTATCCATTCTATCTAGCTCTCAATGTGACCAAATACAGCATTCTTGATCTTATCACTTCTGATTTTGCTATCCACACAAATATCTTAAGGGGACATCATTCCATGCTCAGTATTGAACAATTAGCTTATTACATTACAAGCACTATTTAGTTCCTTCTTATATTGTCTTTTCTAATTCAATGATCAACTTTCACCACCAGATCCATGCAAAACATTCCATAATTTAATTCTGTTCACTTACCTTACATTTTATCTAAATCAACAAATGCATAACACCAGATTTATACATGTCTCAATAAGTGGTGGGTTGTCCCCAGTTCGGACCGGTTTGCAAGAACCAGTAGTAAAACTGGTGGGAGGCTCCGCCCACTGACCCAGACGTCATCATAACTGATCTGTGCATGCGCAGAAGAGTGCGTGCGGGCATGATGCGAATCAGTAGTAAAGGTAAGTAGAACCCACCCCTGGTCTCAGTGCCTTGGTGAAGAATAAAATCTGGCTGGTGCATCCCCGAAATCTTGTTTGTCAGAAGCCCCTGGAAGGGTCACAAATGGAGACCACATGACCCCAGCATGCAGCAACTGTTGGTAATATATGGCAGTTGATCATATGATCATGGGGACATTGCAACAATCGTAAGAGTGGGGAGCAGTTATAAGTCACTTTTTTCAGCACCGTCATAACTTTAAACAATCATTACACAAATGACTGTAAGTCAAGGACTACTTATAGTCAAGATAGTCCTCAACTTACAATCACAACTGAGATTGGAGTTTTCACTGCAAGTTAGTGCAGTCTTAAATTAAGTCATCACATGACTGTATAATTTTTTTTTACCATGGACATTAATAGAATCTGGTTTCCTGAACTGACTTAGCTTGTTGGAAGCTGGCTGGGAAGGTCACAAATCATGATCCCATGATGGCAAGACACTGCGACCATTATAAAAGGAAACCAGCTGCCAAGTGCCTAAATTCAATCATGTGACCATGGGAGTAGTGCAGCAATCATAATTTCAAGGATGAGTCATAAGTCACTTTTTCCAAGAATGTTTTTCCAAGGATCTTGTAATTTCCAACCATTGTTAAATGAGCACTGGAAGTCAAGGACTATTTGCACCTATATGGAAAATAGAAAATCTGCAGAACCTAAACTAGAAATTAAAAGGATCTAAAAACACCATTGGACACAAAAGTTGCTATGCATTAAAAACCTTCCTAGGAAACAGTCTGATCTATCTGTTGCCTAATGGAGAACTGTGCTAGTCCATGGACAGGTTTGGGTCACCAGAACACCCATCAGTATGAGACAAACATAGGGTTCTCTCTTGGGGCAGATCAAGAGAACTAGACAGCCATAGTCTCTTCATTTCTAAGATGGTACCCTCTTTCAACCTTTCTGCTGCTTAAAGGATTCCACTTTTCAGTGGCCCAATTCTACTGAGGATACTGTGAGCTCTTAGTTGGGTTTCTCCCTCCTTACTCCCAATGTATAAGACAATCAGTACATAGATATAATACTTATTAAGTTAGCTCACTACTAAACAATATTCAGCTTGGTCTCATATTCTGTCCAGCTCTCTACTCTACCCCACATAATCATTGACCTGGAAGGAACAATCCATTCACATGATGACATGGCCAAGGAAAAATACCACAGACTAAGATCCAAAGTTCATGGGTCATAGCTTGTTAAAGACCAACTTGATGTTTCATTAATGAGCTGACCAGCGAGATGGATTTCTATTAAGAGTTGCCTTGCAACAAGATGGACAGCAAAAAAATAACAATAAATAAAGTTGTCATTTTAAATGCAATATTTTATTAAGTGTGAGATAAGCAGAATGGAATGCTGAATCAAAACAATCTTGTTTAGCAATAAGCATAATCTATATAGAATAAGAGATTCTCTGCTTATACTTAAAAGAATAAATTTGTTTTCAAAATGTGAAGGTGTCTGGGGAAATAGAAGGACTCATCAAACTGTTTCTGTGATAATCACAGATTTATGAGTCCCATTTTCAGCACTACATATATGAAAGTAAACCTCAGATGTAAGATCTTGTTTTTAATAAAGTTTGGACTTGGCTGTAGTCCAGGGCAATTCAAAAAAGATATTTGGTTTTTAGTGGCTTCATCGGATAAGATTATCTTTGCTGATCATTCCTTTCCCCAACCCTGAATCTCTGGCATCATGATGCGTAATAAAAATTGTAATTTTCACAGTTCTCCAAATTATATCTCTCTATAGTATATACTATAAAATATAGTATGACTCTGTTAATAACATTTTGGAAGCAGGATTGAAAGACTATCAGATAAAGGAGGACATTTTTTTTCTGCCAGAGTCTTTCATAGACTGATAGAACTCTAGAGTTGAAAGGCATCACAAGGATAATCTAATTTAATGTTTCTCAACCTTAGCAATTTTAAGATATGTGAACTTAATTGCCATGGTTGAGAAACACTGAGCTACTACAAACCTCTTCAATGTGCAGGAAAACCAATTAAACTATTCATGAGAGATGGCCATCTAGTTGTTCTTAAAAATCTTTAGATATCAAGATGTCACAGCCTCCAGATTTAGACTTTTCCTTTGCCATATAGTTCTTACTATCAGGAAGTTTTCTTTATATAGTCCTAATAATAATACACAAATATAATGTCACTTAATTCTAGAATATTTCACCAGTTTAGGAATCAGCCTGAAAGAGATCTAGATAGAAGAACATCTAAATCTTCTGGTTGATCATTAGGTAATTTTCATACATTGGCAAGGTTTTTTGAGCCCCATTTCTTCAACAACAAAAGCAGAACATTTTTCTCCATTTAAGTTTGGCTGCTGAAATTTCAAGGACATAAGAAAACGGAAGGTGGATTATGATGAAACTTTTGGTAGATTTTTTAATAAGAAAAAACTTGGATGCCTTGTGCTTTGGACTGAAGCAGATAGGTTTGAGTTCATCATATTTTTAAAAAATAATTATTTACCGTTTTCTTTACTTCACACATTTTCGTACTATGTATAGTATAAATGTATACTGTGGGTATTCAGAATGCAGAACTGAGTATGCAGAATCTACTGCCTTACTTTTGGTTATCTCTATTAGACATTCAATGCATCTATATTCAAAAAGAATGATCATTGTTACAAATTATTACTATATTACATAGGAAAAATGCAATATAATATAATATAATATAATATAATATAATATAATATAATATAATATAATATACACTTGTATGATTTTAGCACTAATATTTCAAATTGCATTTTGTTTTCAAGTTCAGATGGCTCAGTGGCTAAGACACTGAGCTTGTCGATCAGAAAGGTTGGTGGTTCAAATCCCTAGTATAGGTCTCCTGCATGAGCAGGGGATTGGACTAGATGACCTCCAAGGTCCCTTCCAACTCTGTTACTATTACCTATCTATATAATAGTCTGTTTGTTTGTTTAAGTCTTACCTTGCCACAAGCTGTCATGGCCAGAGCCAACTGGTACCAGAGATGAAATTCACCAAATGCAAGCTTCATTGCTCGTTCTAAACACTGGGGACAAAAAATATAGATTATACTTTTTGTATAATCATATATAGAGAGCGAGGGGGGGGGGGGAAAAGGGGGGGGGGGAAAGGAGGGAGGAGAGCCTGAAGGAGGAGACACATTCAGATAGTGCTGGGGTTTAAAAACAAAGCATGCATGAAGAAAGAGCTATCTGAGATGGATTAAGTGCCAAATGGGGTCCAAATAAAGTGTTTTCAGTGCCTACATTTATCCTTCATGCTATCTTTACAATACTTAGGATGCAAGCCTGTATAGCTTTCTTTAAAGCTGGATTCTAGATATCTCTTCAACAAAATTAACATGCAAAAATATTTCCAATAGACATAACATATAATGCAGCATGGTAAATGTAAACACTTACAATATGATTTTGAGAGGGGGGGGCCTTAATGTTTATAAAATATTACAAATTTAGCAAATGTATAAAACCCCAGGACCCTTCAAAGTCGGTTTAATGTCAGGGTTCCAAAAAATAGACTCATAGCAAGCAAAACTCCGAGGCAGATGAATTCCTCAAAGAATAGCTTTATTGGAGATACCATATTGGCACAAATCTGGGGAAAACCGACCTTGAAGGTTCCCATGGTTTTCACCTAATTAAAAGAGACAATTTTCCCTCAACCCCGAACAATAAGTCACATGGTCCAATCAAAACACTCTCTGGTTGCCTGGTGACCCCACTCCTCCTTCCACGGTCCAGGTGTGAGAATGTCCTTGGTTCCCAAGAGAAAGTATTTTTCTTTGGTTACAAAGCCCAGATATCTCTAATCCCCACTCCCTGTCCCTCAGCTCCAGTGTGGCAACACTGAAGCTCCAAGAAGGCTCTGGTCAGGTCAGCTTCAGGGTAGACAGGGGGACCCAGAAATACAAAATATATTTCACCTGGTATAACAATTGCATCCTCTCTTGGACCAGGAAACCCTTTAGATAGTCACTCACAGCCTAATCATCTCACACAGCTTGACTATTTCAATGAGCTCTACATCAGTTTTACCCTGAAAGACAACTCAGAAGCTCCAACTTCTCCTGATTGTGATAATTCTGGTCTGCAAGTTGTATTGGTTGCTAGCTTGCTTCTGCCCAGCCAATATGAGTTGACAGGGTTGGCATGCTCCAGGTTCCTTCAATCCAACAAAGTAATCTATCAGGACCCAGGAAGCATATCTCTACTCTGTCATGGCAGCTGCCTTCTGGAGTGCTGTTGCCTCTGAGAACCAGATGGCTCTCACCCTGATAATGTTCTGGAGAGTCTTAAAGACCTGGCTGTTCAGTCAGGCCTTGGAGTGAAGTGGCTGGAACCTCCTGGTGGTGGTATATGTTCTGTGGGGTTTGCTGGATTCATTATCTCATTCCTTTCCTACTTTTCTGGTTCATCTGTTGTATGGTTTTGTTTTTATTATTTTGTTTTATATTTTGCTTATTCTAGTGTGAGCCACTCTGCGGTTGGACGGCACCAAATAAATAAATAAATACCTCAGAAAGCATAACATACTGTCCTCTTCTGCCCAGAGTGATACTTAGGAGATCATAAACTGCTGATGTACTCTGGAGACTGATGGCTCGATCATCTTTCTGATCAGGAGCCCGGCTGATTACTGCATCCTGGTTTGCCTGGGAATGAATTCAAACGTTTTAAAAGAGGACCAAAAGTATCTTAGAAAGGTTTTCAACTCTTTTTATGGGCCCAAGAAAACATTGCAGCAACTGATGTTTTCAAGACTATGGAAAGATTACAAAGAGAAAGCCAGGAAACAGTACAGTATTGTCTTATATTGAAAAAAAAATGTGAACTGATAATAATAGTCATAAAAGTCTTTTTGCAATGTCTGCTGTTCTCTGAACTGACATTCAAACATAATTATCCTGCAATTTAATCCTATTATTTCTTACTTATCTTTGCACATAGTTTTAGTCTATGCAACACTTAATGTTCCCAGTCTATGAGTCTTAGGGTTGTTTTACACTACAACAGTACTTTTCAAATTCACACTTGGTTTTATTTCAGAAATAAATATAAACATAATATGTCTGACTGGTTATATGCTCTATATATTCTCTAAAAGTCCCTCAATCACAAAGAGGTCCAAAAATAGCAATTATGTTTGAGCAAATGGGAAAGAAAAACCTTGCTGGATTAAATTCAGGGCCTAGTTGAATCCAACTTGTTGTTTCCAACAGCAGCCTCTGGGAAGCCCACATACAAGATGGAGTATAACAACCTTCTCTCACTGCTATTCCTCAGCAACTGATATTCAGAGCATCAACCATTGAATATAATTTTAACATGGGGTGCAGAACTTGAGACTCCTGAGCCAAAGGCAGATATCAGGCCCAGCTCCTTTAGATGTTGCTGTGTTCAAATGGAAAACAACTATACCTGTGTCTAAATCTGTATTGTCCCTGGATGGACATATCTGTCCTCCATGTGAATAATTACTTGGGATTTGTTTTCAATACGGGGCTGATGGCTCTGTTTAATTTCCGTTCATGGTTTTATTATTGCTGAAAGATGGCTGTAACGACTGTGGCAGTGAAATTTATGTGGATGGGTTGGTCATTTCTGCCAGCTCTGAGATATTATGGAGGTCACTTAGCTCAGCAACAGCCAAGAAAATTAAAAGTGAAAAGCTTATGTCTGGCTGTTTACTAATTTTGCATCCAGAAAATCGACCAAAGTCTTGGTTTATTTTCATCCACTATCTTATAGAGTTTTATGTTTGCATAATTGTTAGTACTACACCATCTGCACAGCGTTTCATCTTATATCCTCTTCCTGAATTTCATTATTTAACATGTCAGCAAAAGAAAAATCCCAAGAGAAGAAATAAAATTGATTGAGAGATAATGTATTACTAATTTCTAACATAATTCTGGTAGATAGAGCTAACCGTCTGGTAGGTAGGTTGGTTTTTATATAAGGAATAAGCAAACCATTCACCACCAAAAACCAGATTTGAAATTTTAGGGGACAAATGAGTGGGAGGAATTTCAGTGGGGTTTTTTGTTTTGTTTTGCTTTTTTGTGATTTTAACTATGATCTAACTATTTAGTTCATATGGTATAATTTTTACTTCTGCCCATCCTAATGTGACAGGAAACTGACCATCAATGTTCAGCTTCCAGAACCACAAATAAAACTGAAGGACCTTGTGTGACAAAGACATATGTAACTTATTTGATGAAGGATAAGAAACGAAAGTTGCTTTGGAAATCATTCTTTTGTGTATCATTATCAACAGTACTTCTTTATCCTAGAGTAAAGGAAAATTTAAAAGACACACACTGAGATATGTTGAGATATATAGATGTGCATAATAATCAACAGAGTTAATTAACATCTTTCCATTTTGTATACTGTACTATTTAAAAGTTTCTGCATCAGTTACACTGCTGTACCATTGATTTGTGAAAAATAGCTGCACTGAACAAACCCCCACATGTTCTGAAAACTGGTAATCAGCCTCACATCAGAGTCAGCTATTTTGAGCATTTGTCAGTGAGCCAAACTAGGAATGTTAAAGCAATGCCTTAGCACAGAATGCCTTAGCACACAGAATGCCTTTAAAATATTTGCTTGAATGAGCAAATTACCATAATTTTGGGGATTACCAAAAATAAAAGATACATGTAACTCCATCTAAAGACTTGGTGAAATATGGGCCAGACTGGGCATTGTGCAAAGGGAACACAACTAGAGTTTAGATCCCAGGAATCTGTCCAAAATACCAGAAATCCAGAAATCCACAAAAAGATCCAGCAGACCAAAAAAAGAAAACAACAAATGGAGCATATTGTAATTCCATATGTTGCAGGAATATCTGAAAATCTCAGGAGCATTTTCAATATACAGGCACACTTTAAACTTAATTATACATTAAGGCAGAAGCTTGTCCACCCCAAGGACAAAACACCAGACACAAACTGAGCAATGTGGTATATGCAGTGCAATGCAGCAAGACATGTGCACACCTGTACATTGGGGAAACAAAACAACCACTTCACAAACTCATGGCACAACACAGGAGAACAAAATCATAGGACAAGATTTAGCAGTCCATCCACATTTGAAAGACAAAAGTCACTCTTTTGAAGATGGCAAAGTCCACATTCTGGACAGAGGGTACCACTGATTAGAAAGAGGGGTCAAAGAAGCCATCTATGTCAAAACTGAACAACTTTTCCTCAGCAGAGGGTGAGGGTATAACACCACCTATCTCCTGTTTACAACACAGTCCTTTCAGCAGTCCCAAGAAGGTTCCATACCATTCGCATTCTGATTCAGGTGATTTTGAGGATATAAATAAACCTTCAAGTCAACAACTCTCAGAGAGTTAATAATCGACCTTCAGAGTGCTAATGACCAGATGACTACAAAGAATATAAATCCTTCCATTGCCCACCAGTCAGTTAGAACTGAAGAAGCTTCTTGGATGAGAAATGAAATATTTTCAAAGAAACATTTTCAAGTTCAGTTGCCTTTTGCAAAAAGCACCTTTGGGACAACCATGACCCAGACAACTATGAGACTCTCCATTGACATTTATCAGAGTGAAACAAAGTTCATAGTCTTTCTACACATAAATGTACTTAATTTCTCTTTATTTCAGAATTCACCAATGGGGAGACAAGAGGAGCATAATTTGCTGAAAATTATACTCATAATATGGATTGGCAGCATGTAGCAAATACAGGATATGCATTCATATATATTAAGAATCTGTAGATTCAGCTGGGCTTCTCACCAATTTAAGAATAATTGTTCAAGTGGTAGAAAAACCCCTGGTTTTTAGAGCTCAGCTCCAAATTGGAATAAACAGAGACCAGGGAGTTAGCAGTCCTTCAAATGTAAGCTCTGTCTGATGGGGCTGATGGGAATTGGGGTCCAACAGCTTCTGGAATCTAGTAATTACTTACTGCTGGAATAAACCATACTGGTTGAGTCCTATCTGTAAATTGAGGACCCAGTTTGTGGGGGCAATAAGCTGACTTTGTATAAATATACAAAAGTATGAAGGTTATTGCTTAGCGCATTGTAAGCCGCCCTGAGTCTCCGGAGAAGGGCGGCATATAAATCAAATAAAAAAAAATAAAAAAAATAAAAAATTCCTATGTACCAGAGATCTCAATTTGTCTCTCTTTTTCTCTGACATAAATCACCCATTAATTATAAGAATCCTATTTAACTGAGCCAGAAAATATGCCTTTTGAATAGAAGGGGTTAAATTGAATAAGTAAATAATAAATAAGAACAGTTTTTCCAAGATCAAATGCCAGGTGTCCATGATACTTTGTATGAATTATTCCAAGCTCTTCTTACATTCGACACAATATTCATTAGAATTAGCCAGAGACTGCTTCTTTCAAATAAGAAGAGAGGCAGCAGCCATTCTTATCTTAGTAACCTTGTGATCCCTTGTGCTAGTGTGCAGCATGTCAGGGAAACATTAAATTGAAAGGAACACATTAGCTTACCAGTAAAGTGAAAATCAATGCCACGAACGTGGCCCATAACAGTTATATGAATTGTACTTGAAGGTACCAAAGAAGAAAAAATGATTTTCTATATGTAAATTGAAACATTGTAAAATGATTGCGGATTTTGTGGAGGTGGTGAGAGCGGGAGAAAGAGAAGAAAGTGTTGATGGGAAAATGTTCCTTTTCTAACTCCATTTCTAATTCCTGCTAATATTAAGCAGCATCTGGAACTAACTGCAAAAGTCTCTGGAGGGTGTATACAATTAAAACAGGCTTGGAGTGTTTTTTGAGGACAGCTTTTTTATTTGCACCAAGGACTTGGTTTCACCATGCATTCGGTAAGCATGAGGCACTGCATATTTATGCATGCAGCTAAATACATTGGATTTATTCAAGGCCTTAAAATCGGCAGTGTGAAAACAAAAGAAAGATTTTACACAATTGGATGTTTGGAAATGAAAAAGTTGTGATTCATGTCCTTAAAAGAAATAAATATTAAAAATAAGATTTCCCATAGTAAAGCATCTTCATAATCTATATATATATATTGCAAGACTAACTAGCCAAAGGTGTTGACTAATTCTGTTGAACTATATTTAAGGCTCATTCTCACAACCTGCTTCCAATCGTACAAACACTGTACAGGCTATTTTTGAGGTACATTACCTTCTACTCTTCATCACCCTTCCACTGAAACAGTTTCAAGTCATCTTTAGCTGTTCTGGTTTGGAGTGGTGTCCTGACTCAGATCTCCCATGTGGACAATATAGGGCACCTTAAGGATGAAGTTGGGGATGCTGCTGCTCATCTCCAATTACCCTGTTAAGTCCACTGGGGGAATATCCCTTCCATGACCAATCACTAGGCACTGAACTTCTATGGCCATTTTGGCTTTGGCTGTGAGAAAGACCTTGTTTTTGCAGCATACTTCTCTTTTTGATAGGACTATCAAAGTCATGGTAGACTGAATGCAGATCTTCCAGGAAATCAAGAGATTAAGATCAAGGATGCTTAAAAAGTCTACCATTTCTAGTTTGGGTTTTTTTTCTGAGTATGTGATGAATCACAATTTTATTAACCTTAGCAGCACAGTCCACATAGGAACTGATGTCCACCAGCGTTGGAAGGCATCAAGGCTGATCAAAAGAACAAAATTATTTCAGCTCCAGAGATTGGCAGGGCCAGTCTTTGTGATGATATGGTCAGTTGGTCCTCATTTCTGAGGTAGAAGGAAAGAGAAAGTCTTCAGGGGAAGATGTATTGTGATGGAAGAGACCCTGAAAGCATCCAAAAGTTGTCTTTCAAGTAAAAATATAAAACCAACATATCAAACATAAAATACAAAAAACCAAATTCTACCTGTCACACTTTGAAAAGATTCAGGAAGGTGAGGTTGTTTTTAATAACAAACAGCTGGTCAGGAAAGGCAAGGATCCCTTTTCAGGAGAAGGCCCAAATGGGAGAAGAAAGAAACTAGACAGGTATAAAACCAGAAAAGGCCATAAAAATAAAATAATAATAAATAGTAAGTTTTAAAATAATAAAAAAGAGGAAAGATTCATAGCTGCTGGGAGAAATCTGATTTGAAATGATACAATCCAGAAGACAAGCTCAGGATCCAAAAAGATCTTGACAGACTTGAACAATGGGCCCTATCCAACAACATGAAATTTAATGTCGGTTTACATCTAGGCAGGAAAAACCAAAGGTACAAGTACAGATTGGGTGAAACCTGATTCAATAAACGGCCAATATATACTTATAGAATCAAGACTCCAAGATTCTATAAGCTAATTCCTTTCTCACTGTAATAAAATTGTCTACTCTAAATATGTGAGAAACATGTCTTTTGATTGCAAGATGCTTGACACAAATGTTCAGGAAAGCAATTGGTGGTGGTTAGTTTTCCAACTGATACATGACATTGAGTCTAGAACCCATCAGACCCCAATCTGAAAGTATTCCATATTAAACTCTGTGTGGGTAGCAACATTGCCTGATTTCCTTGCTGAGATGTGATAATGATGGGTTATGGGGGCAGCACAGTTTATATAGAAATAACTCCTGACTCAAGAATGTGAGGAAAGTGTGTTAATGTGGCCTTTTAACAGTACATGTAAATATACAGCTATCATAGACCGCAAAAGAAATATGAAATATGATTATATCATGGTATATATATTCACACTATATGAACATGTAAACAATTATTTTGCTTCAAAGTAATTGGATTGTAACTCTCATGAGCAATTAAGCTTGCAAGCCTCAGAAATTCCCTTAAACCACATTTTGCAAAGGCTGTGTTCATTAACACAGCTGTTGTAGGTAATGGTACCCAGTTGATCTATACTATTAGCATTTCAGGAATCCTGCTGTTTTACTAAAAGCACTGGTTCTTTTTAAAAATTTCAGTATGGGCAAAATAAAATTTAGATTGGAAGACAACACATACTGTAAGATAAAGTGAAATCAAAAACAGTAGGCACAATACATTCATTCTTTTGACTCTAAGTAGCTCTACAAACATAAATCTTGTATTTGTCTTGGCCCACACATAACTGGAAACACAATGTCTTGCAGCCAAAAGTCCACAGTTTTCATGAGCAATGAGGCAATTCCTCAGTCTTTAAAGAAACTAATTCTTCTACAGCCTTTGATCAGAAGGTTGGCCAGATTTATGTTCCATTCTTTTACTTTCGTGGAGGTACACAGTTTTAAAATCAACTAAAATCAATTAGCACAGCCCCCCCCCCCAAGGCTGTGTGCTCTCCCCACTTCTATTTTCTCTGTATACCAATGACTGAATCTCTAACGATCCAGCTATTAAACTACTGAAGTTCGCAGATGACATAACAGTGATCGGTCTCATTCGAGACAATGATGAATCCGCATACAGATGGGAAGTTGAACAACTAGCCTCATGGTGTGACCAGAACAATCAGGAACTGAACACACTCAAAATCGTAGAAATGGTGGTAGACTTTAGGAGAAACCCTTCCATACTTCCACCTCTCACAATACTAGACAACACAGTATCAACAGTAGAGACCTTCAAATTTCTAGGTTCTACCATATTGCAAGATCTAAAATGGATAGCTAACATCAAAAACATCATCAAAAAAGCACAACAAAGAATGTTCTTTCTGTGCCAACTCAGAAAGCTCAAACTGCCTAAGGAGCTGCTGATACAGTTCTACAGAGGAATTATTGAGTTTGTCATCTGCACCTCTATAACTGTCTGGTTTGGCTCTGAAATCCAACAAGACAGACACAGACTTCAGAGGATAATTAGAACTGCAGAAAAACAATTGCTACCAACCTGCCTTTCATTGAAGACCTGTATACTGCACGAGTCAAAAAGAGGGCTGTGAAAATATTTACAGACCCCTCACATCCTGGACATAAACTGTTTCAACTCCTACCCTCAGAACGATGCTATAGAGCACTGCACACCAGAACTACTAGACACAAGAACAGTTTTTTCCCGAATGCCATCACTCTGCTAAACAAATAATTCCCTCAACACTGTCAAACTATTTACTAAGTCTGCACTACTATTAATCTTCTCATCCTTCCCACCACCCATCTCCTTCCATTTATGACTGCATGACTGTAATTTTCTTGCTTGTATCCTTACAATTTATATTGATATTGTTTCCTGATGCTTATTTGTACCCTATGACTATCATTAAATGTTCTACCTTATGATTCTTGATGAACATATCTTTTCTTTTATGTACACTGAGAGTATATGCACCAAGACAAATTCCTTGTGTGTCCAATCACACTTGGCCAATTAAAAATTCCATTCCATTCCATTCCATTCCATTCCATTCCATTCCATTCCATTCCATTCCATTCCATTCCATTCTATTCTAAAGGTTAAGAAACTTTTAGCCCAATCCAGCAGTGTCTGCAGGGTGTACTAAAAATATCAAGGTGGCAACTATAATGGGTGCAATCAAATCTCTGACTGATTTTACATCAATCAATGTATATACCGGTATGTATCAATCAATACACTGATACATACCCTGAGGACATCCCTGTTCTCATCTTCCCTCTATAGTTGGGAGGAAATGTAAAAATGATGTGATTTAAGTTTAATAGATGACGTCTCAGGAAAGCCACCTTTCAGTCATGATGTACCCTTGATTCCATCATCCCATTCGACCACCATAAATGCTTGTAATCAAAGAAAAATATGTCAGTTCCATCTATTTGATTCTCAGTTGCCTGAAGATGAACCTGCCCAAAACAATTGCTCCCAAGTAAGTGAATAATTCTCACTTGCATATGTTTCAGAAACATATAAAACTGCTAATACAAGCATTATACAGTATACTGTAATATATTGTACATTATGATATGCATATATACAATTGTATTCATTCGTAATATAACATTATGAGCCGTGGTGGTGCAGTGGTTAGAGTGCACTTCAGGCTACTTCTGCTGGCTGCTGACTGCTGACTGCCTACAATTTGGCAGTTCACATCTCACCAGGCTCAAGGTTGACTCAGTCTTCCATCCTTCCGAGGTGGATAAAATGAGGACCCAAATTGTTGGGGGCAATATGTTGACACTGTAAACCACCAAGAGAGGTGGTTATGTTATTGTATTATATAATACAAAATAAATATAGTATGATGCTTGCCTAAAAGTATCCAAAGCAGGACAGCAAACTGCAGTCCCTCCTTGCATTCAAGGCCAGTCATTTTGATACTGGAATACACAAGCCATTGCCCTTCTCTCTGCTACTATAAATGGCTTCCAAACACATCAAGCTAAGGCAAGATCCAAGAGCTGCAGCTCAGAATGGGCCTACCCACAACCACTTATATTGCACACAACGGAATATTTTTATTTATTTGAATAGGAAAGGCAAAAAGCACCTCTCAGTTCTCAAAGCTGCCAGGCTACAACAAACAGGGCACTAGAAGTATTAAAGTGCTGAATTGTTGGAAATGCTCTGAAAAAATCTTAGGATTGCATTATAAATGACTAACAAGTAGCTAGCTTTTCACAACACCTGCAGTCAGCTGCCTAAAGCATCACTTCAGTTTCTTCAGTCTCCAACTAAAATGAAACAAATTCTCATGTAACTGTTTAGGATTTTAATCTTGGGAATGAACTCTTGGGAATTTTCTGTACAGTCACCATAAACTCAGTTCTGTGGTATAATCTCCTGCTGTTTATTTTGCTTATTTAATTCTTAGAAAAGCATTACAAAGTCTGTCTTCCTTCTCCAGAGATGTATCACCATAAATCCATCAAGAGCAAGAAAATGGGTTCAGAATTTTTTTAAATAAACAAACAAAAGACTGCTTTCTCGTTAAGTCTATTTTAGGATCGGGATGGAAAAAAATTGTCTCCCTGTGACACTAAGAAAGATTCACCAGATTGAAACACATTTTCTATTACATTTTTCAGGCAATTCATTCAATACTTATTTAAAATTGGGCACCATTCAGTGATGCTTTAAAAAAAACCACAGCCAATTCCTCTATATCGGAATCCATAGGTATGCTTTTGTGGACATGAATTGAATTTGTAGCTTAGAAAAGACACCTGGAATTCCCTTCATAAAAGCATAATGGTGATTATTATAGCTATTTTTATTTTGCTTACCATGGATTCGCTGATCAGGAGGAGGAGGAGAGCTTCTTCAACGTTGTCATGGGGGCTATAGATGCTGAAAGACAAACAGGCTTTTTCAAAATATAAGCAACAATAAGAATTATGCTCATGGGAGACTCTTGTTAATAGCACCACAGGATTAGTAATGTGAAACATCTCATGCATGATTAATTCGTTATATAATCGTTTCTTCAGACTGGAATGACTAAAAGCTATAGAGGCGATAACTCATCTGTGACGAGGGAGAGCAAATGATTGGTCAAAAACTCTTTATTCATGAAAGAATTTAGCTCCTGGGTATTCTGACCGTATTGAATCTAAAGCATTTGGAGGGCCAGATTGCCTGCACATGAACCTTGCAATTGAGGGATGATCCTTCAGAAAGAGCTGGTTGACTGATGAATTCCAGGACCTTGTCTGATTTGGCCCCCTCATATTTCCAGCAACATATGTGTGGCATTATCTCTATTAATATGACTGAGTCATTCATTTTAGGAGATCCTCTACTCAATGACACTGGCAAACTTCCATTTGCCTTTCTCTGTTCAATTTATCTATTAACGTAAGGGAATTTTAAAAGCCTTTAGAAATTAATTTTTATCGTTATTTTAATTTCTGGTGTTACTCTCTGTAGTGATATATTTCACATAGGATGTTTTACTTAGTATTTGTTCTATGCACTGAAGTGCATAGAAAGAGTAGGTATTAAATTGATTTAAAATTCCAGATAGAGAGTTTAGCTTTTTTTTTTTTGCTAAAACTATTACCAGGGACCTCTAACCTGGTTATTATTTCTAATTAATTGCTCTCTCCCCCTTCAGTAGTTAAGATGTTTTTAAAATTCTGTAAGCTCCTAGGTCCGTACTTATCTCCAGCGTGTAGCTGTAGTCTTCGACGTAAGGTGGTACAAATATAAGCATTGTCCTCTTTCTTCATGAACTCAGGAAGTGGGTCAGATAAGGGACTCCAGTAACAATCTTCACTTAGGGAGTGGAGGAGAAGCTCTGCCAGTTGTTTGGTAGCTGTCTGGTGAAGAATGGAAAGAAACTGAAAAATACATTCTTAAAAACTCAAAAGACAGATTTCATTTTATGCTATGAGCCGGTACAAAACACGGGATCCATTGAGTTGCACAAGAAGGAATGAACAATTGTAAGTATTACAGAAGGGAGCTCTAAAGAGGCCAACACAATAATTTCTGCTCCTTACTAAATGTATTTGTGGGTGTTAGCATGTGTATCTTATATGTTTGTATTTAGGCTTTTATGGCACTTCAGTACAGACAGTGATGGTAAATGTTTGAAAATTGAACTTTCCTCTAAAAACATCTACTTCCTGTCCTCTCAGTGGGTGTTTTCTTTATTGCACAGTTCAACAGTGATATTAGTTTGTTTCACTTTTGTTATGAATAACACCAGGCAAAAAGTAACTCTATATTTTATTTATATTAGCTTCTGGCAAAGCAAAGAAGAAAAAGCATTTTTCTGCTTAGAATACATTTTTCTGGCCACAAGTAAAATTGACACACTGCCATTCAACATTCCAAATTAATTAACAGGTTAATTCTACCTCAAAATTTTTGTGTCCATAATATTAAAACAAATTATTAAAATTATTGGTAGCACAATGCAAGAATCCAAGACTTTATCCTTCCAGGACATATTAAAAATCAGAAATAATGATACTGTTAATACATTATGGTAAAGGGGTGATTATATTAAAATGTCACAATGCAACTCAGCGTTGTGCGCTTTTCCCCTCCAGCTTAGTCCAGGAGAAAATATTAGATTTTTTGGTTTTCATTTTTTATTAAGCACAATACAGGGTACATATGAATGTTAAGTTGTGATTATTAACAATAATTAGGACTTAATCCTCTGATTGCCTCTGCTATTTTTCTCACTCCATCTATAAGTTCCATTGGTTCCTTGATTATTCATTCATAAAACTGGACAATCATTTTGGTTCCGTTGCCTCCAGCTACAGCACATTTTATGCTCACCAATCTACCAAGTGGTAGTCAGTGGATTTCAGTCACAAGCTGGCCCTCAAATGCCATCAACTGATGCTCTTTGAATGGGTGTGACCCAGATTACTTGTGTGTGAATGTGGTGTGCTTGGTCCATTTGCCATTTAACATTATTCCATTAGTGTGAGGGATCACTGTCCTAGTTACAGTACTGTGACATAATTTTAAAAAATCTAAGAATGAGCAACCTGATTGTGACTGGGGGCTGCACAGGCCACAATGTGGATAGAAGTATGACACCACACAGCATTCTTGGACATGATAGCACAGCTCCAACTTGCATGCTCCCAGATATTCAGCCTTCCATCCCCCAGTATGGAAATTGCTCAGAATTCTAGGAATACCTCTTAAGGGAGCTGAAGCCCTTTTGAAGAACAGGTTGGGAAATACCATGTTTGCAATAATCATTATTATTTACAAACATTGGGGCAAGAACAATAGTTTCTTGAGGTCTGGAAGATGCACAAGATTTGGGTTTTTATTTTTTTAATCCAGATTAAGCTCATTATTGCAAGCATGATATTAGAGTTTATATTATGAGGGAAGGGGCAATGACAGTCATGTCACAAAAAGAACCCATGCTTGTGTTAAAGCTTTCTTTTTTAAGAAACGGGGTGGCCTTTCAGCTCTGAAGGAGTGATATTCTGTCCCCTCAAGAAGCCATCACCGGACCTAATCATCCTGGACAATTTTGCTCTTTTTAGGAAAGGTTGTTGAAAAGATGACTTGATAAGAGCTCCAGAGAACTCTGTAAGAAATAGAATTCAATATCACTACCCACAATATTCTTCTCTACATAATGAAGGGACTGAGAGGGAGAGAGGGAGTGGTGTTGTTCTGGTTCTCCTTTCACTGAGGCCAATCTGCATGGATGGAGGAGAAGAAATCAAATATATGGCCCCTTGCTGGTGGGGTGCCACAAAGCTTGACACTTTCTCTCCGTTTGCTCAAGTTTTACATAAAACTACTGGGTGAGGTCATCCATTGGTTCAGAGTCCAATGTTATCATTATGCAGATGATACCCAATTACATAGCTTGCAAGAGATGCTGATGCTGTGTCCCAGTGTCTGGAGGCTTTGCAGGCCTGGATGAGGAGAAATAAACTTAGACTCAATCCTGAAAAGACCAAGTAGCTATGAATATTTCAGCCCTCTGGTCTCAAGTACCCCCATTGTTAATCTTGGATGGAGCTGCATTATTCCAATCAAGATCGTTGCACAATCTGGAGTCATCTGGGACTCAGATCTTCTGCTTGAAGAGTAGGTAGCAGCTATGGCCAAGAGGGATTTTTCACAGATATATCTAGTGTGACATTTGCACCTGTTCCTTTATTAGGTGGGTCATTCCCTAAACATCCCAAGAATGGACTATTGTAGACTTCCAGGGAAGCAATGGAGGACTGAAGATGGCTCCACTTTAGCGAAGCCAACAACCACAGCAACAAGAGGAGCCATCAGCTCCTCAGAACTCTCTGGATCAAAGGGAAAACAAGAATCACCGACAAGTTTGCTCCATACAGAATTTCCCTATGAAGAGATAGTAAAATAATGAACTTTTCATCTTTTATATAGCATATTTGTACTTAAGTTTTTCTATCGCTCTGCACTTCTCTTCTCCCCACCACCTCCCACCCCCCCATAAAGAATGGAGCAATGAGGCGTACATGGAACTGCCCTTGAAAATCACTCATAAGCTATAGTAGTATGTCCATATGATAACACTGCTCCATGAGCCTGCTGGCTTCTGGGTACAATTCAAGATAATGGCTAGCATTTATTTATTTATTTATTTATTGGTTCGATTTATATGCCGCCCTTCTCCGGAGACTCAGGGCGGCTTACAATGCATTAAGCAATAGCCTTCATACTTTTGTATATACCTGCTTAGTAGGGCTTTTGCCCCCCCCCCCCCAAAGCGGTGTTCTTTTTTATACAAAGTCAGCTTATTGCCCCCACAATCCGGGTCCTCATTTTACCTATCTCGGAAGGATGGAAGGTTGAGATTCGAACTTGCAGTAATTGCAAACAGCTGGTGTTACTTAACAGCACTTTAATCTGCTGCGCCACCAAGGCTCTTGGTGGCGCAGAACTCTACATGACATAAGGCCTGGTTACTTGAACTAGCTATCTCCAATGATTTCTGCCCATTGAATTAAACAGTGTGGATGAAGAACACTTTTTCTGCTACAGTATCTGCCTTCTAGAATAGTATCTCCTCCCTGCCATGCCAGACAGCTGCATGGCTCCCACCCTGATGAGGTTCCATTTTTGCTCATCTTGGGTGATGAACCCCTATAAGATTTGGTTTTGTTATGTATAGTTCTTTTTTATGGGCACACATGTCTTTCTTCTTTCATTTTATTGTTCTAACTTTTTTATAGTGTAAAGCACTCCAGTTGTTTAGTGTTTGGCATTTTTCAAACTTACATACATAAACAATTTTCAGTAACTGCATTAATCAACAGAGGAAAAAAAGGCAAAATACTTTCCCCTAGTCTATGAAAAATCAAGTTTATATGCTCGTTAATCTGAAATAGAATAGTTTTTAGTTTCAGAGTAAGTAAGTCTTTTTTTACTGTGCCATCATGTTTTGAAACAGACTGAACGCAGGATCCATGCTTCATTCTTTTGATACTGCAAAAATGTACATTAGTATTTTGACCTGCAAATGGTTATAAATGGTCATACTATACAGCAATCTGGATGTGGGTGCAGCATCTTTGGATGCTAAAACTGGCATTCAGCATACCATCAGTTGCTAGAACGATGGGACTATATTTCTTGCCGTTCCTGTCATTTGTAGTTGCTGTTGCTGTTGCTAAAAATGTTCCCAGAAACACACCAAAGCTGACTGAAATAGCTCTTGGAGGAAAAAAAGGATCCTGAAACTCTCTAAAATAAAAGTTGGTCCATTGTCAACTCAAATTCCAAACCTCTGATCCAATATGTTCAAATGCAACTTTTGAACCTCTTCCTTTCCAGTTCTTCCTTTCATCTCTCTCAGTATGCTGCTTTTACAGAAACATAAGGAAGGCTCATATTGTGGCAAGGCAATTTTTTTTTAGTTTACATTAGGCAGAGATGCCTAATTACATAATTTTCTCCCATCTAGATTTTGTAATAATCTTGTGTAGTAGAAAAAACCACCAAAGTTAAGTATGTTAAATTCCATTTGACCATATTAATCAGTTAGCTAACTTAGAATTGCAACACCAAGCTTATGTGTCAAGAAGAAAGGAAGAAAGGGAGGTAGGAAGGTTGGTGTACAGGCTTCTGCCAAGAGAGTTAATGTGGAATCCGGGGATTGAATTTACCATTCTGAAGCTCAGAGTAGCCTTTGTTTCCATGGTCCTTAACAATTCTCTTAGATTTCTTATTCCTTGAATAGTATTGCTAAAGGGAGAAAAAAAAAATCAAGTGTGAAAAACAAGGCTGAATTGTCCATGAATTATGAACAACAGAAGAATTTCTATTACATTAAATATATGTACATTCATACATATATGCATTAAGTGGTGGGTTTCAACTTTTTTTACTACCGGTTCTGTGGGTGTGGCTTGGTGGATGTGGCATGGCTTGGTGGGCGTGGTTTGGTGGCGTGGCAGGGGAAGGATACTGTAAAATCTCCATTCCCTCCCAACTCCAGCAGAAGGTTACTGCAAAATCCCCATTTCCTCCCAATCAGCTGGGACTTGGGAGGCAGAGAATAGATGGGGACAGGGCTAGTCAGAGGTGGTATTTACCGGTTCTCCGAATTACTCAAAATTTCCACTACCGGTTCTCCAGAACTGGTCAGAACCTGATGAAACCCACCTCTGATATGCATACATACATATGCACATTTATGCTCAGGTTGGGTTATAGTCAGAGGTGGGTTTCAGCAGGTTCTGACCAGTTCTGGAGAACCGGTAGCAGAAATTTTGAGTAGTTTGGAAAATCAGTAGTAAAAATTCTGACTGGCTCTGCTCCAATCTATTCTCTGCCTTCCGAGTCCCAGCTGATCGGGAGGAAATGGGGATTATGCAGTAACCTTCCCCTGGAGTGGGGTCAGAATGGAGATTTTACAATATCCTTCCCCGGCCAGGCCCACTAAGCCACCCCCATGAAGCCACCCCCTTGAAGCCATGCCACACCCACAAAGCCACATCCACAGAACCAGTAGTAAAAAAATTTGAAACCCACCACTGGTTATAGTAATAGGGCAAGTCAATAAATCTTCAAAGAATACTTTCCCAGATGGTGACTGATAAGAACTTACACTTCATACTTAATGTTTGTCAGTTTCTCCCATTGTGCCTGGCTAGAAGAGTGGTCAGACAGAGGTTTAGCACTGTGAGTTCATATGTCACCCTAACTTATTGCACAGGATAATGCTGAGGATAAAACATGGCAGATAAAGCATGTTATTTTATGTTCAGCTCTTGCACTAAGGTAGAACATACTAGTGGAACCAGTTTTTTCCCCCCAGCTTAATTTGGAGACATTTAAAAATTTATATTAAACCTAGTTTAATTCTTAGCCTAACATGTATCTCTATCTACTACTACAGAATAATGAAAAAAACTGTGCCACAGTTTTCAACTACTATTCTTAGATTAGCTATCCATTCCTTGTTCAGAGAATCTGTACATCTCTTTCCCTGAATTTAGGGTATGTTGTAAATTATTTTTGCTGACAGTAAATCCACTTTCCCCCATGACCTACAGCCTATCTTACGCAGATTTTAGCTATATAGAGAAGACAAACCTCCGAATACTAAGAGCTGTATATTGTGCTGCTTTGGTAACCTCTATTTCACTGAACGTATTTAAGCAGAAGCTGGTTATCCTTTTATCAAGAATGCTGTAAACTTCACAGCAGACCTCTAGAATCCATGAGCTTTCTATGGAAGTTCCTCCTGCTTCAATCTGAAAACCAGTTAATATTTTATTTTACACCAAGAAATGTACACTTGAGACATCAACAAATTTGAAATGCCTCTCTGAAAGAAAACAGATGCACACAGGCGCATAATTCACATACCAGAAAATTGTATTCCCTGAAATCACATCACAGCCTGTAAGGATTTGTTGTACTTAGGAGAACTCTACATACTTCCACTCTTAACTTAAGAAACAAAATCATTTCTCTAATCATACCACATTTAGAAATCACTCATCTAACAAGAACATCAAGTGACCCACTTCACTTTCCACATTTTGTTTACTTGGCTTGTGAAGAGATCTGTCGGCACCCTCTTGTGGCAGAGAAAAAAAAAAGAGATCCAAACCAGTCTATTTTTTTTTCCTCCTGCACTGATCCTCTCTATTAAAACAGTGGGGAGAGAATTACAATTAAATTTTCTTCTAATTTAGACTCCTAGAAACATAACTCTTCTAATAATTAATATTTTATTTTTTGTGATTAAATGAAGATTTGTATTGTACTCTTAAACACACCGGTGGTATATCTTTCTGCCAATTGAACACAGGGTTGACTTAGGGGTATTCAAACAAGCCGGGGGTGGTACTACTTACCTTTACTACCGGTTTGCAATGGGAGCGTGTGTGCGCGCTTCTGCAGATCATCAATTATGACATCCGGCCGGGTGGGCGGAGCCTCCCGCCGCTTTTACTATGGGTTCTAAAGGGCCAGACAGAACCGGGAACAACCCACCACTGAAACAAACCCACTGAACCAAAATTAGCAATTAGATGAAGGTGCTTTATGGATATATAACCTGTTTGCCTCCAAGGCACCTTTTTCATTAATGCCGAAAACAAAGACAGGTAGTCTTCAACTTACAACAACAATTGCGCCCAACCTTTCTGTGGTTAAGTGAGACATTAGTTAAGTGAGTTTTCTCCCATTTTACAACCTTTCTTGCCACAGTTAAATGGATCACTGCAGTTGATTAGTTAGCGACCCGGTTGTTAAGTGAATCTGCCTTTCCCATTGACTTCACTTGTCAGAAGGTCACAAAAGGGGATCGCATGACCTTGGAACACAGCAATGGTCATAAATATAAACAAGTTGCCAAGCACCTGAACTTTGATCACATGATCATGGGGATGCCGCAAAGGTCTAACTGTGAAAAATGGCCATGTCACTTTTTTCAGTGCCGTTGTAACTTTGAACGGTCACTAAACGAACTTTTGTAAGTTGAGGACTACCTGCACCTCGGCAAGACTAGCAAATCCATTCCTGCTACTCAGTCATAAATTGGACAAGTGAAGGACCTTACTTCAACATCTCCTTATTTCATATGAATGTACAACATCATGCAATTTCAAGCAATTCTTGCTTGTATCTTTTACAGGTAGTCCTTGACTTACAATAGTTCGTTTATTGACCATTCAAAGTTATAATGGTAGTGAAAAAAGGGATTTATGATCGTTCTTCACTTACAACCTTTGCAGCATCTCCATCATCACGTGATCAAAATTCAGATGCTTGGCAACTGACTCATATTTATGACAGTTGCAGTGCCCCGGGGTCAGGTGATCAACTTTTACGACCTTCTGATAAGCAAAGTCAATGGGGAAGCTGGATTCACAGAACAACTGGGTTACTAATTTATCAACTGCAGTGATTAACTGAACAACTGTGGCAAGAAAGGTCATAAAATGGGGCAAAACTCACTTAACTAATTTTCTCACTTAACAACAGAAATTTTGGGCTCAATTGTGGTTGTAAGTAGAGGACTACTTGTATTATCTACTGGTAGCTTTGAACAGAACAACATCCAAAGCTTTTTATGTGAAATCATGTTTATTATATACCTACCCTCTCTTTAAATGAGCCACATATGCACTCTGTAGAGCTGCTTCCAGGAAGTAAGGAAGTTCAAAATCCAAGGAAGACATATGACTGCCTTTTAGGCTTCTTGTATGTGTATTATTAAAGGTCTGGTAATAGAAGGGAGAGAGAGAGAGAGAGATTACAGATACAGTAAATATGAACAATAATTTTGCTTAATGTTTATTCTATTCTTCTTCCAAAAGATCCGAGAAAATGACTAATATAAAGGAAAGGGGATGGGGTAAAGATAATTTGAAATTTCCTTTGAATTATACTTATTTCTTTATAGTTTGGCCATTTTATTTTTGGTGCTGGCTTCACAAGGATGGCCTTATATTTCCCTCTGTATTTCTGGCAATATACTAAGCAGATATACATAATTTAAGAGTCGCGAATTATAAACAAAAGAACAGCTGAAACCACAAATGGTAGCCTACTATAGGCTCAATAGTTCCCTCCTTTCTATTCTTTAAATGAAACTGAAAAAAACAGAAAAGTAGTCAAGCATCTGAGTCCTGGGTCCCATAAACTGGATGGATTACAAATCAGTGCTTGCTCTTCTATGAGCCCAAAATTAGGGCTGTGCAGTGCCTTGAAGGGAAAAATGTTTTGAAGGGGGAAAAAGTGGTTTGGAGTGCATGGAGACATTTGTACAGCACCTCTTGGAAACTCCTAAAAGTTGCTGCATTTTTTCCCCAGCATTGCTGTAGTGTGCTCTCAGGAAAAGATGGATTTTGTTTTGTTAGGAGCCTGAGTGGCGTAGGAGGCTAATGCCTCCTACTAAGGCAGCATTTAACATCCAGCTGCCTGCAATTACTGTGAGTTCAATTCTCACCAGGCTCAAGGTCGACTCAGCCTTCCATCCTTTCTAAGGTGGGTAAAATGAGGACCTGGTTTGTGGGGGCAATAAGCTGACTTTGTGTAAAAATATACAAAAGTATGAAGGCTACTGCTTAACGCATTGTAAGCCGCCCTGAGTCTCCGGAGAAGGGCGGCATATAAATACAAATAAAATAAAAAATAAAAATAAATAAACTAAGTCCCAAAGGTACTTTTTTCAGAAGGCAACTGGACTTTCTTGTTTTTATTTTGAAGACATTTCACTTCTCACCCAAGAAGCTTCTTCAGCTCTGACTGGATGGTGGGGAATGGAAGGATTTATATGGAAGGATTTATATTCCTTGCAGACAGCTGGTCATCTGCTTCCTTTTAGAGCACGGGTATCAAACTCGCAGCGTCACGTTGCTGTCGTGTGACATATTGTGACTTTTTTTCCCTTCATGGAGCTGGGGTGTGCATGGCCTGCACGTGACGCATCAGGCCCAAGGCCCGCCAGTTTGACAGGGCCTGTTTTAGAGGGTCGTTGAAGCACTTGGAGATTTATATTCCTTGCAGACAGCTGGTCATTTGCATTCTTTTAAATAGCCATTGAGGCCAATTGGAGGTTTATCTGTGTCCTCAGGGTCACAGATAAACCCCCAATTGGCCTCAATGACTATTTTAAAAAATGCAAATGACCAGCTGTCTGCAAGGAATATAAATCTTTTCATTCCCCACCATCCAGTCAGAGCTGAAGAAGCTTCTTGAGAAGCAAAACATTTTCAAAGAAAAAAACAAGAAAGTCCAGTTGCCTCCTGAAAAAGCATCTTTGGGACAACCATGACCTGGATGACTGAGAACCTCTACAGGCATTTGGTTTAAGGCACTGACAGTGGATATTGCATTAGTCCCATGCACAGTCCAAAACACCTTCAAATCCAAACAACTGAATAGACCTAATAGATTATTCAATATTTTGTAATCAGATTACCATCTTTACCAGCTGGGCAGCACAATAACATCTGCAGCAATTTGCAATGATGTCAGACTATGTTAGTTACAATTAAATCTTCCCATCTTCTACATGAAGCTACTGTATTTGCATGGTAACGTAAACATGCACTTTTAGTCAATAGTTCCCTGCATCAATGTCCCTTTTGTGGATGCACATCAACCTTGGTTGATCACAAAAAAGCTAAAGAGGATCAAACTTACTTAGTAGCTCAATGGGATGCTGCTAAATGGAAGAGTTAAAACATCCTAGAAGATTATGGCAATCCCACTTCCATATTGTTGCCAAGAAAATACCATGGGTGGACCAGGAATTGAGTATGACTTGAAGACTTTTCTTTACCCAAATGTAAAATAACCTTGAATTTAAGATAATTCCTGATCGCAATATACAAAACAAAAGAGGAACTTGGTATGTACCCATTATCAGATTTCTAATTGAGCTGAGATGACCTTCCCAAAGGTAAATTGATTATAGGGAAAAAATAATCCTCATTTTAGATAAGTACTATACAGTAAAGGTATATAACATGATTTTGCATAAAGTACAGCTGATATACCCTGTTTCCCCCAAAATAAGACATCCCCTAATAATAAGTCCAATCGGGCTTTGAGCACATGGCAATAAGGCCAAGAGCTTATTTCAGGGTTCAAAAAAATATAAGACAGGGTCTTATTTTTGGGGAAATGCGGTAGCATGCATTGTTCAAAATCTGATATTTTTCCTCAGAATCTTAATTTTTTATCTGTGGCATTTTAGTGATTTTCAAACCTGTGTTCTGAAATTCAATATTGAAAAAGCTGGCAAAATGGGATGCTAAAATATAAAATTACGTACAGGGGTCTGATTCAAATTCCCATTCAGCTGTGTGCATGAAGTCTTAGACTATTTGGACTTAACCACCTCAGAGAAGTATTACATTACATTACAAAAGAGAGCAGCATCTTGAGCATATTGGAGAGAGAATGGAATAAAACTGAACATCAGGCCGGGTCTCAGGCACTGGTGGGATTCAGCTAGTTTGCACCACTTTGGGAGAACCGGTTGTTAACCTTCTGAGCCGTCTGGTGAACTGGTTGTTGGAAGAAATCATTAGGGCAGAGAACCGGTTGTTAAATTATTTGAATCCCACCACTGGTCTCAGGGTATATAATTTGACACATTTCCTGGCTTTCGTTTAATGGAGAACAAGTGAAACAGTGATACAAATCCCTGGGAAATGCTAAGGGGGGGCTCTTTTGAGCTGACTCTTATTTACCTTCTCCAGTTCTTGCAGGAAAATCTGAGCAATTACACATGCCCTTTCAAAGCAAGTCATGACTTCCTCTTCTCTTTCTAACAGCCGGACTTGGGAAGCAATGGAATTGGGTGAGCGTTCCAGTGCCAAGCCTGTGAAGACAGCAACAGTGACTCTTCAACGCCATGCTGAAAAGCACTAACCATCAATTAGTTCTCACTTTGTGCAACCATCCCCATAATCTTCTTTACCTAGAGAAGCCTAACAGAGCTGGAGGTTATATAGTTGAGTGAATTTAGACCTTTTATCCCGATCTGTCATAGTGCCTCAGAAATAGTATCTCCTCTGCCTAAACAGGCTGAAAATTTTTTTCCAAAAAATAAAATAAAAAAATCCCTCAGATCTTGAGTTAGGATGAATGGCAATCTGCTTTGGTGTTACCTGTTAGTTTGAATGGTTTTTTCCCTCAAAGGTGCACAATTCTTTGTTTTACAGAAGAGGCTGTACTTCCTGAGAATGCTCTGGAAGATAAATCTATCTCAGCATCTACTTCTGTCCTACTATCACAGCACCATTGAGAGTGTCCTGACATACGGCATTCTTGCATGATATAGGAGCAGCTCTGTAGCGGACAAAAAACCTCTATGGAGAATCATTGAAACTGCCCAGAATATCATCAGACTCCAGCTACCAGCCCTGGATGACATCTTAGAATCTCGCTGTTTGAGAAAGTTGCATAACATTCTCAGAGACTCTTCCCAACCTGCTTACAATCTTTTTGGACTGTTGTCTTCTGGCAAAAGATACAGAACAATTAAAACTCGGACCACACATTTTCTGAATAGTTTTTATCCCAGAGCTATAATTGCACTCAACAATGAATTAAAGGGCCACCCTCAGTGAGCTGTTGGACAGTATTACTTGGTTTGTTGTGTAGATGTTTGGGTGGTTTAGGGGTGGGAAATTGTGCTGGGTGGGAGTGTGTTTGGGGATTGTTATGTGTGTTGGACCTGGTCTTTGGGTGTTAAGTGAATTTCGTTGTATGGGTATACTGTGTATACATGTACAATGACAATAAAGTTTTTATTATTATTGTGGTTCTTGGGGTTCTTTTTTAATATTGTACACCTCCCAGAATTTCATAAAGTTATGCAGTTGTCTGTATATGATACACAAATAAATACAGGTAGCCCTTGACTTACTGTATGTTGTAACAGAGTCCAGAATTTCCACTATAAGTGATGATGGTGTAAGTTGAGACAATCATGTGACCAGACCTGATTTTATGATATTTTTGGAGCTGTTGTTAAGCAAATGCTGTAGACATTAAGTGAATGTGGTAGTTGTTAAGTAAATCAAGGTATTCCTGTGGGCATTCTTTTTACCAGAAACCAGTTGAAAAGGCCAGGAACTGGCAAAAAAACATAATTAATCTAGGTCGCGTGACCACGGAATACCAGGACTGAGTCTGGGTGGTGTACAGCACATACCATTGGAGAGAAGCCAAAATTAAGAGACTGTGCAGTCCCAATCTGGAGGAGCAGTGGTGGGTTGCCCCCAGTTCGGACCAATTCACAAGAACCAGTAGTAAAACCGGCAGGAGGCTCTGCTCACTGACCCAGACGTCATCATAGGTGATCTGTGCATGTGTATACACACGCGAGCGTGATGTGAACCGGTAGTAAAGGTAAGTAGAACCCACCCCTGTGGAGAAGGGGGGAGGGGAGATTCAGGATAGCCACACCCCTGAATCTCTCAGGCTGTATTTAGTAGGTTACAAAGTTATAGCTGTAGTCTGGCAAAGTTCTGTCCATTAGATGTATGCAAATAAAGGATTGGATTCAATGGATTTTGTTTTGTGATCTTTGGGATTGGGCTTGATATTCTCAGAGCATAGATTATTTCAGCTTCAGGAAGAGTAATATCTTTTATATTTTATATATATATATATATATATATATATATATATATATATATATATATAACATATTATCCCATGTTTTTTTAAAAAAAAGTGTGGGGGGGAAACTAATCTTCTATCTACCATGTAGCTAAATATACATTTGCAACTATATGAGCAACAGCAATAGCACTTACATTTATCTACCACTTTGTAGTGTTTTACAGCACTTTCTAAGCAGTTTACAAAGTCAGCATATTGCCCCCAAGAATCTGGGTCCTCAATTTACCAAACTCATAAGGATGGAAGGCTAAGTCAACCTTGAGCCAGTGAGAATCGAATTCCTGGCAGTCAGCAGAATTAGCCTGCAATAATGCATTCTAGCCACTGCACCACCATGGCTCCTGGTGAATATGCGCAGTATTGCAAGGATATTTTTGAAATTGAAAGGGGATGGTGAGCAAGGTTTTCAGATTCCTAACAAAATTGCAGCCAGAAGCTACAGCATGTACACTGTAAAACTCTCTATTACTCCTAGTTTTGCAGAAAACAAATATTAAAAAAAAAAAGCTCTCTACAGTGTGTTCCCTTGTTTCTAGAATGCTACATATATACATGAACACACACAGAGACAATCATGTGATTATAAAGACTTTGGAGCAGTGGTGAAATGTAAAATTACTACCAGTTCTGTGGGCCGGTTCTTTTAAAAGCAAAAAAAAGCCTCTGACGATTAGGCAACTCAGCTGGGATCGTCAGAGCCTTTTAAAAGCATTTTTTCTTCAACCTCTTCCGCCGAAGAGGTTGGAGAAAAAATGCTTTTAAAAGGCTCTGACGACCCCAGCTGAGCCGCGCGATCATCAGAGGCTTTTTTAAAACTTTTAAAAGCATTTTTTTTGCTGAAGAAAAAATGCTTTTAAAAGTTTTTTTAAAAAGCCTCTGATGATTGTGCGGCTCAGCTAGGCATGGGGGGGTATGGGGGGGGGCATGGGTTTTTGCTACCAGTTCTCCAAACCACCCGCGGCCATCGCTACCGGATCAGGCGATCGGTCCGAACCGGGAGCATTTCACCCCTCCTTTGGAGGTCTTTTAACCCAACCCTTCGTTGAGGATAAGAAACCTCAAGCTATCCCAGACAAATGAGTTTTAGGATTGTTGTTGTTTTGTTAAAAAAACAAATTATATCCTTCCACTATTGTATTTCAACTATGAGTTCCACCCCACCCGCCCCCAGGTTTCAATCATACCAATAATGTCATATTCCACCACCCTACTCCACGCATAGTAGGATTTCAAGTTCTTCTGGTTTGTTCTTCATACTCTGTCAATAAGCAACTGAGCCATTTAGTATCACCCTTCTTAAGCTTGCCTGATGTATCTCCCATTCTACAGTATTTCTGAGCACTCCTTCCTTCTTATCACCTGCTTCCTTGTAAGACTTCATGCCTTTGGGCTTACCGTATGCTTGAATGTGCTTCTGGATGTCCCTTCTTCCCCTTCAGATATAAGTTGAAAGCCCACCAGATATGGATGGCATTCTATTCATTAAATTGTATGCATGTTGAATTATATTATGTTGAATACAATGAATATATATTCATTATATCCAATATAGCATTCATTCATCCTAATAATTTAAAGCAGTTTCTTATGTAAATATATGTGTGGAATCTGCTTACTGTCCATGAAGTATTATAGGTAAATATAAATACAAATACTTAAGTATGGGACAGACTCAGTTCCACAAATAAAGCCAATTCTAATACCATCTTCTTCTGCCTCTCTAATTAGGACCCTGTATTTCTCCATTCAATACTTATGAAATGTTCTTATCTTCCTTTTCCTCTCTTTCAATGGAAATCATGTAAAGGCATCTTTGCAGACAGAAAGTCCCAAGTTGAATTCCTGGCACCTCCAAGCAAACATGAAAAAATCCTTCTCTGATCCTCTGAACAAATACAACCACTCATTATAGATAAAACTGAGCTTCAAAGATTAAAAGATCTTATTCAGATATAGCAATTTCCTGAGTTCCTCCTCCCTGTCCCTAACTATTTTGTTCTTAGCTACCTTATACTGTACTCCATACACCAGGAGTTTTTTCTTCTTCAACATGCCTACACAGTCAGTCTGGAAATGAGAACAGAATGTACGGAGGAGAATGGAAGAGCCCTTCCATTTATTACTGCTAATCTTACAAGACCTGAACTTTGCCTGTTGATGCAATCTTAAATTTAATGATTAAAATTGTATGGGTCATTTCTCTCTGTCTGTCACTCCCTGTCTCTCCTCACCCCCAATATAGGGGTGGGCTGCTGGGGGTTCGCAGGGGTTCCGGAAACCCTTTAGCTAAGATTCTGTGCAGTTCAGAGAACCGCCAAATCCCACTCCTGGCTGCCCCCACCCACCCCTTCCTGATCCTCCCAGGAGTCCCCATGCGGCCTGTTTTGGATGCAGGCAAGTGCAGGGCACACATGAAGGCTTGGAGAGGGTGAAAAACAAGCCTACCGGAAATTCAAGAAGGCCAGAAATGGGCCCGTTTCTGGCCTCCAGAGGGCCTCTGGAGCTGGGGAGGCCGTTTTCGCCTTCCCAGAGGCTCAAGGAAAGCCTCCAGAGCCTGGGGAGGGCAAAAACACCCCCCACACACACACCCCGTGCTGCAGGAGGCTAACTAGGCCATGCCCACCATGCCCATGCCCACCCAGCAACCGGGCAGAGAACCCCTTGCTAAAATTTTTGAAGCCCACCCCTGCCCCAATATCAGAAGTGAAAATCCTGGCAAAAACAATCGATTAAAAGCCATAGCAAACGAAAGAGTGGACAATCTGTTGTCCCCAGAACAAGCTGTTACCCATAAACTCCAGCTAGCATTTCTTTTGGAAATTCAACATATCTAAAATGGGAACTCCAACACTTTATACTATAGTGGGAAAAGGTGTATACAAAGCATACAAAGAAGTATACAGCACTTTATACTCAAATGTATACAAAGAAGTATACAGCACTTTATACTCCAATGGGAAAAAATAAAGGTGAAAAGTTTTATTCTGGCCCATATACCATGTTATGAATCAAACTGCTTCCTGGATTGCACTACAAAATCACTTGGAATCTTTTCATTATGCAGATTCATTATGACTTTTATTTCTTCCATCCACACACAAACTTGCATATATGCATAAGCATTTAAATAAATTTGAACAATAATACACAAGAGCATAAGCACAGAGAAACATCTTGCTGAAAGATCCCAAATTCTCAACAGCACTCATAGAACTGAGCACATCATCTGGAACGAAATATTAAGCAAAGTACTATGAGCACCATCCCAACAATTATTGTTGTTCTTAACACCAACTTTTTATAGTGATCTAATAAACTTGCAGGGGATTCTGGCTGATCAATTAGTGGGGTTACCAGGGGAATAAGAAGAAGGCAACCAAAATAATCTGTATAGCGGATTTCTCCCAAAAGTTACGCCAGGTGTTTTTGTTCAGGAAATCAATAATCCTATGGAGAAAAAAATGGTGATAGATTGACCACTGGGGTATAAGAAGTATATAGGATGAAGGTGGAGGGAGTGCCTGGAGTTCCTCATCCCAGAGGAAAGACGGGTGCCTACTTTTCCCACGAAGAAGAAACAATGGGTGCAACGGGAAAGGAACCTGAGAAATCCACCAATCACTGCCCTTGAAACTGCCCCACATTGAATTCATAAGGACAGTTTCTCACTGCTGACGCATAGTAAAACTTGGTCAGTGCAAAGTACAACAATATAGTTTTCTGTCGACTCAAGGATGGGACAAATGCTATTACTCAGCTGTGAGGAAAGGTTTTCATTCCTGGTGGAATTTTGCTTGGTATTCTTAAGGATTGTATTCTGTTGAGAGAAATTGATCTAGGGTCTATGTTCCAGTGTCATGTAAGGCCAAAAGGCAGAAGAGATTGGCTTGGGGAGACTGCATGAAATTAGGCAAAACCCTGCATTTCCATTCTATAAAGTGCTACAGGCTTGCTTAAGGAACCAAATCTTTAATAACAACATGCAGCACCTGTGCCACCCCCAAGAGATCAGGTATATTTTCCACTGCTTACTTGTTATTCTGGTCAAAAGGTAACACTCCTTCATAAGTATTACAGGGTCTAATCAGGACATCCAAACAAACTCAATCTAAAAACTGCTACTTTGGGTAAAAACCAAGTCCTTTGTTGACAGTTTTAAGTTTTAAAACAGGAATGGGCAGCTCCAGGGCCATATGTGGTTCCCAAGCACCCAGAGTTCCCTCGGTTTGAGTACACAGTAAGTTTTTGTTTTATTTCATTCTTTTGCTCATTTTTGGGTAAGGGATTTAACAGAATAACAGATGCCTTAAGATTTACAGAGGGTTAAGTACTTCTTTCATTCATTAAAATGGAGAAAAAAGTCTTTTCCTCCAAAACCACAACTTCCTCCTACTTGAGTTCTAAGAGGCAACATGCGTGGTTCACACCTTCGCAAATCTTAAGATATCTGTTTTACTTCAAAACCATCTAAAAAGAGATTGAAACATTTAGCCACCTCCAGTCCAGTGACATCATAGCCACCCCAGCTATGCCTTCTGCAGAGGCAAACAAATATTAAAGCATGGCCTTGACTTTGCACATTCATATTCAAGGCTAGGGCTTCCATTGCTCTTGGGTGTCTTCAAAAGAGTGACCTTTGCATCTGAAAGGCAAAGGTCACTCTTTGAAGAACAGCAAAGTCCATATCTTGGATGGGGGGGACCACTGGTCTGAGAGCAACATCAAAGAGGCCATCCATATTAAAATTGAACAGCTCTCTCTTAAATGGTGGTGGTGGGGAATATGACACCACCTATCCCAGTGGTGAAATCTGAACCGGTTCGCTATTGGTCCGCTAGCCGCAGAAGCACACCAAGCGTGCATGGGCTGCACACACATGCACAGTATGCACCAAAAGGAGGCTTGGGTAAGTAGAACAGCGGGAGGGGGGGGATCAGCTGTGCTGTGTAATTTAGCTTTGCTGGAAAGCAGGATTTCCTGCTTTCTAGCAAAGCTAAACCGCGCGGCACAGTGTTGTGGTCCGCCACCAGCCTGCGGAGCTGGCAGTGGAGTCGGACAGCGATGAGGCTGAGGAAGAACATGGGCCAATCCTGGAGGCTGGGGAAGGGCCGGATGAGGGCTCTGTGTCAGAGGCAGAGATGGGGCCAGGGCCATCGGGGAGTGAGGTGCGGACTCCAGAGCTTCCAGAGACTGATAGGAGTGAGGCAGAGGAATAGGAGGAGCCTGTTCCTAATGCACGCATGAGAAGAGCTGCCAGAAGGCAAGAGCAGCTCAAGCAAAGAGGACAACTTGGGAGTAGAGCCAAGAGATGATTGGCCCCTCCCATAAGGCTTAAAACAGACCAGCAACGGCGTTTGGGCTTTGCCAGAAAACAACGTTGGTAGCTTCATCTTCTTCGTCTACATCTTGTATTTATTTTTGTATCTGTGACTTCTGAACGTTTACCAAGAAAGGCCTTTGGCAGTTTGCCTAATTGGACTATGGTTTGCGATAGGACTGAGGAATTTGTGTTGGGAGAAAAGAATTTGCTTTAATTTAGTTGAATGATGTTGGGAATGAAGTAATTCTCAGCTGTTCGAATAAAGTTTGTTTTTTCACTGACTGATTTTCCTACTACTTACTTGGGCCTGGGTCACAACACACAGCTGATCGTCAGAAATACTGGTTCAGAAGAACCGGTATCTTTTTTAAACTGCTGGTTCGCCTGAACCGATAGCTTTTTTTTACTACCAGTTCACTTGAACCGGTAAATTTTATCACTACCGGTTTGCCCGAACTGGAGCAAACCAGTAGCATTTCACCCCTGACCTAATCCCTGTCTACAGCACAGTCCTTTCAGCAGTCCCAAGAAGGTTCCACACCCATTTGCACTCTGATCCTGAAAGTACAGATAAACCTCCAACTAGCCTCAATGACTCTCAGAGACCCTAATCCAACTTTCAGAGTGCTAACAACCAGATGAGTGCTAAGGAATATTAATCCTTCCATTCCCCACCAAAAAAACCCCAAAGGCCAGTTGCCTTTTGAAAAGCAGTTTTGGTGCAGCTGATTGGGTTCAAAGCCATGAGCACATAAAACACAGCTTACTAAACCATTATGGTTGGATTCATGCAACACTCTCAGACCAAAACCAAACACTCTATCTGGTTTTGCAGTATATATCAAAATCAACAAAGCTGTCAGGAAATTGACAAAATTGGTATATCCACACTGGCAAATATTTAGTGGATTTGCAGAGAACAAGTGAATATTATTAATAATCTACATTCACTTAAATGAGTTGCTCACCAATTAGCTGATGGATACAGTCTCTTCATTCTCATATTGCTCCCTTGAAAGTTGTTTGCTCATATTTTACTAATAGATACTTTTTTAGGATCATACAGGTCAAATACATGTTACATTTGGAATTTTAGTAGGGAACCACAGAAGAGGAATAGCAGTCTATATGTACCCAAATATAGCTAAGCAATGATAAGCCCCTTCTTTTTCAGAATCATAGCATAATGTGTTAACTGAAGCTGATCAATGATTCCTATATTTTATATTATAAAACAGCATGTTATCAATCTAAGTTAAGTATGTCAAAATGCTATCATTAACGTGTCCCCAGAAATACCTATCCAAGAACACTGTATGTGATCTTTTTGCAACTAAGCATATATTTGTAATAGGAATAGCACTTAGACTTATATACCGCTTTACAGTGCTTTACAGCCCTCTCTAAGTGGTTTACAGAGTCAGCATATTGCCCCCAACAATCTGGGTCCTCATTTTACCCACTTCGGAAGGATGGAAGGCTGAGTCAACCTTGAGCTGGTGAGATTCGAACTGCCAAATTGCAGGCAGCCGGCAGTTAACAGAAGTAGCCTGCAGTACTGCACTCTAACCACTGCAGTAAGCAGGAAAGGCCTATTTAAATTAAATAATTAAGCGAACTAAGGATACTTCATAGACTATCTGATGTCCACAAAAGCAAAAGTGGGCAGGTAGGCTAGCAAAAAGAAATTCCTAAGAAAGAATTAGAAACTTTTCATGGTAGCAAATAAAATCATAATAAAATATACACTCTGTAAGTAAGTCAGACATGTCAACATTTCTAATGATTTCATTATTAACTGGAGGATATCATTTCTAAATGCTTAAGCCTTTCTAATCCTAATTCAATAGCTACAGCCATTCACAAATAGGTACCAATGATGCATTCCCCAAAGCCAACAAAATAGCAGAGACACTCTAAACCAGGGGTCTCCAAACTTGGCAACTTTAAGCTTTGCTGGCTGAGGAATTCTGGGAGTTGAAGTCCACAAGTCTTAAAGTTGCCAAGGTTGGAGACCCCTGTTCTAAGCTGTGGCCCCTTGGGGGAACAGGAAGCACAGATCAGCGTGATGCCTGATGTTCAAAAGGTTCATTGCAATAGTAACATGGTGTTTTAACTTTGATTTTTACATACCAGTTGAAGGTATCTGATCATTCCAGCCCTCTAGTCACCTAATAAGTGGATTGGTATGCTGAAAAGGTTAGAAGAGGATAGGCAGAGAGCAACTACTTCAGCAGCAGTCATAAACAGCACTGAAAGGAAACAGAAGATGAAGAATGCAAGCAGAGGTATTTTTTCCAGGTTTCCCAGAAAAACAGCTGAATCATAAACCCTTGGATAACTTCCCTCTCTTTTTATAGAATAAAAAGACACATACAGAAGAGATTATTATTATTATTATTATTATTATTATTATTATTATTATTATATGGTTGAAAATGCAGCAAAGAGAAACGTAAGTATACTACAAAGGAAAGAAGAACCAAATATTGTCAGTTTGATAGGCCCTAAAAAGCTGTAGAAAGAGCCCATGATGTGATCTGCCAATAGAGTGGGTCTTAAAACTGATCCATTTTCCCCCCTTGGTCTGAAATATTGTCATTATCCTCACAAAAGAAACCAGACTTCATTGTTTTGCAGAAGCATCAGCCTCAAACTGGATCCATGACCCCTGAAAAGAAATTACTTCGGTACCCCCAGATTGTGCCCAAATTATCCCCTTAAACATCCCCAGTTTAAGAACCAACCACTGCTTCCTTACAAACATATTGTCACTTTAGTTTTAGTGGAAGCAAACATCTTGTTGAAGATATTTATTCCCAGTTCATGTCATCAAAGGCAGCACTCTTTGACTTTTTAGATCCTTCCCTGAATCTGTTACATACAATTGAGCTGATTTTTTAAATACAGTATATATATATATATATATTGTCCCTCTTCCTCCACCTTTACTTATTTTTTCTGCTTTTTCATAGCTTATCTGCAACATACACAACCTTGTTTAATACTCATTTACTCTTCCAAAAAACACCATGTCATGTACAGTCCAAAGAGTGGAATAGAGCATCATTTCTCCCGCTTGACAAATTTATGGTACATGGATTTCAATTGCCAGAATTCCCTAGCCAGCATGATATACCATGTTCAGAACAGAAAACCATGACATTTTAAGATACAAATCTGCCGAACTGTATGGTAACGCTGTCATGCTCTCCTATTTTTCTACTTTCTTAAAAGGCAAAATAACATAGTGCTACTGATATTCCTTGTTGAGTTAATTTCAACCTATTACCAAAGATCAAAGAAACTGAAGAAATATGTGGAGTGTTGTTTGTTTGCTTTACAAATTGAAAAAAAAATGATATATAGAGGGCTAATCAAAAATTCAATATTTTAATCAGGCATAGGTATTATGTGTGAATTAGAATTTTGTTTATTATATTCCATAGCTCATCAGCTTTTTAAAATTTAAACTCAGTGCAACTTCAACTAAATAAAATAAAATGTTTGAAGGATAAAATAAATAAGGTTTATATGAGCTGATTTTCTACAGCATCATCACGTTGAAATAAAAAATCGGTGACCATAGACAACCATTACCTTTAATAACGAAAGCTTCAGTTAGCAGACGCAGCTTGTATAAAGGTTTCTTCTCTATTACAAGGTCTTCGAGGCCAGCTCTTGCATACATGCTTAAAGTCTCTCTGTAACAGCCTTCAATATAATGAAGCTTTGCAAGGAGCAACATTGCTTCTGTCATAACTTTTGGCTGGAAAATTAAAATGTGCATTAGTAATATAATAAAGCTATAGTTAAACAATGTTTGTTTTGGAAATATTTCCCTGTTCAACATCGCATGGAATCAAGCATTTTGTTAACAAAATCTTAGTGAGCTTTGAGATACATGGTGAAATATAATGAGTGCAGAATGCAGATCCCTCAGTTAATTTGAAAAATTATAGAGGTTGGACATTCATTTTCTACTGAAATTAATAAGGCAGCTCTTAAGAAGAGGAACATTCTGTCATTACAACAGAGGATCCACATGGTTTCCTGTTATGTCAATGGATGGAGCCATCTGATTTTCTTCCATAAATTTCCAAGAACACTTACCCTATGTGAAGTGGAAGTTTACTAGTGTACTTTGACTGCAGTTTCATAATTGCTGAAAATATATATTTAGCTTAAAGTTTTGCCCTGCTTTATATTTTTATCTATATAAAAATATTTAGGGCAAAACTTTAAGCTGCTTTGTATATATTTATGAAGCAGCTTAAAGTTTTGCCCTGCTTACCCAAAATTTCTTCATAAGGAAAATACTTTGCATCCCTTCAGCAATTTTGAAACTGCAAAGTGTGTGTGTGTGTGTGTGTGTGTCAGGGGTGGGTTCTACTTACCTTTACTACCGGTTTGCAATGGGACTGCGCGCGTGTGCTCTTCTGCGCAAACGCAGAAGCTTTTGCGCATGTGCAGAAACATATTCATGACGTCAGTGTCAGTGGGCGGGGCCTCCCGCCGGTTTTACTACCAGTTCTATAGAACCGGTGCGAACCGGGGGCAACCCACCACTGGTGTGTGTGTATTTAAAAGTGAACACATTTCAGCTATTCTTTGAAAAGTTACAACAGTTCAAACAAGGGAAATTAAATCTTACTCTAATATAATCCTACATCAGTCGCTTTTTACATCCAATTTAATTGCAGCACTAGCTGCATCCATTCTAAGTAACCATTGCCCTGTTTTTACCAAGTATACCAACTTGAACATCACAGTGCTATAAAGACCATCAACTTTGACTAAGCAAATGCCCTACTACCATGATGGCGAACCTATGGCATGCGTGCCACAGGTGGCACATGTAGGCATATCAGTGGGCACACGAGCTCAGCTCCGCCAGCTGATTTTGGGGTCTTCTGAGCCCATTAGAAGTAGGGAAACAGGCTGTTTTCAGCCTCCGGAGAACTTCCAGGGGGATGGGGAAGGCCGTTTTCGCCCTCCCCACACTCCTAGAGAGGCCCTAGAGCCAGGTGAGAAAGAAAAACGGGCCTACTGGGCCATCATGTGCCAGGAGCATGGGGAGTGGGGGGGGGTTCTCCGGAGAACTTCCAGGGGTCGGGGCGCATAGAATTATGAGTGTGGGCACACATGCATGCGACACCCCCCTCCCCGCTCCTCCCTCCTGGCACACGATGGCAAAAAGGTTAGCCATCACTGCCCTAGAATCTAGCCTGTATATGAAGAATTTGTTTTGGAATTAATTTATCTAATAAATTAATTTAATGTTTGTTTAGGACTGATTGTGTCTGATAATAACTACTTGGACCTAAGTCATAGCAACGTAATCAAAATGCAGATGCTTGGCAACTGACTCACTTTTATGACAGCTGTAGTATCCCAAGGTCATGTGATCCCCTTTTGCAACCTTCTGACAAGCAAAGTCAATGGAGAAGCCAGATTCACTTCACAGCTGTGTTACTAATTTAACAACTGCAGTGATTCACTTAACCACTGTGGCAAGAAAGGTCATAAAATGGAGTACAATTCACTTAGCAACTGTCTCACTTAGCAAAAGAAATTTTGGGCTCACTTGTGGTCATAAATCGAGGACTACCTGTATGAGAAATGTAAAATATTTTATCCAGCTTTCCTTATTTTTGTATATAACACTTGTATAAAACAGTAACTTTCCCAATTTGTAACGAAAACTCACATTAATGAATTAATGCAGATTTTTAGAAGTCGGAACTTTGACAGAGACACAAAATCCCATCATGCTGAATTAAAGCTATGACTCCCGAGTAAACTACCCCATGTGGATTTGTTCAAGTAGCAGCCCAAAGAAAGGGTCTCTTGGTAGATTTCACAACAATAAAGCGTACAGTTAAGACTGCTCTGCCCATCATGGTGTCTCATTGTTGTTGTTGTTTTAAAAAGAAAGTCTCTTGCATCATTAGCGCTGCTAAAATAGATCTATAAAAACATAAGTGGATCTGCAATAAAACATTGTTGGCACTGTTAGAGCCAGAAAAAAAGATGTAGTTGTTTTAATGAGTCAACTGATTTGATTTACTAAAATAGCTACATCCTTTTTCTAGGCTCACATCATTGCTGGATTGCCCCCAGTTCGGACCGGTTGCAAGAACCGGTAGTAAAATAGTCGGGATGCAGATCATAGGAAATCTGCGCACGCACAGAAGAGCGTGTGCGGGCACGATGCAAACCGGTAGTAAAGATAAGTAGATCCCACCCCTGGCTCACATAGCATCCTGAGAAAAGATACAAGAGATGCTGTGCTCACATTATCACACATTCCAAAGCATCTTCTCAAAATTATTTTCAAGAGTCTTAGTAGCTTTAATTTGGAAACCCTGGACTTAGCCACTCTTTTCTTTCATCAGGACACTCTTTTCTATTCCCCACCATCCCATCCCCCATTATTTCCCTTCCTCCATGTCAGCAATATTTCATGGCCCTTGTTTGTTTGGTCTTCCTTGGCACCTTTGACACTGATGTCCCTAAATTGTGTCTGCACTTCTGCAAACCCTCAAAACCTGCTAATACCCTCATTTCTTCATGTGGATGATGCCATTCTAGAAGGGTTGGTTCTTGGAGGACAGGATTGCCTATTAATTTATATGGTGCTGAAAGTTTAATTTAGTAAATTGTAACAGATCCCAACATTCTTTTGAATAAAAACTGCTGCAGAAAGAAAGCAATTATTTCACATGTTTATAAATGCATCAGGAATGGTATCAGGGTGATAGGTGAGAATAAAGATTCCAACATTTCGTTATCTAAATCATTTGATTGAACATCATTAGCAGTGTTTGTAATGCTCTTTTTTTATTTCTATCTAGAATGCCTACCAGTAATTTCCCTCGATTTAGAATGTCAGTCAAAGACTTTTTGGCGTCACTCAGTTTGGGCTCGTTTTTTTCCATTAATGGCATGGTTTCTTTGATTTTGGCAAGGTTCTCTTTTAAGCACAGCTCCAGCAGTGCCTCCGCAGCTAGTAGATTCTCATAGTCTTCTGCAAGACATAGTCAATGGAATAAAAAATTACACACTGTGTTATGTTCCCATATATAGCAGGACAGAAAGCTAAACATAGAATTTTAACCATTATATAAACATTTCCTTGCATAAGGAAATTTGCCCAGAGTGCAAAAATTGTTTATGCAATAGGAATCCAACTTAAGTGATTAGCTATACATTTATAGACATTTCATAGAAACTTTCTTATTTAGACATATAAATGAATGTCCTGTGTCGTGTATTCTACTTCAGATTTGTAAATACGAACTCTTCAGAGAAATAAACACCAATTTGTTCTGCTGGCTTATTTAAAGAAATGGACAGAATTTGATTCAGTCATGAAAACTTTATTGGAAATAAAATCACAATTATTTATATAAATCTCTTGTTACTGTGTACTAGAAATCTAATCAATAAGATGTTATAAATCCAAATTTTGCTGCAGGCTTCTCTATACTTACATAGTAAATAATAACTGAACACAAGTGGATTTACTTATCAATATGCATACATAAAACTGTACTCTAAGTTAACTAGCATCTACAACTGAATCAAAAATCTGTGCAATGTGATTTTCTATGCCTCTCCTCCCCCAAGCCCTCATTTTCCAACCTCACAATCTACTCCAGAAAGTATTAAGCAAATACATTTTGAGAGGCATAACTGCCAGGTGCCAGTCAAATCAAGATTAAATTATTTATCTCAATAGGCTGCACATTCAACTATTAATGGTCTTTAATTTCATACAGAATGTCTGCCCATATCCTGTTTGCCCATGGGGTCTTATGACAGATAAAATAATGAGATACTTATAATGGCAGAAAGTAAAACTAAAAGATAAAATGTTAATAAAACATTCAAGCCTTAAACAGCAACTAATCATAAATATGATCTGAGTTCAAAAACAACATTTACCAGGGGTGTGCAGGGGGAATATCAAAAAAATCAAGAGGATGATTGTCACTGCATTATTGATGCTCTTTTTAAATGCATCTTTTTTTAAAAAAACTATATGGTTAATACTGCGTAACAATTTAATATTGAGTATGCCTTGTTTCAACCAGTTATATGAGCAGAACCCCACTGAAAACAGTGCAAATTTTTCTCAACAAAAATATGGAGAATTTTACTCTTGGGCTCTTATTTGGAGTGCTGTTTTGCCTCAGATTTTATAAGAGCAACTGCATTGGATATAATGTAAACATGTAGAAAATATGATCTATTACTGGAAAAGACAACAAAGCTTTAACCATGTGATTATATGAGCTCAAACTCCATTTAATATTACAGAAGCATTTTACTGTATTATTTTGATTCTCTAAAGTAGAATATATTCCCAAAGAAACAGCAAAGCTTTCTCATATTCTCCTCCTTTTTTAAAAAAAAACTATTTGATGTTGCTTTTCTTTTCTCTCCACTTATTTTGTCTCTCAACACCCCTACCCACTACTCCCACGCTTTCTTTTCCCTGGAACAATTGCATATGCAAAACTGATTGAGGAAAATATACATGCTGATAGTGCAACAAGTATGCATTTATGGTTTTGGGTGGAGTCCACAAGTTAACTTGAAATTAGTGACACAGCCCCTCTACAGACACAAAATTTCTGTGGTTTGAGGGAAAGGTTTCAAAGGGGGGAGAGGGACATCCAAGCTGCTGGTGAGTACATTCCTCCTCCTATGTTTCACAGACAGTTTTATTTTCTACTGAAAGGTTTCTCTTTAAAATTGAAACTGTATTTTACTTAGCCTCTATCAACATCTTGCTCCATTCCCCCCCCCCCAAGAAATTAAAGTTCTCCAAGCCAACACACGCCTGAAATAGTGAGCCACAAGTCCCACGATACCTAGCCAACCCATTTTATTACTGAACACATGTAAATACCATCAGGTCTGGAGACTTAATCTACATGATAGGCCCATGAGAAGGGGCAAGGCATCCCAATCAGCCTTGATGACACCATTTGGGCATCTTAAACCCTGGTCTCTTTGGATGGTGGGGCAACCTTTTTTAGAAGCAGAGAAACCCTTCTTGCATTTTGCCTCCTCCACACTTATTCTAGCCTAAGACGTCCTAGTTGCCTTAATTATTTTATTTATTTATTTATTCACATTTTTCACAGCCACCCAACTCCAAGGGATTCAGTGCTTCCAAAGCCAGTCCTGATGGCTGGCACAGACATAAAGAGCAGCCTGTTCTCAGAGGTCTTTCTTTTTGCCTTTTCCTGATGCTCATTCTGAGAGGCTGCTTTATCCTCCCAAAGGAGAGCGGATGGTCCGGCCTCACAGAATCAGGCCAGCTGCTCAACAAGGACACCTCTGCGGGCAGCGGGTCAGGAGAAAGGAGGAGGGAGCATTACTGCTCCACCACTGGGCTCCTAGATGTATGTGTGTGAGTGTGTGTGTCTGTGTGTCGGAATAAGACTGCTACTTCCGTCCTAAAACTACAGTCATCTTCTACATATTAATTCAGAAGGAAGCGCTTGTGAGTTCAATGAGATTTATTCCCAAGGAGAGTAAAATTCACTGGGTTCAACTAAAGATCGCCGGGGACCGATTATATTTCTCTTGAAGACAAGGTCACCCTAAAACTGATTCTCAACAAGGAGCATTGGAGTGTGGTAGAGCAGCCTCCTTCAAGAGCACCAGGCAAAGCTGAGAAAGAGGGAGAGGCAGCCGAGGGAGGCAAATTAGAGTAAAAACCTGTACGGGGTGCGGTGGAAGGTGCATTGCCAAGCCTTGGTCCACACTATTTCAGAGTTTCTCCAAACAAGCCATCGCTAAGCCCCAGGCATGGTTTCAAAAGTTGCCGGGTAGAGGATGGGGAGAAGGACTCACATGCCAATCAACTCCCTCCCCGCCCCCCAAATAAACTGAATCTAAATAATTCTACATCCCACCCCACCCCCACCCCCCAAAAAGGCGACGGGACGCTAAGAGAGACAAACCACACACACACACACACACACACACCCCATTAGAGCCAGCCTGTTAAGGATGCGGCTGGGGCAACCTCAGCCCCGGGTTGAGACTGGGTTAGACGGATCCGCCGGATCTGGCAGCCCACCAGTAGCTGACCGCGTGGGAATCTGTCGGAAGGCGCGCCGAGCCAGCTCAGGGGATGAGATTATGGTTCGTGGCATTGTGCGAACCCAGCACTTTTCAGCGGAGCAAGGAAACCCTGGGTTAAGGGAACTGGGGACGACAACAGGGCTGGGCAGGAAGGGGCGAGCGGGCTGACCCTTACAAGGACAGGCGGGCGGCCGCTTCCATGTTTTTTTGGGTTTATATTTTACGGAAGAGCAGGCGGTCACTGGGGAATCCCAACAGTTCAAGCGGCCGGCTTGACTGCCTTACCAGATTTTTGCGGTGCGGCTCCGGCTCCTTTTGCCCCCTTGTGCCGAGGGCTGGACGTCCGAGCCCTCATCTGCGCCACCATGGCGAGCTGCATCTCCCACTGGCAATCCGTCCTGCACCTCTCGATCGCCTCTTCCATTTTCAGGTGAAAATGCGAGCCTTTCGCAGCCATCTTTGCGTGGGTGGGTGTCTCATGTACAACAGGGAAGTCCCGGGCAGGCAGCAAGCAAGCAGCAGCGCGCCTCGGGAAGCGCCGGGTTCCCCTCCCCTCCCCTCCCTTCTCTTCCCCTCCCCTAACTAGCATGAGCAAGCTTTCAATTTCTCTTGTACACGCTGGGAAGGGAAGCCCGGGGTTCTTCAACCTCTTGGTGCAGCAAAAAAAAAAAAAAACAACCTTTGAGATTAGTTACGACCATTCACCAGTTTGGCTCCGGCATTCCGACGGAAAAGAATTGGCAACGTTTGGAAAACGCGCTGGGCTGAAGGAACAAAAGCGGGAAAGAGGTGCTGCAGTAGAAGTGACTTCAATGACCTACCGTCGGAAGCGCACACCGTCTGTTTACTAATCCTTAATCGGCAGGCCTCTACTACACGTCCGGATCAGTAGTTAAAGGAAGTCGTTATTTTACCTCTATTCACTTTCCAGATAAGTACTAGGCACTTTGAGTACAAGCAGTGGTGGGGTCAAGTAATTTAACAACCGGTTCTCTGCCCTAATGATTTCTTCCAACAACCAGTTTGCCAAATTGCTCAGAAAGCTAACAACCGGTTCTCCCGAAGTGGTGGGAACTGGCTGAATCCCACCACTGAGTACAAGGCATGGTCTGGAAGTTAAGGGTTAGAGGGAAGAAGTACAGTTGCCAGGGAAGGTTACCAGAAGGGCTTCCTTTGCTATTTGCTCTGTGTCCTTGGGTCTTATTCTTCCAAAAAAAAATTTTTCTACACCTCCAGCTTCTTTTTTTTATGTTGGCTGTGCATGATCTGTCAGAGATCTCTTATCAACCTTGGGGACTTTGCCCTAAGACTCTGAGCTTCAAAATGACACAATAATGCTTTTTAAATAAATATCTTTTTAATTCCACTATTATTTTTTATGAATAATTCATGGCAGCAAACATACCTAATTCATTTTCCTCCTCTCATTTTCTCCACAATAACAACCCTGTGAGGTGGGTTGGCCTGAGAGAGAGTGACAATCCCAGCTGACTTCCATGCCTAAGGTGGAAGTAGAACTCACACTTTCTTGGTTTCCAGCCTGGTGCCTTAACCACTAGACCACACAGACACTAGTGCAGGGGTCTCCGACCTCGGCAACTTTAAGACCTGTGGACTTCAACTCCCAAAATTCTGGGAGTTGA
>WNWU01000018.1:10514826-10527531 GCA_012654045.1 Ptyas mucosa | reverse complement strand
ATTCTTATTCACATATAGAAAAGGAAAAATGAAATATAAAGTTTTGAGGTGCATTTTTGGTGCTAATGGTAAGGATGTATAGTGTTCTTTTCTTGCAGAAGCAGTGGAGTTTATGCTTAAGAGATTTAGTCCATCGTAAAAGCAGTGTTTGCAAATATGCAACAGACTTAATTTTATGCTTGAAGTATTACACTATAAATTGTATTATATATTTTTTTCTAGAATATGGCTATTATGGTACATCCAAGGATTCATAGCATAGATTTTCTCTGCTGTATTATCCTTGCTACCTCCATTATCTCTTTAGCAGAGGATCACATGGATGGAAGCCATCACCCCAACATGCGTCTTGATAAGAACATGGTACAAGATAAAGAGTATGTGTTCCATAAATTGGCATTTTATAAAATTCAGTTTTATCTCTTTATTCTTCCATTATAGATAGAGTTGTGAACTGCAGAGCAAGTACAGGCAATATATAATCTATGAATTAATGTGGGAATCTTTAAGGTTACAACTAATATACTTGAAAAGTTAACAACTGGAATTTAGGTGGACAGCTTTTTTAATGACAACTGCTTTGATGACAGAATTGCAGAACTCAAGGCCTGGCCATTAACAGAACGATTTAGTTTAGGCCTTTAGTTTTCTCCCTAAATTAAAGAATAATTTAACCAGATTTCAAAATGAATGGAAAGGGGCACTTAATTTTTTTTCATTCATTTTGAAATCTGGTTAAATTGTACTTTAATTTAGGGAGAAAACTAAAGGCCTTTTGGCTAAGAGCAAGTGCAGTATCTGTACAGTTAGAATCATGAAAATTATTCTTAGAGTCAGCAGATGTATGTACATTTAACTTAGGCTATTCTTTTATCACTTTGGAGTTCTGTCTGGTCCAATTATTGCTTCAAGGAGTACGTACTTTGATTTTAAGAGCTGGATCTGGAATAAAACTCAATGCAGTCCTCACCTAGCGTCAGCTTATCCTCTTCAGCCTGAATGCTCACCAGATGTGCAGACCAACTCCCAGAGTTCTAGTATGGTTAATGCTGGGAATTTGGGGGCCTGAAGTCTACTTCTTTAGAATGCTAAGACATTAATGAAGTTGTCACTTTGGAGTGCAACAGGTATGAAAAAGGGAAATACCAGGCTAGGAAAAAGACTGGAAATAAAAATGTCAGCATTGTAATTATCTTACCCAAATCTATGGTATGTCTAGATATGGAATACTATGTACAATTTTGGTCTTTGCATTTGAGAAAGGGCACAATAACTCTAGAGAAAGAAAAGCAAAATAATCAGAAAGCCCTGAGGAATTTTTTTCTAGATTTTTGAGGACTCCTTAGGGGAAAAAGACTATTGAGGAAATTAAGGTGTATAAAATAATGAATGGGAGAGAAAATGGAGGGGGAGCATTTTCTAGTGAAGGGATTATTCAGTGAAGCTGTTAAAAAAGATGCTTAAAACAAAGAGAGGGAAATCCTTCACATACTACATAATTAACCAATTGAATTCATTACACCACACATTGATAGCCACTAACTTAATTAGCTTGAAAGGGGGATTGCATATATATTCATAGAATACATTTCTGTCAAAATCTATTAATTCTTCAAGACCAACATTATCCCCAAGTATGCCTTGAGATACTAGTTGCAAAGGAATAATGGGAGGGGAAAATCTCAATCTATTTTCTGCTTGTGAACACTCCTGAGAGTGGATTAAGATGGGCGTTGACCCAATCTAGTAGGACGGTTCTTATGTTTTTAGAATAAATATTGCACTTTATACACAATGAGGTATGACTCACTGTGTTGCATAATTGAGGCAATTGTGTTTTATTAAATAACGTTGAAACTGGACAAGCACAATATGTTGAATTATCCTGTTGTGTGTATCTGTATGGAAGTTTTGACAGCTGCTGTGTATTTATCTTATAGCCACATTATGGAACATTTAGATGGTGTCGTTGACAAACCAGAAGCTGAGATGTCACCACAAGAACTGCAGCTTCATTATTTCAAAATGCATGATTACGATGGTAACAACTTGCTTGATGGTCTTGAACTTGCCACTGCAATATCACACGTACACAGACAGGTACGTATTAGTTTGTCTGAATAGGGAATTTTATGGGCTTCTCAGCAGTCCTTGGAAAAATGATATATGTACTATTTGTGTATTTCATATAGGTAGGTAGGTAGGTAGGTAGGTAGATAGAATGACATGTTATTAAATACTGCTTCAAACTAAATATATACTTTTGGCATTGCGTTTAGGGAAGACTTTTCTCTAGCAGAACTAACAGTTTTATAAATTGAAAAACTTTGAAATAGCTTTAAGAAGCTTTTATGAGCAAAAAAAAATACAGCATTATTCTGAGAAAATTAAAATTAAATACAGGTAGTCCTCGCTTTACGACCACAAATGTGACCAAAATTTCTGTTGCTATGCAAGGCAGTTGTTAAGTGAGATTTGCCCCGCTTTATGATCTTTTTTGCCACAGTTGTTAAGTGACTTGCTGCAGTTGTTAAGTGAATTTGTGTGGTCCTTAAGCGAATCTGGTTTTCCCTATTGATTTCAGAAACCGGCTGGGAAAGTTACAAATGGTGATCATATGACCCCAGGACGGTGCAACTGTGATCACATTTGCCAAGTGTCTGAATTTTGATCACGTGTCCATGGGGATGCTGCACCAGTCATGTGAGAACTGGTCAAAAGTCACTTGTTTCAATACCATTGTAACTTCAAATAGTCACTAAATGAATGGTTATACATTGAGGATTACCCGTAGAGAACTGTACCTTCTGAGTTTCGATTTGCCAGACCCATTCAAATCTTTCACTCTCTAGCAATATAACTATCAAGAAGCAAGTACTAAAGAGAGGCTCCAAGCCAACTCCTTGGTAGAACTCATCTGTTGTTTTTCCTTTCTAGGGTGATGGCGAACACGTTCAGACAATAAAAGAAGATGAACTAATTAACTTGATAGATGGTGTTTTGCGCGATGATGATAAGAATAATGATGGATATATTGACTATGCTGAATTTGCCAAGTCAATGGAATAAGAACTATCTTCAGTTTTCATGTGCCCAGTTCAATGTGATTCTTATTATAAATTAGTAGATGTGTTCTGCCTTTGAGCTGCGAAGTTAACAGTAGGCTGGTACATGTCGCCATTGGAATGGCTATACTTGTATGTGTTACATATTGGGAAGTAAAAATAATGGAATGGAAACTGTTGTCTGCTGTGATATGGATAACAAACCCACATTGAGCAATATAATGCGCTGCCCTTCTCAGCAGATTATTTGGCAGTCATCAGCCATTTGCCTTATAAGGCAAAACCTATACTTTAATCAATATTTATGTGTGTGTTTTTTTCATTCTCCTTACAGAATTAAGTAGATAGGAAACCAGAAAAAGTTACCATTCTTCGAGTATCTGTAGAAGATAATAAAAAAAGTGAAGTACTAAGTGAAATATTCATTAAAATCATTGTGAACATAAATGTGTGTCTCAGTGGTCTTCCCTTGTATCAGTATTTGTCTGCATTGTAATCTGCCCATTTGGGTATATTTGTCAACGGTATTTCTGAAAATGTGGGTTAAATGCCAGTGTTCACCTTTATCCTTTACCAAAACTTGTTCCAATATTAGCTAACTACATTTTTGTAACTTTGGGGGAAAAAGTTGCCTTGTTAAGATTTCTACCAGTGTACCTTAACACCAATTCTTAGTGTTAAGTATGAATGATTATTTTGTCTTAAAATTAACTCTTTGAAGAGAGTGGTTAAATACTTGAATGGTTTACTTATTTAAAAAGATTCTGGAGCTTTCAGCAATCTTTGGTCCTATACCATTCAGTAATATCCTGTAGATTTAAAATAATGTAACTGTCTATATGTCTGCCTCATTTTATAAATTTAATCGGTTAAATAATATGTACATTCCAAACTGTTGTATTTCACAAGCTGAAAACTCATAGGGCATTCTCGAAATTGTATAGAGATCTATTTTCTGTAAAGAAATATTCTTATATTCTGTAATAATTGCGTTTTGTTAATTATGTAATAAAATATCATATGATTGCAACATCTAAATTACATGATGGGACAGACTTTTGTTTTTTATTTATGCTAAAAAAAATCTTCACAAGATATAACATGATATTTCGGGTTTAGAAAAATACAGGCAGCATGCAATATATTTTATCTTGGTTTAATGAGTTTTGCAATTCCAACAAGCTAAGCTGGGTTTGTACTGCAGTTTTGATTGATTGCTTAGCATGTGTGAGCCCTTCCAGGTTTTTCTCATTCAATGAATTGTGGTAAATGAAGCAATAACATAGCCCAACGCAGAGATGTCTATAAGGAGATCAAAACAGGCAAGATGGTGTTCACACCAGGGCAATCCAAGCCCCGCATGTTTCAGTGTACAAAGAAGTATGGCTTCTATTTCTTGTTTCCGGATGTATGTGATGATCTTTTTATCGTTTTCCCCACAATACATTATTCTGTTGATACAATGCATTCCTGTTGTGTTTTTCTACAATTTGTGGCAGGAAATGCAGGAGAACTGTATTATGAATCTTAATACTGGCTTTATGTAGTTTAAAATGAAGACATTTCCCCCAAATACCACTCTGAAATCGTAAACCCATCCATTTTGTGCAATTGCGCCATCCATTGCAGCCCTCAGCTCCCCTAAAATGTTTGGGGTGGTGTTCACCCACAAAAAAGATGCACAGCCATGATTTCAAGTAGGGGTGAGCAATCCTTTTTCTATATAGGGGCCCAGGACAATTCCAGGTCATTTGTAGAAGAGGCTAAAACTAGCAGCCCTTCTTGCCCATTGGACTTTCAGATCAGGGTCAAGAGTTTTCTTGTCAGAGGTCTGAACTAATTGTTTGTAGAAGACTTTCGAAATTAGGCCAAGGGCCATAGATCACTGAAGCTTGGGAAGGCAGTAGGACTACTACATGTTCAAGTAGCTGTTTTAAAAAACTAATGCAGAAAAGGAATGAAGTAACTTTTTGTTTATTTTGCAATTATTTGGGACTCTCTATTCTGATTTAGCATCTTCATGAAGCCACTGGATGAAGTCATCTGTAAGCATGGAATTAAGTATCATTAGTTTGCTGATAACACTCAATTACATGTTTTTTACTTTGAACCAACCAAGTGAAGTTGCAGGTATTTAGGAAAGGTATAAACACCAAGGATGTAGGTGTCAAACTCACGTCGTCACAGCGGCGTCACATAATGTATCGGGGACTTATTCCCCCTTCGCTAAAACAGGCGTGGGCGTGGCCAGCGGGTGACACATCCAGTGGTGGGATTCAAGTAATTTAACAACCGGTTCTCTGCCCTAATGATTTCTTCCAACAACCAGTTTGCCAAACTGCTCAGAAAGTTAACAACCGGTTCTGGTGGTGCGAACTGGCTGAATCCCACCACTGGACACATCCGGCCTGTGGGCCGTGAGTTTGACAGCCCTGATGCAGGTAAAGAAAATGAGATAGGATTTCAGTGTGTTCATAGAAAAAACAAGTTAGAAAAGTACGCTCGTTGCAGCAACTTTGACTTAACCTTTTTACCTTCGTTTTCAAATTTAATATATATTTCAGTATGATAGCTTTTTCCCAATATATCCCTTCTATAGTCTATATTCTCCCTTATTGTCTGTTTTAGACAATAATTTGTGGGACCAGCTGAAATTATTTCTGATGTAGTAGTAGAAAATGAGCGTAACAAAACAGTGCAGGTCACTACTTTTTGTTGTTGAGGCTTGGTGTGTTGTTATATGAAGGCATACATTGTGATTTGTAAGCAATAGATTCTATCTTAGCTTGATGTGAGAGCCCAGCCAATTGTGGATTCATAAAACAATAACTTAGCATGATGCAGAAACCCAGCCTCACACTCCTGAAGGCCAAAGAGAAGTTTGTAGGTTCAAGCCTAAGCATGCGTATTTTCCAATGAGATAGACCGGGACAGGAAGACTATTTAATTACAATTTATTAGAATATTTTGATAAAAGAGATTCCTCTCATTCAAAGAGGGAACCTCAGCATCCATCTTACATTCCGTTTTACAGTTAAGACATAAAAGAAAAGGCAAGAGAAGAGAAAAGATGATTGGACAGGACAAAAGTAACTTCCCCTTTGCATAAGAAATCAGTTAACATAGTCAAACATGATTTGCATCCCATAATATCTCACATGTTCATTAAAATGAAATCTGATGATAGAAGGGGTGTAAATGTTAAGATGTTAATAAGAAACAAAGGTCGGAGTTCATGAAGGGACAGACCAGACACCAATTAATGCCAACAAGGTTTCTCTTTATCAGGAGACATTCTCCAGATATCCCCTCCTATAGATTTATCTTTTCAGTTTATAAATGTTAGAAGTTATCAATCAGTCCATACAGCAATAGGATAAAAGGGTTTCCTACATTCCCGTCTGTAATGATTTGAAAAACCTTTATCACCATTTTAAGAGAGAAAAATAAATCAAATAAATCAAATCAAAATACAAAGTAACTAGGTTAGTTAATAAGTATAGCAATATTACAAAGTACAACTGGCCGTCACTCCTCAGAGTATTGAGTAGCTGGACTAGATTTTAAACAGAATTGGGTAGGTGCTCTGAGGTTGGTTGCTTTCTTGCAGACGTTTCATTACTAAACTAGGTAACATCACCAGTGCCAGAATTAGCATAAATTTTAGGGTAGCACTTTTACCTAATTTGATAAGGAAATGTAGGCAAGTAAACAACCAACCTCAGAGAGCGCCCCTCAGTTCAACCTACAAATATCCTCTTATATTGGTAAATACATTCTATCTCCACTAGATGGCAGAAGAGACCCACATTTGCTACTGTAAGATTTTTGGGGTTCAAAAGGCCTTTTCTATTCCTGTTCCAAGATCCTAGGCTCACAAGCTTCTACCATAATATTACAGTAAATATTGTAATATTACAATATTTACCGCAATCTACAATACATTTACTATAAATGTATTGATGTCAGGAAAAAAAAATTCAAACATCCCATGCAAATCATCACATAATACATCCCATTTTTATTAATTTATTGATTCTGTCATTTAAGAGAACCAGACTCTTCAAAATCTCCTGTCTTTGCCAAGACCACTAGATGAAGCCAAACATTTGTCTTTCCTCCAAGACACTTGAGTTATGCCAAAGATTTTGGTTTAATATATGAGATTCCTTCCTCCCTCTTTTTCTTCAATCTTTCAAACTCCTTGTCCAAGTTTCCACATTGGCTCTTCATTCCTAACTTAATTCGTTGAAAAATGATCCTGGTACTATATATGAGCCAGACAAGATCATGACCCAGCTCAATAAGAGAGAGTGGAAACTTGGACAAAGTGGGTAAAAATGCCATGGTGACATTTTGTGAAATTATTATTTTAGATAAACCCTTTCAATTATTACTATGCAGAGATTATTATTTTTCCATATAACATTTGACAGGCATCCATCGTTTCAGAAAGTAATGCATGTCAGTTATACAAATTTTACCCAATCTTGCAGTAGGTTACAATGACCATCTTCTTCTGCTAACTGCTAGAGCTACATGAAAGGTATATATTGCAAATTGTATTAAACCACAGTTTCTTACAGTTATGAATAAACTTTTATTAGTTGGATTCACTTACTTTACTATTCTGTAAACAAGTTTTCACAAACCACCATAGTATTTGCAATGCATAAATCAGAACCAACGATTCAGATTGTGGTTTAACACTGTGTCATGAGTATTTCTTGGAGTGGAGCAGGAGGACAAATGACATCCTGAGCATCTTGATCTTATTGCATTAACGACATGAATTATGCCATTTACATCACCTGCATGATAATGCCATAACACATGAAAACATCATTGCTTGAAGCAGATCTCTTGTACTAATAGTAGCAACTTTGTTGGGAATGAAGCTTTTTCACTTTCTAAGTGATATACACATATTTGCACTGTCAGTGAGTTTCTGAACCAGTGGTGAAATCCAATTTTTTTTACTACCAGTCCTGTGGGCGTAGCTTGGTGGGCATGGCAAGGGAAGAATACTTCAAAATCCCCATTCCCTCCCCACTCCTGGGGGAAGGATATTGCAAAATCTCCATTCCCATCCCATTCTAGGGCCAGCCAGAGGTAGTATATGCCAGTTCTCCGAACTGCTCAAAATTTCCGCTACCGGTTCTCTGAACTGCTCAAAATTTCCGCTACCGGTTCTCCAGAATCTGTCAGAACCTGCTGAATTTCACTGCTACTCTGAACTTAACTGAATTTAAGGCTGCTATGTATCCTCTGTGTGTCATCACACTGTGTATGTTGCAGGCAACAAGTGTATCAGGTTGCATAGTATTCTTTATATTAGAGATAAAAGCATGTAAAGAATATGCTTGAGATTAAAGTGGACATATTGACAAGAATAGTTATGGTTTGTGATAGTCGTTATCCATGCACTTATCTGGTGAAGACCATAGCTGGTAGAAGACGACAAATGGGAAAAAAGTGAAGCAAAAAATGAAAAGAAAGAAAGGAAAATAGAATTTACTCTAAAACTAAAAGAAAGATGAAGGGTATGAGAGAGAAAGAGAAAGACAGACAGACTGTTCTGTCAAGTCATTTTCAACTCCTAGTGGTTACATAAATAGGGTATAATACAGGGGTGAAATGCTCCCTGTTCGGACCGGCTCGGGCAAGTAGGTAGCAATGGCAGCAGGCAGTTCAGAGAACCAGTAGCAAAAATTCCTGGCCCCGCCCCCATGTCCAGCTGAGCTGTGCGATCATCAGAGCCTTTTTTTTCTTTTAAACGGCTCTGACAATCCAAGCTCTGACGATCCCAGCTGAGTTGTCTGCCGATTAGGCAACTCAGCTGGGCTCATCAGAGCCTTTTGAAAGCATTTTTTTACATGGTTTTACATGTAAAAAATGGTTTTAAAAGTAAAAAAAAAATTGGCCATGCCCACCCAGTCACATTAACCCCCCCCAAGCCACGCCCACAGAACTGGTAGTAACAAATGTTAGATTTCACCTCTGGTATAATAGATAAAAATGTAGAATAAAAAATTAGAATACTTTATTTGGCCAAGTGTGAATTAGACATAGACGGAATTTGTCTCCAGTGCAGAAGCTTTTAGTGTATATACAAAGTAACAGAATAATAATAATACCAATAAGAGGGATAGTAAAGAAGATGATGATAATGATGATAATAATGATAATGATAGTGATGATGATGATAATGATGGTAATAATAATAATAATAATAATAATAATAATAATAATAATAAAGCTAGACACAACCGAGTTGCTAAATTAATTTGCTGGTCATTATGTTTGCTGGTCAATACGATTTACCTGTATCCAAAAAGTCATGGGAACATAAAGTGGAAAAAGTTATAGAAAATGAGAAGGTGACTTGTGGGACTTTCAAATACAGACAGATTGTCACTTGGAACACAACACGCCAGATTTCACAGTTGTCGAAAACCAAAACATACGATTTATTGACATTTCGGTACCAGGAGATGCAAGAGTCAAAGAAAAAGAACTGGAAAAAATCATGAAGTATTGCAACCTGGCCATCGAAACTACACGGCTATGGATGAAACATATAACAGCGATACCCATTGTCATTGGGGCACTTGGTACAATGTCCAAGAATTTTATAAGATACATCAACAAATTGCAGCTTCCTTCAATAACACCAGTGGAACTGCAAAAAACTGCACTACTTGGAACATCGTACATCTTAAGAAAGTACTTGGTTAATACCTAGGACGCTGGCAGCAACCTGTATCAACCATTAGGACCAGTCAATGGTATTTGTGATGCATTTTTGAATCTTCAGTTGACTGAGTTTCATGTTTAAAGAATAAAGTTAATAATGATGATGATGATGGTGATAGTGATTATATAGTCATACAACATGGGTAAATGTACATAGACATCAATACTGTGAAAATTAGGTGTTCAGAAGAGAGATGGCATGAGGGAAGTGACTGTCCCTGTGTCTAGTTGTTTTGGCATGCAGTGCCCTATGGCACTGTACCAACGGGAAGAGTTGAAACAGGATTTTCAGGTTTATATCCAGGATATGAGGGGTCTGTGTGTGGATATTTTCTCAGCCCTCTTTCTGACCTGCTCAATATACAAGCCTTCTTACCTTGGGATGAAACTGAAGTGAGAGAATGCTGCGTAAGGTGTAGTTTAGTGATTCGTATGGAAAATAGAACACAGAATAAGAGGATCGGAAGCAACCTTAGAAGTCTTCTGTCCAAACCCATGCTTCAAGCAGGAGGCCTTATACTGTTTCGGACAAATAGAATCAGAGTGACAAGTCAAAATTGAAATGAATGCTATTAGTATCCAAAATAAATTTTAAAAATAATGAAAAAGAAAAGAAAAATGCTGTGAGAAAAAAAAATAAAGCTGCAGGCATAGGTGATGAATCTGGAGAAATTGGACACTGCATCTCTCTGGGGCAATGCTGTACTGCAGCATGTAGAACTAAAGATGGAAGATCACTGCTCTGGAATGGCCTAAAACCCAAAGCCATTCCTCTTGCTGCACTTGACCCAAAGTCTGTTTTTCTCCATCCATACCCTCTTAGCCTCCAGAAGGAACCCTGTTACTAGATCAGAATCAGTGGTGGCTTGCTACTGGTTCTCCCCAGTTCTTGTGAAACGGTAGTGGAAATGTGGAGAACTGGTAAATACCACCTCTGCCTGGCCCCGTCCCCAATCTATTCGCTGCCTCCTGACTCCCAGCTGATCAGCTAGAAGGAAAAAAACTGTTTAAACTCTTGCTGTGGCACTTCAAAGGGCTACCCTACAGCTGATCAGCGGTAAAAGGCAGTGTGATGGTAGACCAGTGCGCTCCAAAAACAAATGGGTAGACCAGAACTGGACCAGCTGACTTTGTATAAATATACAAAAGTATGAAGGCTATTGCTTAACGCATTGTAAGCTGCCCTGAGTCTCCGGAGAAGGATGGCATATAAATCAAATAAATAAAAAAAAAAGAATGCTCCAAAAATAAATGGGTAGACTGGAACGCTCCAAAAACAAATGGGTAGACCGGTACGGCTCTGCAAGCAGTTAAAAGCCTGGTAGACCAGTACCTCTGCTAAATCCTAAAGAATTGTCACATGACCATCAAACCACGCCCACAAAATAAGCCACGCCCACAGAACCGATAGTAAAAAAAATTAGAACCCACCCCTGGTCAGAATGGGTTAATAGCAATAGCAATATCACTTAGACATATATACCGCTTCACAGCCCCTGGTTTTTCTTTGAAGATGTTCCGCTTCTCAATCTTAGACGCTTCTTCAGCTCTGAATGAGAAGCGAAACATCTTCAAAGAAAAAACAGAAAGTTGCCTCTTGATAAAAGCACCTTTGGGACATTTATGCTATTGTTTCATCATCCAGAATTCCTCTGTAAACGAAGGGGAATCCCATGTTCAACAAGCAAAAAGAGGCTTCTTAAACATAAAATCTGTGCAAAGCCACAGCTGCCCTCCTATTTCAACTGACAGAAACTTCAACTGGACCATGCACCAAATATCTTCAAGTTCTGTACAAAGTCCAGCCAGGTCCACTAGATGTCTGGAGTGGACCACTTCAATTGCCTTCTTGCTCTGAAACACTTCAAGGCAACCAAAAAGTGATCTCACCGGGACAAATGAATGATAGTAATTATCCACCCAAAAAGATCTAGCTCAATCATATATATATCTATAGTTGTGCATAATTTTTTTTGTTAGAATTACAAAATTCGGTTGAGGACCAGTATAGCTGAAAATTTCAGATAGATCTTGTAAAAAAATAAATCAAGATCTCTATCACAGTTCACTGAAGTTTATCAAAATCAAAAGAGCTTAGTCCTATAGTCCTAGACCAGCGATGGTTAACCTTTTTGGCCTTGCGTGCCGAAAGCCCATAATACATCCATAATACAATGCATGCACGACACCCCTGTGCATGTGCACGTGACCCCCAATGCATGCGCTGAAACTCCTGGGACCAAAAACAGGGTGTAGGGGGGCATGAGGTGTGCGTAACCCCCCCTCTCCCCCCCCGCTTGCCTATGCTATGCCTATTACAGGTGTTATGTCCGCCATGTCTAGGACCTAGAACAGAGGTCTTCAAACTTGACAGCTTTAAGACTTGCGGACTTCAACTCCCAGAATTCTCCAGCCAGAGAATTCTGGGAGTTGAAGTCCGCAAGTCTTAAAGCTGCCAAGTTTGAAGACCTCTGACCTAGACTCTTACTTAAGAGTAAATTCCACTGTACTGAATGAAACTTTCTTTGGAATAAACATAGAGGCTGGCACTGAGCTTAATGCTGAATTGTGGTGTGTGTATGTGTATATGTGTGCGCGTGTGTGTTTTGTCTGCTTGATATGATTCAATCCCAACTTCACTTTTTTAAAAAAATCTGTTTTTATCCCTATCATGATCAAATTTAAGGCTGGACATTTGCTGGAAGACTTTTAACCAACTTTGGAAGAACATCAAGAAAGCCAAGATTGAGGTTTAATACTTGGCAATTTATTTATTAGCTTGGATGCTTGTTTTCTACTGGAAGCCAGTGGAAGTTGTGAACTGAGGCCCATCTTTATATATCTATATCTATATCTATATCTATATCTATATCTATATCTATAT
>WNWU01000018.1:10471392-10498020 GCA_012654045.1 Ptyas mucosa | reverse complement strand
CTATTCTATTCTATTCTATTCTATTCTATTCTATTCTATTCTATTCTATTCTATTCTATTCTATTCTATTCAGCCTTGACAAAACAGTTAGCGGTTTGAACTTTCCCTCTTTTGCTTGGTTTTTTTTTTTATTCTTCATCGATAGTTTTTCCTATCAATTTTTATTCAGGTTGATGACATTTGAAATTAGATCAAGTGATCCATTCCTGTATTAAGCTTGCTCAGGATCTTTCTACCTGCTGAGAAAGATAGCCTCTTTTGTGACTGTACAAGAAAAAAACCTTCTTTTTACTGCTAAATGAGTCATATTTTAGGGTTTTTATTTGTTTCCCATACGAATAATTTGTTGGAAAGTTCACTAGCACTGCTGCCAAAATTGTTTTTCCATTTGCATTAGAATGATCTAAAACAGGCAATTTAAGCCTCACACAAGTGACAATGCTGAGAAAATATGAACATGCTCTGTGTAGGAGGAAATTCTTTTATGAATGTGTGAATGATAAACAGAGTTAACATGTACAAATGTTGAGACTGGTTAGTTCAAATTTTGGCAATATGATTCCCAAATAAAAAATTCATCATCTCTGATTTAATGTGGGGGAGGAATATATGTGTGGGGATATTTGTGTGGAAATTGCAGAAACTATTTAAGAAATGTACCCTAAAAATAAATAATTAAAGAAGAAAGTGAGCATTGACTAGAGTCAATGTTGTATGCCGTATATTTCATGCCATCATTTCTGCTTCGACTACGATGGAAAATTGTGGGAGAAAAATCTGTGCTGTGGGTCACAGGAAATGGTGACACAGCATTTTTTAAAAAAAATCTTTCTGCTCATTTGGATTCTGTATAGTTCCCATTACAGAAGCCAAGTATTTTTGAGGGGGAAAAATAATCAGACAGAAAGAAATGACAACTATGTAGCCTCCAGTCTTCAAGAGAAAACCAGAGGCAATATATTTCTTTTAGGCATAGTTTGCCTTCTGTGTGTGTCAGGGCATAAGATGACCTCAAGGCAAGTCTCTAAGATGGGCCCTGCCAGGTGAGAGACCCCAGACTGCAGCCAATGAGTGAAGACTTCTCTGCCACTGAAAGTCTCCACTCAACCCCTAATTCTTATATACTCTATTTGGGCTGCAATAGGTTAGAGTACCACTATGGTAGATGACTGTGAAATATTTTTTGGCTGTCATCTAGAGGTCACCTTTATTTTTGCAGCCCAGGTATAGATTCTCTCTGTCCTCATTCGTTCATCACAGGAAGGCAAAGAAGAGCCAGAAGGGGAAGAGATCAGCCTGCAGCAATCACAGGGGAAGCCCCAGGGGTGAAATCCACCAGATTCTGACAGGTTCTGGAAAACCGGTAGCAGAAATTTTGAGTAGTTTGGAGAACCAGCAAATACCACCTCTGGCTGGCCCCAGAGTGGGGTGGGAATGGAGATTTTGCAATATCCTTCCCCCAGGAGTGGGGAAGATATGGGGATTTTGCAGTATCCTTCCCCTGGAGTGGGGTGGGAATGGAGATTTTGCAGTATCCTTCCCCTGCCATGCCTACCAAGCCATGCCCACCAAGCTACACCACGTCCACCAAGCCATGCCCACAGACCCTGTATTAAAAAAATTCAGATTTCACCACTGGGAAGCCGTCAATGTTTCTGAGGGATCTGCTTCCGATGCATAGGACTGCTTCTGAAGCAACGCTTAATTCAAATCTTTTAAATAAATAAACTGGCCACAGGGTGCTATGAGGAAAATGCCCCCTCCCTTCTGATCATTGGCTATTGCCCATTATGAACATTTTGACTTGGGTTACCAGGTTGCTAGTCCACTTCTTAAAGGACCTCAAGCCTTCTTCCTCTTCTTTTTCACTAAAGGTTGATTTCCCCCCCCCCTTTTTTTTTGAAAGTTAAATAGAGGCAACAGGCAACAGAGCAAAGATGATCTTAGTGAATTATACCCAGGGATTTTTGGATTATAAACTCCATACAAAAGTATGTTTTTTTAAGCCAACAGAAGACAAGGAAATAGTTGCTAACTTTTAATCTTCCACCACTCATCCACCCCCAAAATATGTTGAATCTGAGTTAATTATTTGATTTGACATTCTGGTTTTAATTTGCCTTAATTGTGTGTTATGCAGATTATTGCTTATGCTACTTTAGCTATGGTAGGTAGACTATTTTGTGGTACCTGATAGGATTTTTGTAGGTTTAAAGAACAAATAAATATAAGACCCTATCTTATATTTTTTTAACCCCAAAATAAGCGCTTGGCATTATTTTTGGGGAGGTCTTATTATTTTGGGGCACGTGGAACAAGATGGGGCTTGTTCCAGGATGTTCCAGGATGGGGCTCCTCTTGCTGTCTTACCTGATTTCCAACTCTGCGTTTAAATATTTTCAGGTAGGGCTTATTTTCGGGGGGGAGGCTTATTTTAGGGCATGCACTTAAAAGCCCGATTGGGCTTATTATCAAGGGATGTCTTATTTTCAGGGAAACAGGGTAGCATCAATGTTATTGTGATGAATGTTATTGTAAACATTTTGATTACAATTGCCTAAAAACACCTGCATCCAGACAACACAGTTTGATTGAAATGGGATTTTTATATGTTGTTCAAATAAAGTAAATAAAACATGAGGAAAAAAAACCCTAAATCTAAGTGGCTGCTTGAATCTCCATAGCACAGGCATGAGAGATAGTGTGGGTTTTAGATAAGGTGTTGGACTGGCACCAAAGAGACCAGGCTCAGCTCCACCCTTAGCCATGGAATTCTCCATAAAGTAAAATATGAAGATTTTTGCATTTGGGAAACAATATACTTCCCTTGAGAGTTACCCATCTTTACAATCCATTATAAAGAATGGGTGACATTATAATAGTTTCAGAGGCCTAACTGCAATAGGGGAAGGCTGCCGATATTTAGAGAGAAAATTGCAACATGGAGAATCAAAAGCTAAATCTTTCTTTCCCCAGAAAAAAATATTTTTCTAGAAAATGTCTTCCACTTGCCTCTACAATGTGACTTTATTTTTTTAAAAAAACACCTTACTCCCATGAAAATTAATTCAAATCTTGCTAGGGAAAATATTTTCTCTCTGATCAGCTGTTGCTTGAAGATAAAGATTTTTGTGTCTTGGTTTGTCCTAAGTAGGGAGGTCCCCTTCACGGTTCATTATCTTGTAGTAGTGAAAGGGCTTGCAAATTCCAACATTGTGTATCACCAGGAGTATACACTTCCATAAGAGTCATTTGTAAGATAGAACTCATGCACAACACCAAAATCAAAGTGATTTTTCTGCAAGCAAAGATGGGAAAATTCCAAGACTCAGTGCTATCTATGGCTCAGACCATTAACTTCTCTTGTAAAATGCAATTTAAACTAAAGGAACAAATTAAACCATCAGACTAACAAGATATGACCTGTGCAATATTTCACACGACATGAGCGGTATGTGCTAAAAATAGAGAATGCATTAGGTGGCTAGAGTTGAAAGAACTTTGAATTGAAATCTTAGTGATGTGAAAAACCCATATATAATTGTATGAACAGATGCTATGGAATTGGCCAAAGAGATGCATTTTAAGTTTTGACATTCATTCAATATTGTTGTAGTATGTTATTGCTATTTTGGCACCAAATATTGTCAAATAAGTAACAGTAAAGGACCATTCTATGCAACCTGATTGTCATAAAAGTTTTGATGGATCCTGATTGCCCTTAGTATGACTATTTATGATTACTTTATTTATTCTGGTTGTGCCAATGGCTTTTGCTTTTATTTTTTTGTTATACTATACATTTTATTGAGTTTTTAATGTAAAGTTTATAAATCTTCAAATAAAAAATACACTCCACCTCTTCTTGCCTATAGTTTTAATTAAATTGTGTGTTTTAGAGGAGCCCTGAAATCACTTTATATCAAGCACAAATTTTATCTTCAGTTTTTCATGACATTTTTTATTGCCTAACACAGTGTTCAATTGTAAAGCTCAGTAACACACACACACAAACACACACATCTCTCCAGACAAGTTAATCCCTTTGTTTATATTTATGACTCTACATAAAATTGTTCAACATTCAGCAGAATTGCAAAGGTTGCCAAATGGAAAATCTAGAATGTAATTCTGACAAATTACTGTAAGCACCAGGCTTGTTCATCATGGGGGAAATTACCAAGTGTCCATCACATTCTTGGAAGTTGCTCTGGTGGAGAAGGAAGACTTCTCCCCTTCCCCAAAATCATGCAAAATAATTATTAGATGAAGAATGGCTCATAGGTTCCACATTGGAAGTTACTTCAGCCTGGTTCTCTCTTTATTTGTAGTGTTTCATTTGCACTAAATCTCCTATATCATATCTCACAGTTTCTACCGACACTGAAATAGGAGTACCGTAGTTTTTTTTATAAGGAATCAGACTTATAAGAGCTGTAAACAATAGGGAAATAGATGAACCAATGGTATAAGACCATCTTCTGGTGCAAAGGCACCAAAACACTTAAACCATTGGGGAAGTCACTTAATATTAAACAAATTCAGCTGAATTGCAATTCTGGCATTTTGGTTTTAAACAACTACCCGGTAATTAAAAATGCATGGCTTTGGTCACACTATTGTGACTGGCATTTTAATTTTTTGACATACATCCAGTGGTGGGTTGCCCCCGGTTCGCACCGGCTCTATAGAACCAGTAGTAAAACTGGTGGGAGGCTCCGCCCACCGAACCCGATGTCATCAAAATGCTTCTGCGCATGTGCAGAAGAGTGTGCGTGAACAAAGCAAGCGGTGCGCGCAGCCCCACTACAAACCGGTAGTAAAGGTAAGTAGAACCCACCCCTGCATACATCCATGTATACGTGACCAACCCTGATATTTAAACTGATTCAAAAGGCTACTAATGTTTTAAGCAGTTGCTATTTATCAAGATTGAGCTTTGGGCCTGCAGTGTATCTCACAAGATTGCTGTTGTACAGATAAAATTGGAGGGAATATTAAATAGACAATGTTGAGTCCAGGGAGGATGATGGAAGACAGAATCTGTGATGCAGCAAGGAGAAGAATGATCTACTGTCCTTTAGCCCTTGGATATTTTTCCAAGGACTTTAAATATGTAGTCTAAAGGAAAGCCTTTATCAAATAAAATTTTCAGAAAGTTGTATTTTATTGCCAAAGATTGGCAAATGGTTGCCCATAATTGCTGGGGACATGTTTACCTCAAACTCTGTATATTTAAGACACTCTTATTTCTCAATTGGGCTGGGGAAAAGAAGCAGGGGATAAAATTATAGGGAAGTAACTGGAAGTAACGTTCATACCTATACAGCTGGCTTGTTTTATTTTTCACTTCCTCTTTTTATAATTGGGAACATCTGGATTTCAATCATCAGATGTGCTGCTATCACATTTAGTTTGCAAGAGAGCTTTAAATGTGAAATGCAGTCAACCATAAGTTCTTGTCATCTGGCCTAGCCATTGTTCTGGCTGCGCTTCACTTGCGAAGCATGTTTTCATTTCCTTATTTCAATCTTAAAAGGTTTTATTAGTCTTGGTAAGGCATGGACTGGTTGCCAATGAATTTTTCTTTTTCATTTAAGGTTCTTTCGGGAAGAGGTGGCCTATATAATGAAAGAAGGAAAACAATTAAGCAGATTTTTGCCATAAATTAACCATTCATTTCAAATGAAAATTGTGCCAAGTCTACAGACAAACCAATTCTTTGATATCACTTTTTTTCTTTTTTTATACTCAAAATTTTTGTTGTTGTTAGTCCTGGATGTACATTGTTCTGTTTAATTAGTTCTCTGGGTGTAAATGAAATGAAAAATAATAAGAAAGTTGCCAGTCATCAGAAGACCCAATGAAATATTTGGGAAGTATTTGACGAGCAGTAACAAAGATACATTTCAAAATAATTTCAGCAAATTTTTGAGAGAAATTTTAAAAATTTGAAAGGTGGAAAAATTAAAAATGCTCATCAGGATCAGCTCCAAATGTTAAAATGAATGCACTACCCTTACCTAAGATTTTTTTTTAAAAAATACAATTCAAATGGCATCAATTCCAATCCCACAAATTATTTTTCCAAGATTGGCAAAAAATGGTTAATAAATTTCGTTGGAAAGAAAAAAAACCTAGTCTATTTTTTTTAAAAAAAATGTGTTAGCCACTGTGTTATTCTCTAGATTTACTTGCTATGTTTTTGTAGATATTCAGTCTACAAAATATTCATCCCTATTCAGCTTTCCAAGTTGGCAATAACTGGAGCACTATCTGTCCATTGGCTTCCTTTAGCATACCAATTCAAGGTTGAAAACTCATTTGGACTTCAGAAATCTTTTGGAAGATTTTCCTTGTTTTTCCATCTCTGTTTTCATCTGCATTGTGCCCAAATATTCCCTTTTCCATATCCTTTCTGTCTACAAAGGCAACACGGTTTCTTTCATGTTATCTTTGTCCTGAGTAATAAACTGTGGGATCTGTAGCTGAAAACATCCAATTGTAGTCCATCTCAATTTGCTGATGCCTAAAATGTCAATGTACAATTTATTCATTTAGTATTTTACTATATTGAGCTTCCTTATGTTCATATTTCTTGCATTCCACATCTGGAGATCTTCATTTGCCCCTCCCAGGAACACCCACCCACCCACCCACCGTCACAATGAGAAAGTAGAGAGGGAGGGATGACTAAATCTGCCTGTTTAGGTAACACAAATCACCACCACCATAACTCCAACTCTGTCCCATGTTACTGAGAATAATTGGCGTCTGCTTCCCCACCAGCTGAGGAATCTAACAATTATCTTCTTAACTTGGCCTTTGACAAAGCTGCAAAGGCAAAACCACTCATGAGCCTTCCTAAGCAGATTGAGGCTAGGCTGCTAGGATACTGCCGTTGATCCCAGCAAATTTTTCTGATGACTCAAGGACTGGAGAAAGGTACATTAACATGGCTATTGAATAAGAGTCCACATGCACTTCAGTTCTGCTCAGCTGAGTTAAAGGAGGCTTTAACAGAAAGCGTGAATTATTTCAGTTTTAAACTTGCAGTATAGGTAGCCCTATAGGAGTGAAATCTAAAATGTGTTACTACCGGTTCTGTGGGCTTGGCTTGGTGGTGGGGATAACGTGACTGGGTGGACGTGGCCAACCTTTTTTTTCTTTTAAAAGCATTTTTCTACAATCTCTTCGGCTGAAGAGGTTGTAGAAAAAATGCTTTTAAAAGCATCTGATAATCCGAGCTGAGCCGCGCGATCATCAGAGGCTTTTTTTTTTACTTTTAAAAGCATTTTTTCTGCTGAAGAGGTTGTAGAAAAAATACTTTTAAAAGTAAAAAAAAAAGCCTCTGATGATCGTGCGGCTCAGCTGGGCATGGGGGGAGGCGCAGGGATTTTTGCTACCGGTTCTCCGAACCACCCGCCACCATCGCTACTGGATCAGGCAATCTGGTCCGAACCGGGAGCATTTCACCCCTGTAGCCCTTGACTTATAAGAATTCATTTAGTGACCGTTCTGGCACTGAACAAAGTGACTTATAGCCATTTTTCACACTTACGGCCATTGCAGAATCCCCATGGTCACATGATCAAAATTCAGATGCTTGGTAACTGATTCATATTTATGACAATTGCCGGGTCCCAGGGTCATGGGATCACCTTTTGTAACCTTCTGACAAGCAAAGTCCATGGGGAAACTGGATTCACTTAACAGTTGTGCTACTTAGTTAAGAACTGCAGGGATTCACTTAACAAATGTTGCAAGAGAGGTCATAAAGTGGGGCAAAACTCTCATTTAGCAACAAAAAATTTGGCCTCAGTTGGTCATAAGTCATAAGTCGAGGACTACCTGTATATAAAATTTACAATAAATTATTATGAAATTATTAAATAATTATTTAAATTATTTAAATAAATGCATATGTGGCCATATGAAAAAGTAAATCAAGAAACAAATCAAGAGAAATGTTGGCTTTTTCTGTGCCCAAAAATAGCATATGCAACTGAATACTGAAGGAGCCATCTGGTTTTGTCAGACCTTTCCCCATCTCTCCCTATGCAGCAACGTTTTTCATAGTCTTCAGCTCATGTGTGCATGTATATGCACACCCACTCAGTGCCAAATTGTTTTGACTTTATAGCGTTACATTCTCAGCGGAATCGTTCTCAAGACAATTGTGTCCACAAAATTGATTGGTGTGCTAGTTTATGCATGAAACAAAAATCCTAAAATTAATCTTATATAGATTTTTCCAATCTGGTATGTTCCAGATAGCTTCATAAACAGGTAGGACAGTCTCTCTCTTTGTGTGGCTAGAATGGCTGCCTTAAACCTTTCCTAAACAATGCTAGGAAGTTGACTCTGTTGATTGTAAATACAACTGCCAAAATGGCTCTTCCCAAAACACATGTGAAAGGTGCCCTAGAGTTTACCAGCAATACCTTCATAATGTATAATGCCCGGAAATTTTTCTCTCAACCATGAGCTCATACTGATGGCTTCCTACTGACAGTCCTTCAACTCTTTCTTTTGTGGCTAAAATCCAGGCTAACATAAGACTTACTTCACATTCTGAAGGCAAGTCCATGGAGATTCTCAGTCAACCATGGTTGTCCCAAAGGTGCTTTTTTTCAAGAGGCAACTGGACTTTCTGGTTTTTCTTTGAGGACGTTTCATTTCTCATCTAAGAAGTTTCTTCACAGCAGTGAAACGTCTTCAAACAGAAACCAGAAAGTCCAGTTGCCTCTTGAAAAAGCACCTTTTGTTGTGGCCCATCAGCAGCCTGTGCAGCTAGTAGCTGATTCCAACAGAGAGGAGGCTGGTGTGGTGCTGCGCCAGCAGTCTGTGCAGCTGGCACTCGAATCGGACAATGAGGAGGCTGAAGAAGATGTGGTGCCAGAGGCGGGGATTCAGCCAGGGCCTTCAGAACCTCCAGAAGCTTCCATGGGTGAAGAGGAAGAAGAGGAGGAGCCTCTTCTCGATGCACAGGCACGCAGAGCTGCCAAAAGGCAGGAGTGGCTCCTCAGGAGGAGGTCTTCTCAAGAGTAAGGCTTGGGGCTAATTGGCCACTCCCTTAGCCTATTTAAGGACAGACAACGACTGAGGCAATTTGCAGGGAACAACTTAGTTCACTCTCCTTCACATCTGGATCTTAGTTCTTTTATCAGTGTCCTGCAAATTGCTTCTGGGCTTTCTGCCAATCCTAGTAAGATTACGATTATTTATTCTTTGGATTCTTATAGGCTGGTAAGAAAGTTCATTAACAGCCTTTGTTTGAAAAAGACTGATTTAATTTAGTAAACTAAGGTTTGTACAGACTTCGTGTGTGCTGTGTTCTTTGGATCCATAGCTGGGGCAGAACACCTTTGGGATTCTGAAAGCAACCTAATTTGCTTGGCCAAAGTGAAGAAGTGACCTTTGACAAAATAATTCACCTTGACAAAGAGCAAAGGGTTGCTCTTCAACCACTTCAAGTGAGCTGTGAGAGAGGAGGGATCCTTTCAGATTTCTCTCTCAGGGCTGGCTGAAGTGCTTCCAGGCTGAGCAGCTTCAGGTTTGCCTGCAATGAACACCAAATAACCCATCCGAAAGCCTTCAGTTTGCAAAGCTTTTGGCAAGTGACAAGGAGGTGAGTCTGTGGAAGACGCATTGTTTGCTGCAGGGGTGGGTTCTAAAATTTGTTACCAGCGGTTCTGTGGGCATGGCTTATTTTGGGGCCTTACTTGATGGTCATGTGACAATTCTTTAGGATTTAGCAGAGGTACTGGTCTACCAGGCTTTTAACTGCTTGCAGAGCTGTACTGGTCTACCCATTTATTTTTGCAGGCACTGGTCTACTCATGTATTGTTGCAGGCACTGGTCTATCCATTTATTTTTGCAGGTACCGGTCTACTCATTTGTTTTTGGAGGCACCGGTCTACCACCAAACTGCCTTTTATCACTGATCAGCTGTAGGGTGGCCCTTTGAAGCCCAGCGGCAAGAGTTTAAACTGTTTTTCCTTATAGCCCATCAGCTGGGACTCAGGAGGCAGCAATAGATTGGGGGTTGTGCCAAATAAAAGGTAAGAATAACACGGGTGGGTGGGTGGGGCGGGGGGGGGGCAGAACCGGTTCGGTGACGTCATATTGTCACCGCTACTGGCTCTGCGGAACCAGGCAGAACCAGGCGGAACCCACCACTGGTTTGTTGTCTCTGGACTGCTGCCTTCCTCTTTGCTGAAGGCCGAAGAGGACATGCCTTCAACTTCCAAACTTTTGGTGAGCACCCTGGAGTGGATGGCAATGCCTTCTCTGCAGCTCTCCCACAGGAGGAGGCAAGTAGCACAACTTCCCCAGCATTTGTCATAGTGTTGGGCTAGCAATCCAAAGAAGTGCCCAGCCCCATGAAGACTTTAATGGAAAGAAAAGGACGTTCGGAGCCAGTTTCCTTTGACATCTGCTGCAGGCCAAAACCACTCAGTCTCAAAACACCAGAACCAGCACTGTAGGAGAAGGCACTTAATCTTCTACTGTAATGTGAGTTTTTCAGAAAATGAACAAATTACAGCAACACAGTGTCAACAGTGGAAGGCAAAGACTGGTGGCTTCCCATGGCTGAAATTTGGTTGGCACTAACTATGGGGGAAGCCTGCAGCAATCACCACACATAATTTGTGCAAGGTCAGGACTTTTACAGCCCAGGTGTGGTTTCTAATTATTTTTTTCAAAGATGAAAAGGGCATAGTGAGATAATCAGTTTGATCTACAGGTAGTCCTTGACTTGCAATCATCTGTTTAGTGATCCTTCAAAGTTACAAGAGCACTAAAAAAAAGGGACTTATGACTGGTCCTTCCACTTCTAAGGTTAGGGCATCCTGTGTCATGTGATTGCCATTTGCGACATCCCAACCAGCTTCTGACAAGCAAAGTCAATGGGGGAAACTGTTTTCATTTAACAACCATGTGATTTACTAACAACTGCAATGTTTTGCTTAACAACCATGGCAAAAAGTTTGTAAAATCAGGCACAACTCACTTAACCACCTTGCTTTGCAACAGAAATTCTCATCCCAATTATGGTCAAAGTTGAGAACAACCTGTAACTGTTAAGACGCTGGACCAGGGATGAAATCCAGCAGGTTCTGGAGAACTGGTAGCGGAAATTTTGAGTAGTTTGGAGAACTGGCAAATACCACCTCTGGTTGGCCCCAAAGTGGGGTGGGAATGGAGATTTTGCAATATCCTTCTGCCAGGAGTGGGGAGGGAATGAGGATTTTGCAGTATCCTTCCCCCCGGAGTGGGGAGGGAATGGGGATTTTGCAGTATCCTCTCCCTGCCATGCCCACCAAGCCACGCCTACCAAGCCACACCACGCCCACCAAGCCACGCCCACAGAACCAGTAGTAAAAAAATTTGAATTTCACCACTGCACTGGACTAAGAGTAGAAAACTTGAGTTCCAGCTGGATGACTTGGGCCAGTTATTCTCCAAGGACTCTCCAATTAGTCTCTCACATTCTAGGAAGAAGACATTAGCAAAGCAGTTCCAAAAATTGCTAAGAAAATTGCAGAGATTGCCCAGGCAGTCACTAGGAGTCAGCATAAATATTCTTGGGATTTGGTAACTTGTAGGATGCTTTGGGTTCATCCACATTTTTTTCACCAAAATTATTAATGGCAGTTTGATCCACTTCCTTATAGTTGTTTGCATTTGTGCAGATGAGAGGCAGCTACTGGATATGTGTTGCTGAAAAGTTGAGGTTTGGAAAAAAAATAGTTTGTCTATGTATAGATTGATCAACCTTTAAAATACAGCAAATAAAGCAGCTTTGGAAGCCAAAGCTCTGGTCCCTCACATCCAGAATAATGATACAATACAGAGGAAGATCCAGTATGCATCTTCCACCTCCACTGTGAACAAAAAGTAAATAACTCCCTTTTCATGCAGCACAAAAGGACTGATATTCAACAGCAGGATTTCAGCAGGTGGGATTCCAATGTGATTTGGGCTGCCCAGTGTTGCAGTCAAGGCAGGAACGACTATTAGCTCAGGTAATTGATTTGCCCCCTAAAAATAAATCAAGTAACTGTGGAAGTTGAAGTCCAGGTCTCTTGAACAATAAAAACAACATTGTATAACAGGAGCAAAGTCCAGTGACCAGGGAGCAATATGTTAGACCCAAATGAAGCTGATCAGATTTTCTGACTCCAAATTTATCATCTCAAGCTTTGTTCTCCACCTCCTTAGATCAGTGTTTCTCAATCTTGGAAGCTGGCTGGGGAATTCTGGGAATTGAAGTCCATCTGTCTTAAAGTTGTAAGATTGAGAAACATCACCTTAGTAGATTGTCCACATGGAATGCCTTGTGCCAGTATCAGTGGTGGGTCCCTCCCGGTTCGGCCCAGTTCTCCTGAGCTGGTAGCGGTGACGGTATGATGTCACCCAACCAGTTCTGCCCCCCCGCCCCCCTGCGCCCCACACCCCCTGCATTATTCTTACCTTTTATTTGGCCCCACCCCCAATCTATTGCTGCCTCCTGAGTCCCAGCTGATGGCTAGAGGGAAAAAAACTGTTTAAACTCTTGCTGTGGGGCTTCAAAGGGCTGCCCTACAGCTGATCAGTGTTAAAAGAAAACAAATGAGTAGACCGGTGCCTGCAAAAATACAGAGTAGATCAGTGCCTGCAAAAATAAATGGGTAGACTGGTACAGCTCTGCAAGCAGTTAAAAGCTTGGTAGACCAGTACCCCTGCTAAGTCCTAAATAATTGTCACATGACCATCAAGCCACACCCACAAAATAAGCCATGCCCACAGAATTAGAACCCACCCCTGGCCAGTATCATATGGAAAATGCCACTTCCATACTGGAACACCTAAAGGTATAGTTGTGGTAGCTTAGCAGCATGCTGATAAGAGAGAGGTGACACTGCAAGAATAGCAATAGCAATAGCACTTAGACTTATATACACTTCACAGTGCTTTACAGCCCTCTCTAAGTGGTTTACAGAGTCAGCATATTGCCCCAACAATCTGGGTCCTCATTTTACCCACCTCAGAAGGATGGAAGGCTGAGTCAACCTTGAGCCGGTGAGAATCGAACTGCCAAACTGCAGGCAGCCAGCAGTCAGCAGAAATAGCCTGCAGTAATGCATTCTAACCACTGGGCCACTATGGGTCACCATGGCTCAGAATAGGCATTTGACAAATTTAGGTTATCGTTCACTGGGTCAAGGAAGCTGTGTAAATGGGGCAGAGGAATGCAAACTCAACTAGAGAGAAAGAATGGAGCATGACAGAGACTTGAAGTAAACAACCTGAGTCCTGCTATGTGCTAGATTATAACTCTTTCCCAAATTAAGAAAGTGAAGTCTTTGGTCCTCTTACAAAGGCAGTCAGCCTTCATTCAACCTGAGACCTCTTGTTGATATGCACTGATAAGGGTATTAAGGGCTCCTATGAATTACCAGAGAATATAGGGCTCAGGTAGCTGACTACATATATCTTGCCTCATCCTGCTGCTCTGAAGGCCACTTGATACTTTTCCTACAATGTTTCATTAGCTATCTGCAGCAGCAATCATAGCAGAAGCTTTGACTTTCTACTTGCCATGGTCTTGTGCTTCCATGGCATATTGACTCAATGTCTTCCTACTTAGTAGATCCATAAACATCTATAGACAGTGAATAAATGCAGTGCTTTAAACAACGGTGCCATGACTGTTATCTAAAACAATCTTTTAAGTGTATTAGAAAATCGATGTGCCCTAGCTCTAATCTACTGTTACTTCCCTATGGTCAGAAGATAATAATTTTTTCAAAATTACAGAACATAAAAATTACACTGCTCTGAAATTAAATGAACTATTCCCTGCCTCATCCACTGAGATCCTCTGTAAATCCTTTCCTGCTCTTACATGAAATATTCTAAGGCATTGATCTCGGTGATTAGTTTAGTCATTCATTTGTCACGCACAACATCTTGCAAGCATGATGGGAAAAAATAAGAAAAAAGCAAGGCAATTTCTATGCTTTGGCCCTGGTCAAATTTCACAATGATTATTATGAGACTAGGTAATATTAGTTTTTCCAAAACACAGCAACCATATCTGGGTTGCAAAAGCCCAGACAACCATTAGAAAACTGCAAAAGTATCCCTACTGTCATCTAGTGGTAGTCTGGATTTTTGCAACTACCAATACCATTTACTACAGCCTACCTAGATTCATCCTCCCAATTGTAAGGCATATGAGCAAAATCTTGAACTCTGCAAGATATCCCATTTGATATATGGTGGGCTTCTGAACATAAATTACACCATATTTCAGGATACTATAATTCCTTTTCCCTAGCAGCGATTTGCTAATCCACAAGAATACAGGAACCTTTTGAAAAGGCATCAATGAAACTGTAATAACAGCTAGGTTAAAGTAGAATATCCGTGTAAGATCTGCATGTCTTAATGCTATTAGGCATCAATTACTAGTTTCAGAGAGTTACTTAAAACTTGATAGGCAGACATTTTTAAAAATCTTTGAACTAGGGCAATTTATTTTGCCAAGAGTAACATCCAAATAAATCCCATGGATCTCAACATATGTAAATGATTTGGATATACGCGATGACTTTTATTTCTGCAACATCCTTAATTGAGGATATGGGAGAGACAGAAGAAGTGCTTAATTCCTTGGCAAGCACAGACAATTAAAAGGAGAGAGATGAGTCATGGTGATATTTGACTTTGAATTGAGAATACAGCCATTGCACTGTTGACCAGTGTGAGGCTCATTATGGCTACCAGAATGGACTCCAACAAATTCTTACTCACTCTGTTTAGTCAGAGGAACTCCCTGGATAATATGGTGGGAAGGAAAGAAGAGAGATGAATTTTTTTTCAAAAAAGCACATTAGCTATGAGAAATAACACATGAGGACACGCCAGCACAATGCCCCTCCCCTCCCCAAAAACACATGGAGAACATGAGGACGGGGAGTCCTTGTTGCTCTCAAAATCCTCTCAGCCAGAAATGACTTATGATTTCTATTTAACAATGAAACTCATTGACCCTTGGAAATGGGAGAATCTAAGGAGGTGTGCTCAGTTCACCAAAAGATTCTGCCTTCTTGCTTGCTCCCTGCATTGGTAGGAAGATCTGCTGCCTTTCCCTCCTTTGTTGACTGATGGTGGTGCTCTGATGGCAGAAAGAGCGAAAGGGAGAAAGGAAGAAGAAGCACCGAAGACTTCACACTAAGATAGGAAAAAGATAGGAATCTAGGAAGTTGCCTTATATCATCAGATAACCTGATCTACCCATTCATTATTGTCAGCAGCTATAAGCAGCAGATTTACGAAGGAGTTTTAAAGCCCTAGCTCAGTGATGTCTAACGTGCCATCACGTGCCAAAAGTGGGGGGAGAGCAGGGGTGTCGCAAGTGCATGTGCCCACACCCATAATTCAGTGCACCCCGCTCCACTGTGCGACACCCCCCCCGCGCCCTCCCTGCTATTGGCACAGTGGGACCGGAAGGCCCGTTTTTCGCCCTCCCCAGACTCCAGAGCCTTTCTAGGAGCCTGGGGAGGGCAAAAACAGCCTTCCCCAACTCCCCCGGAGGCCCTCCGGAAGCCAGAAACAGCCCATTTCCTGACTTCTGGTGGGCCCGGAACACCCAAAAATCAGCTGGCTTGCATGTGCACATGCGCTGGAGCTGAGCTAGGGCAACACTCGTGTGCCCACAGATATGGCTCTGCGTGCCACCTGTGGCACACATGCCAAAGGTTCGCCATCATGGCCCTAGCTGGAGATGCCATGAATAGAATCTTTGAACTTGTCCATGGTACAACTACTTTTTCAACATGCCTCCAGAAATGGAAAGAGAGCAGTATGTTATCCTTTGGGGATGCTACATTTATTTTTCTTCCTGTTGGTTCCAATGGAGGAAATAAGTAAAACAATGAAAAAAGTGGAGATGGGAAGAATAGTGAAACATCACTCACTTTCTGCTCTCTTGGCACAAGCTCAGCAGGGCATGAAAAACAGCAGTCTTTCCAGCATTCAACTACTTCCTCTTCCCCTAATTGGATTTCTCTGTAAAGGAAAACAGTGTCTGGAAATGCACAATACTCAGTGATAAATGAAGGCCAAAATACACATATCCGGTTTCCAATATTCTGTAACTTAACACTGTTTTCCCTTCTAATAAACCTTTTTATTCAGAATAAATAAGAATCTTGCTTTCTTGCTTGTAAGCTGCTTCAAGGGGCCTGAAATCTTCCTTCAAACATTGAGAAAGTAAGATTAAAAGAGGTTGGTTATACCTTCTCTCTTCTTTTTAAAGAAAGAAGAGTGTTAATATCTCTGGTGTGACTATAATGACTTTAGCTTTAATATCTCTGGTGTGACTTGTCTTTTCTCTAATTAAGGAAGGATGGGCTGAAACCTCTTGTCATATTACCTCTATGCCATGTGACGAGGAGGTAGAATTATCAACATTATTCCATTCTTTACTTATTGACCTTTTAATTAGCAAGATGGCGTAAGTGGTGAGAGCCCTATCTCTATCACATTATGAGGTCAGCAAGAAGCAGGAAGCAGATTAGCAGGAAGACAATTTGTGGGATCCCTCAGATTGGCATATAAGTGGCAGAGCAAGAACAGAGGCATGTGAAAAGGCCATTAGATTCAAATGGTATATAACAGGTGGGCCTATCCTAGTTGAGGATGTCCCTAAGACAAACCTACCTAGCCCAAAGCATGAGACAGGATCAACGTGTACACCCTTGTAGGGTGTACATTTGAGTCCTTCAGCCTTCTAGCCCACAGCCTGACTGTTCCACTATACAGGTTGACACTCTATTACAGTGATGTAATAGAGTTACAGTTAACCTTTTCCGGACCAAGTGCCCAAAGTGCGTGCACACGTGCGTGAATGCGTGTGCATGCACTCAAATCCCCCAAATGCAATGCATGCACGGGCCCCAACTATGCGCCCTGCCCGCCTGCACATGCGTGCAGACCCCTGCACATGCCCCATCCCCCACACATGCACGGCAGAGACCCAAAGACCAGCTGGCCGGCGGGAGGTGTGCGCGCATGCACAGCGGAGCTGAACTGGGGTGATGGCTCACATGCCGTCAGAGAGGGCGCTGTGTGCCACCTCTGGCATGTGTGCCATTAGGTTTGCCATCACATCTCTATTACAATGTTCACCTTGTTTAAAGGTTGTCACTTTTAAAGCGCTCCATGGCTTGGGACCTGGGTATCTACGAGACTGCCTTCTGCCACCAATAGCCTCCCATCGACTGGTACACTCCCATAGAGATGGGCTCCTCCAGGTGCTGTCAGCTAGGCAATGTCAGCTGACGACCCCCAGGGGGAGAGCATTCTCTGTGGGGGGCCCTACCCTCTGGAATGAGCTGCCCCCGGAGATTTGTAGGATTCCCGACCTGCATACCTTTTGTCGCGCCCTAAAAACATTATTATTCCAACAAGCAGGGCTGGCCTAAATAATAATAATATTTTACTATTTTAATGGGTTGTTTTATTAGAGTTTTCGGCCAATTTATTTAATTGTTTTAAATTGCTTTTAATTTTTATATTGTCATGGTTTTATTTCTGGCTGTACACCGCCCTGATTCCTTCGGGAGAAGGGCGGTAAAGAAATTTAATAAAATAAAATAAAATAAATAAATAAAATAAAAGGTAAGTATAATTTAACATAACTAATTTTAAATCTCATATAAAAATTAATGCTGTGGTGAAGAACAACGATGGAGTGATACCAATTGCCATCTGTTTTTGGTAACATCATGAAGACATCATAAAAAAAAAAGATCCTGGGGCACATTCATGCCATGATTAGGGATTTAAGAGGATGAGCCTCCTGTCTCATTCAAAAGGCTGCTAAATCCAGTTGTCAAAAGCACAGTCAAAAGACACACTGTGCTCACCTATATCACTCTCTAAAGCACCTGAAGGTAGGGCAAGAAGCAATGGGTGAAAACTAATCACGGAGAGAACCAATTTAAAACTAAAGAGAAATTTCCTGACAGTTAGAACAATTAATCAGTGGAACAACTTTGTTGTGGATGCTCAAACCCTGGAGGCTTTTAAGAAGAGATTGGACAACCATTTGTCTGAAATGTTATGGGATTTCTTGTTTGAGCAGGTAGATAGACTAGAAGACCTCCAAGGTCTCTTCAAACTTTGTTATTTTATTAAAAAACAGCTAATCCTGGCAGGATTATTTGGGACTAATCTATTGAAATGAAGCAGGACTGATCAGGAACATCAGCTGTGCACAGTTAGAGCCAACCAAGGGTATTTAAGAATCATCCTACTTGTGAAGCTTTCTAGGGATTCCTATTTTAGAATTCTTAGATCCAAAGAGCTTCTTTGGGGTTTGAATGATGTCCTTAAATTCTCTCTATTTTGGTTTCTTTGGCTGCTTCCTGGTTTGTAAATCTTCTTGTAACTGTATGAAATTTCTGACTCAATTTACAACTTTGTGATAAAATTTTCAGATTTACCATAATCTTAATCCAGGCAAGCATTGCGGTTGATGAGGCCTTAGATACACTGAAACCCACTAATTTCAGTGGAACAAAAATCAGTTGTGTTATAGTGGGTTTTTTATTGCTCATTACTTGGTTGGTTGATTTTTAAATAAAGTAGAGAATAAAATAGTTTACAATACTGTGGGGAAACTACTTAACTTTTATTTTTAGATAGTCCAGATAAAATGTCTGTGTTCTAAAGAATATGTTCTTTTTTATAAATGTATGTTAGCCATGCGATTAACAGTCACATAGGGATTTGAAATTAAATAGCTTTCAGGGAACATTGTTTTATTGTACTATCAAAAGTTATGGCAATTGTTTCATTTAGATTATGGAGTAGGAGTAGAAGTTTAAGCCACTTTTCCCCTTGTGCTACTATACCAATCATAATTCATCCTGTAGGCCAATCTTTAACTTTCAGAAATTAGTGAAGAAGATTTTAGATTTTGAGAGAGAAATACTAGGATTGAGCCAAATATGGAAACAAAAACCCTAAGTGTTGCTCTTCTCAACACTTAGTCCAAATGGCATTTAGATTTTACACGGTTGACATATCACTCCAATTAAAATTTTAAACTTATGAAAACCAGTATAAATAGATGTTGGAAGGATTGCCAAGGCAAAAATACTTTTTGTATGCTCTAACTATCTTTAAATGTCATTAAATATTTGGATATGGTGTTTTAGGAAATTGTACTATTACATATGAAAAATAGAAAAAGAAACATATCTAAGTCTCTTGCTGTTATTTTCTGGTAAGAATAGAAATCTGAAAAGCAAGGCACCATTAATATATTCATTTATTTATTAATGATTGGCAGATTAGAAACCAAACCATATTGGTAACCTGTAGAAAGGGCATCTGAGAATGGACTTGATAATGCTTCAATGGAAAAATTAACGCATCACTTGAAATCACCAAAAGGAAAAGAGACAAATGGTTGTTTCCATAATTCTTTTATAAAGTCATTACCATACTGAAAAAAACCAGAACCATCTAAATCATATTATGAGATACTATGGAAAATACAAATCTTGCAAATGCAATATATTAGTGTAATGTCCTTGCTTTGTAAGACATTAAAATACATTGGCTTAATCTGTGGGATGTTATTGTTTATAGAGCTGTTAACATAAACAATTTATTACTTAATTTAAAACATGACCTCATGGTAATCACATTAGTAATACAACATATATTTAGGTCTTCGCTGCAGGAGGCTCAGCTCTAGCTGAAAAGTGAAATCTACTGTAGAATTTCAATGTGAAGTTATTCAAATTTTGCCCTTCATATATCATGACATTACAGGTAATGCTTGACTTACAATCATTCATTTAGTGACTCTTCGAAGTTACAATGGCACTGAAAAAAATTGACATGATTGTTTTTCATATGATCGTTGCAACATCCTCTTGGTCATGTGATCAGATGCTCAGCAACTGATTCATATTTATGACAGTTGCAGGGTCCCGGGGCCATGAGATCATCTTTTGTGACCTTCTGACAAGGAAAGTCAATGGGATTCACATAACCGTGTTACTAACTTAATAACCACAGTGATTCACTTAGCAACGTTGGCAAAAAGATCATAAAAAGGGGCAAAATTTACTTAACAGCTGTCTTGCTCAGCAACAGAAAGTTTGGGCTCAATTGTGATCATAAATCAAGAAATGCTATATTTTTAGTGTACAGTAGGTCTATATGTGAAAGGCAATTTTAAATCTTGTGTTCTTGTATAGATATATTTAGAGGGCTGGGTAAAATGTGTGTGGATCAGAAGAAATTTAGTGCAAAATTTTCATTTCTCATCACAGGTCCAATAAATCTAGAGGAAATTAGTTCCTCTAATGTGTTTAAGAAATCCACTGTGCAAGTTCTGATTATTATGTTTCACTGATTACAATAGAACAAAGGTAGATAAGCTTTCTTTGAAGTTGAGCTCTAGTTTTAAGGTAGAAGTGGGTTTTACAACTAGACCAGGAATGTTTGAGACACAGATCAAGTATTCATTGGGCCCTTTGCTGCATTCTTATGGCAAAGTAGTATCTATATAGTACATTTACCATCATGGGGCTCAATTTGTTCTCCTCAGCCATCATGGGGTCATTAGTTATGTCAGTGTTTTTCCACCTGGCAACTTTAAAATGTGCACTTCAATTCCAAAATTCCCCAGCTGGTTGAAGTCCACACATCTTAAAGATGCAAAGACTGAAAAATGCTGAGCTACTGTATATTGACTGGGGATGATGGGAGCAGGAATTCAATACATTTGAGGCACCAAACTGTGGAAAGCTGTCCTGCAAAACCAATAGGGTTCCACCTGATTCCTCCAGTTGTTTGTGATTCAAGGAGGTCACTAACATAGCACCTGTCTTGACTCAAAAGAGATTTTGGATCAGGGATGGAAAATTCCAAGTATGGGATAATCTGACACTTTCCTTTACAAGTCTGCTTTCAGTAATGAAACAAAATATAGCCATAAGTGACAGAAAAGGAAATGATTTTTTACTTTTTACTGAGCCTGCCAATAATCTAGAGAGGAAATTAAGTCAGAGGGAGAAGGGAGAAAAGACAAATATTTGGAGGTCTTTTGACGGTTAAAGCTACCGATGGCCGAAAAGTTTGTTTAATTGTAGGATTGAGAGTCTGTTCAACTGTCAGTGCAACATTCAAAATTGCCATTTGGATTTAAGTTCTACGTGGTCAGTTGTTTATGAAATGCTGACATCTTCTGTCTTCATTTCTCACACAACAAACCCACACACACGCAAACATCTTTAAAAATATGGGGTTTTTTTGGGGGGGGTGTCCTGTTATACTCATTAATTTTTCCATGTGTTTTATTTAGTTCATTTAGTGCAAGGATTTCAAAATCAAATGTGTTGTTTCTTCTTGTGAGAGAACTTTCTTTCCTTTGGTCTTTTGTTCCAGTTTCCCGTTTTCGTTCTTCTTGTCTGGCAGAGGCCTCCCTCCCTCATTACTCTTCCTTAGCAAAGAGAGCTTGCCTGCCTGCCTGTTTGTTCATTACCTTTCCCACTCCTCACTTGGCTGACAGACCTTTGCAGAATGCAGCCAGACCAAGCCCTCCTCCACAGTGGATGTCTCCTTTCTTCTCTTGGGCAGGCCCAACCTCCTGGCCTGCCTTCCCTGGCCAAGACTCATCTCCCCACTGTACTTCCTTGGAGAGCTTGGTATCATCTCGGAAGCAGGCTCCAGCCTGGGATGCAAGAGTGAGTGGGTTTCCTTGAGAGTGGCACCACTTAGCAGAAAGTTCTTCAAGTGCTGGCTGGATGACCTAGCCAACTAAGCCCTGCTGTTGTCAGAAGATTCACCAAGTTTGGCTAAGGTGAATTGTGAGGCTCCCACTACCAAGCCTGGACTGCTTCCCATACCCACCTTCGATATCTACGTATGGCTTAGCATCTTGATTTTGATGGGCAGAATCTTCAGCACCATCATGTTATTTTTGCAGACCTGTATGCAACAGAAGTGCTCCAACACTAGAAGTTTTTAAGAAGAGTCTGGACAACCATTTGTCTGAAATGGTATAGGGTTTCCTGCCTAAGCAGGGGGTTGGACTAGAAGACCTCCAAGGTCCCTTCCAACTTATTCTATTATATTCTGTTCTATTGTATGGCAGGGTAAGATGCTGGGATGCATACAGGTTTCACGAATTGGTCTTGAGATTAAGGAAGTTTTGTTTGGGTGCCAATTCCATGCAAAATGTTACTTAGACACTGAGAAGTTTATCTAATTAAGGCATTTGTAAGCAGGCACATTTGCTTTTTGGAGAAAATATATAAGAGAAAGCTTTGCTAGACAATGGGGAGGCTGGTATTATGGTTGTGCTGCACACCAAAGGTACGGTGTATCAGGAGACCTAACCCTGGAAGAAAGTGAAATCTCAACAGCCAGCAGGATCAAAAAAGGAGCAGTGCAGAGCAGCCTGGTTTGTAAAAAGAATTATATTTGGAGAGGAAAGACCAGAAATCAGTGAGAAAAGCTTGACCAAGAGTCTGGAATTCCCCAAAAAGTTTGGGAAAGAGTTGTTTCACTCTTTTTTTCTGTCCTCCTCTGTAAGCTAACACTATACCCAGAAGTGAACTGTCTGATAAACTGAGCATAAGATGAAAATATTAAGGATCCAACCAGCCTTTTACCTGAAATCAAGACTGATTGAACTGGCCAAGGATTTAATCCATCCTCACCCATGGCAGGTCACTTGGTAATTTTGGCCCAATCACTCCACTTAACTCACAGCAGAGGTGGGTTTCAGCAGGTTCTGACCAGTTCTGGAGAAAATTTTGTTCTGGTAGCAAAAATTTTGAGTAGTTCAGAGAACCAGTAGTAAAAATTTTGACTGGCACCACCCCCATCTATTCTCTGCTTCCCAAGTCCCAGCTGATCTGGAAGAAATGGGGATTTTACAGTAACCTTCCCCTGGATAGGGGAGGGAATGGAGATTTTACAGTATCCTTCCCCTGCCATGCCCACCAAGCCACACCCACCAAGCCAAGCCATGCCCACCAAGCCACACCCACAGAATCGGTAGTAAAAAAATTTGAAACCCACCATTGACTCACAGGTCTGGGAAGACAAAAGGTAGGAGAGAGCACTGCTAGTTTGAAAGGTAGAAAAGGAAGGATATAACTCTAGCAAACAAGTTAGCAAAGGACATTTGTTGGTCAAGAATAAAAAAAGATGCTAAAAGAGGCACTCGGGGCAGTTCATAATAGCTGTCCATTACATAGTAACAAGGAATTAGCCATTACTGGGGGCGGGGGGGGGGAGTCAGTCATGTGGGTAGTCCATTAAATCTGTGTCCCTCCAAGATTTGTGGGTTTATTTCTCAGAAGAATGGTTTCAGGAAGATAACTCACTCTTTCTCATAAATAAACAAGGCTTTTGTGCCAAGGCCTTCAACAGTTTCACCCCTCCTGCTTGGTCTTTTTCATTCTTCCAAGATACTTTTTTAAAAAAACCTTCAAATTATAGCCAGACTTCTGCTGACAATCACCCCCAAGCAGACCTTGTTTAAAGATCGCTCAGATTATATGCATTCTTGTTAAATGACAACCCTCTATAGCTCTTCATTTCAGAAAATAGAAAGTGGCTCGGCTCCCAAGTTTATCAGAAGGGCAGCCAAATGCTAAATTATGCTGTAAGCTCTTGAACTAAGACACTACATTAATCAATGGGTCTTCTGGGCTGGTACGTTTAGAATATGAGAAAGAATGGTACTACCTCTCACAGCAGACACACATGTCCCCTGGTCATTGCCTACTCTAATAGAGTCAGGAATATGATCAAGGTTCAAAGAGAAATTCAATATTTGAGTTGTTTATTGCCCCCATGCCAATAATGTTTAGAAGGTCCTGGAAAACGTGGTTATTTCCTATGGCCCTGGGGGAGGGTCACTGATGGGTTGCCCCTGGTTCACACCAGTTCTATAGAACCAGTAGTAAAACCAGCGGGAGGCTCCACCCACTGATCCTGACATCATCAAAATGCTTCTGCCCTTGCTCAGAAGAGTGTGTGTGCGTGCAAGCAAAGCATGCACGCCCGCGCAGCCCCGTTGCAAACCGGTAGTAAAGGTAAGTAAAACTCACCCTTGGTGAGGGTTGAGGGGCAAGGATTTTTTATGCTAAGTTGAAGGTATTTTTCTAGATAAATATCATTCTATTTTTGGTATTTGGTTTTTATCATTTTAATGTTATTCACCACCCAGAGTATTCATGAAGTTGGACAGCTTTCTGAATTAAATAAATAAATGTATTTGAATTTGAATCATACACACACACAATGTCTTCTTGAGGTGGCACAGTGGTTAGAGTGCAGCACTGCAGGCTACTCCAGCTGACTGCTAGCTGCAGTCAGCAGTTCAAATCTCACCGGCTCAAGGTTGACTGAGCCTTCCATCCTTCCAAGGTCGGTAAAATGAGGACCCAGATTGTTGGGGGCAATATGCTGACTCTGTAAACCACTTAGAGAGAGCTGTAAAAGCACTATGAAGCGGTATGTAAGTCTAAGTGCTATTGCTATTGGTGGGTAGGTGGTGCATTTATAGAGATATAGTGATCTCCTCCTTTAAGGGTTAAATGCCTTCTGTGAGCAGAAATGTTTGGGATATTCTAATTTAGAAGAAGAATAAAGACAACTAGAACACTTGTTGAAATCAAGGGGCAGCCAAAATAATGGATCCATTTTGAATATGCATTAAATTTGCCATTTCTCATAAGGGGACATTTGTACCTACTCATCAATTTTAAAGCCCCTCCCTCCTTTCCTATCAGCCTTCATTATTTAAAGGGAGATTTAAATTAGGCATCCTTCTGGGAAAAGCAACCCTCTCCAACCATATGCCTTCCAAGTGAGTTGGGAGGTCACCTCCTTCTCCAGACCAGTTAGCTGGCCCATCTGGAAGCTGCCGGCCAATCCCTTCACAGGACACCCTGTGAAACAAGGCTGAGCTTGAGAATGCTTTTGAATACTGATTACCTTTGTGAACTGGCCATGCAAAGTTTTGGAGGAAGGCAGCACTGCTGCTTTTAGCCCAGTTTTAGAAGAATTCTCTGAAGCATCTGGTGAGTAAGACCTATGAATAACTAAAAGAGAGCCAGTTTGAAATCATGGTTAAGACATCAGGCCAGGAACTGGGAGACTCTGAGTTCATCCCACATTAGAAGCCAGCCAAGTGATCCTGGACCAGTCACTCACTCTCATCCTTAGAGAACAGGTAATAGGAAGCCACTTCTGAAAAACCTTGCCAAGGAAACTGCAGGGACTAGTCCAGGTAGTCACCAGTAGTACAACCCCTCCCCCCTGATTTTATAAACAAATTAACAAATATAAACTCAAACATAAACTTCTAGGTAAAACGCTATTACAGGACAGGCTATTTTGTATTAAAAAATGGAGACCTGCCTCTTGCATTCAACTTTGATGGAGAATTCTAAAAAAGAGCCCTATATCAGGCCAGGTTAGTTCTCTGATGACCAGCCTTGCACCTGGCTCTCCAGGGATGCTGAAAAAACCTACGTGACTTTTTTCATGGGGTTCACTAGGAAACTGGACCTGGGATGATCTCCATGCAAAGCACCCATCCACCACTAAACTAAATTCCTTCTAAAGGAAGAGGCTAAGTCCAGAGTCACCTGATTTGTGAGATGGGCAGCTATATAAATTGAAAAATAAAAACATACTAGTCCTTTGTTACTAATCTTACTTTATTTTTGTTTGCAAGACAAACTAATCCAAGGATTGCCCTAGGGTGTAGTAAAACAAACAAACAAACAAACCTCAAGGTAACAGATATGACATTACAATTGAAGCTCTGCCTCTTTATCATGTGTGTCACAATTTTAGCCAAACTCTGATTATACTATTCTGCCCACCACCTTGACTTTTCCAGTCATACACTTAGGACACCCCTGCACTAATTTATCATCATATCCTTTATGGGAGTTGAAGCAAAAATGAAAAAGCATATCTCAAAAAATACATATCTCAAAAAAATCTCAAAAAAAAGGGACTGCGTGCTGTACAACGGACGATAGACTCTGTGTCATTCCCCCTTTCTCGGGAAACCAAGATCAAAAATCCCTAGATCAATCCTGGGCAATCCCCTTAGCCTCCAGGCGGTTCTCAAACTCTCTGCGGCATGGCTTTTTGAAAACAAATAAAATAATTCCATATTTATTGGATAGGAAGGAGTGTCTTTTTCCCCAAATAATTACCTGTGAATTGAGAAGCCATCTTATATCCATAGGTAAAGCTGAAAACCTTAAAGAAACAAAGGAATTAACAAAGGCTTGCAAACATCACTGTTGCAAAGAATGGCTGTGCTTGCAGATTGGCCTGAGTTTAATTGCTGGCTGGAAATGGCTGTTTGGTGAATTGCCCTTTTTGAAATTATCAAACAGGGCTTGGCTCCCTTTCGTTGCTTTCTCTCTGCTGTTCTTCTTAGCTTATGTCCATCCAGTCTTGTTCCTCCCTTTCTCTTCTCTTCTCTTCTCTTCTCTTCTCTTCTCTTCTCTTCTCTTCTCTTCTCTTCTCTTCTCTTCTCTTCTCTTCTCTTCTCTTCTCTTCTCTTC
>WNWU01000018.1:10427676-10471382 GCA_012654045.1 Ptyas mucosa | reverse complement strand
TCTCTTCTCTTCTCTTCTCTTCTCTTCTCTTCTCTTCTCTTCTCTTCCCTTCCCTTCCCTTCCCTTCCCTTCCCTTCCCTTCCCTTCCCTTCCCTTCCCTTCCAAATACAGCTATTCCTCATCCTTGCCCTGCTCTGATCTTTTGTTCTTTTTGGCTGTTTCTCCTGGAAGAAGAGATGGGAGTGTGTGGGCATGTGTGTATATAATTCTCTCCGCGGGTGTTTTCGGTATGAGACAACAGTTGGCTTATCCACAGATCAAATCATTTTGTAAATAAGGTGCTTTATTTTATAGGCATTTAATTTCAATTAATAACTTTTAATTTAATTAACTGATTTGCTTTGCCCTGGCTCTGCCTTTGGTTGAGGGCTGTAATATATACATGTGCACAGACATTCCTGTGTCACATGCATGTTCATTGGGGGAAAATGGCTTCAGTAGCAGCCCTCCTCCTTAGGAACAGCTTGCCCCCTGAAGCCATGTATAACCTCCACAGTCATGGCTTTCAAAAAACAAAAGAAAGCAGGGCTCTTATAGAGGCTTCAGGTTTATTATATTGTGACACCATTTTTAAAATTCTGAAATTTTTAACTAATATTTTATTTTAATTTTCTTAGGTTTTGCCCATTTTGATGAACTCTGTAAACTTCACACCAACTAGCTGGATTCAGGCAGACAAGTTTTACAAATAAATACATAAACATTTTTGAGATCAATCATCGTAGCCTCACTTTGTCCAGGAGAGATGTTCTTAGAATTCCTAGCCAGGAGAGGCAGCACCAGGGGTGAAATCTAAAATTTGTTGTTACCAGTTCTGTGGGCGTGGCTTGGTGGGGGGGGTAATGTGACTGGGTGGGCGTGATCAATTTTTTTTTTACTTTTAAAACCATTTTTTACATGTAAAACCATGTAAAAAAATGCTTTCAAAAGGCTGTGATGATCCCAGCTGAGTTGCCTGATCTGCAGGCAACTCAGCTGGGATCATCAGAGCTTGGATCGTCAGAGCCATTTAAAAGAAATAAAAGGCTCTGATGACTGCGTGGCTCAGCTGGGCATGGAGGTGCGGGCAGGGATTTTTGCTTCCGGTTCTCTGAACTGCCCGCCGCCATCACTACTACTTGCCTGAGCAGGTCCGAACGGGAGCATTTCACCCCTGGACAGCACCCATGTTGACTGGGAATTTTATTCCCAGTCAACATGGGAATAAGATGGGAATAAGAGTCTGCATATCTTAAGGATGCTAGTTTGGTAACTGTGTTTCTCTTTCCGCAAGTCCATTCTTATTTATGAAGCTCATGGATACAAACAAGGACGATGCAGGCATATGGGCAAATTTGCACTGATAAAGAATGTTTGTAGCTCAGGGTTGAAATGAAGGGTCCTTGGTGTTCTCTGAGCTTGGTTGTTTTCTTGCACGTTTCATTACCCAAACTAGGTAACATCATTTATATTTGCACTATTATGGAAAACAACATCCATTGTGGCCCACATTACATGTCCACTTGTTGTGCAATCTTTGCTGATGCATGAAGCATGAGCAGAAAGTCATTCAATCTATGAGAAGAGGAAGTGGACACTTTAATGGATACGTGATCAGATTTGCTCGTATAGTATAAACAAATCAGTTCTCAAAGACTATCTTGTTTGAACATACATGATCAGAAGGGTGGACTTAATGACGTATGCCTGCAAAATATTTATATCAAAATAGAAGTATGTTTACAAAATGAACAAGAAAAAAGGAAGCCAAATCAGCTGCCATGATAATCAGTTATGCCGTTTAAGCAAAGGATATATCTACACTTGTTATACCGTAATCCAAAAATCTACTGGAGTTTTTGTACTTGCAAAACAAGTAAAGGCCCCATTTGCATGCCGTGTTACACCATCAAAAACTTTTGCACTATTTTCTTCCTTGACTTCTTTTCCGCCCTTGACTTGATGTTCACAATACATCTTGCTATCAGATTCCATAGTTTGGAGAATAAACCAACTTTTGGACATGATGAAAAAATATTTATTCAGATGATTATCATGGCTGATTAAAGTTGCAAGGGAGCAGCCATTATCCTAAACCAGGGGTATCAAATTCGATTTCATTGCAGGCCGCATCAGGGTTGTGTTTGATCTCAGGAGGTGGGGGGAGCAGGGGACGTGGCCAGCTCGACATCACTCATGTTGGGGGCGCCTGTGGCAGCCTGAGCACTCTGCCAGAAAAAAACAGAGCTCAGGAGTGCCATGTGCAGCCCTCCCGAGCTCCGTTTTTGCTGGCAGAGGGTTACAGGAGGCCACTGCACCAGAAAACGGAGCTGGGGAGGGTCGCACCCAGTCATCCCAAGATCTGTTTTTGCTGGCAGAGGGACTGCAAGCCAGTCTTTCACTGTTTCCAGGGTGGCCCTGTGGGCCAGATCTAAGTATCCCATGGGCCGAATCCGGCCCGTGGGCCTTGAGTTTGACACCCATGTCCTAAATCCTTTTGGCCAGTACCATTTTTTCTGAGCCACGATAGATATGTAATTTGCTTTCAGACTGATAATCCTCCTTCCATCCAATGCATAAATAACTGATAACCACTTATACATCTCTATTTTTGTAGTTAAGAAATAGACCTGGGTAAGTAAAATTAACACTGAACCATTAAAACGTCATAGAACAAGCTGCAGATAACATTTTAAGCACCATTTATTTCAATGAGAGAATGGCTCATCTACTTAATACTTTCCACTGGAAAATGGAAAGCAATGTGACAGTATATAGGTTATCACCTACTTTAGCATCCTCTCTTTGCCTAAACACATCTTATTACATTTGAAGCTTTGAACTAGTTTTATAAGGCATCTCTACATAATATTGAAGTCATTATGCTAATTTGAAAAATAAAGGTCCTCTAAAGAACCTCCGTTCCTTTCTGATTCTTTTATCATTGCTAATGTGATCCTCCCCCCTGACACCTCCCATTTGATCTGTGTCCTTTTGGATTTTGTTATAGTTTTTATTACTCTTGGAAGCAACCAGCTATTCAAATGTCACCCGGATTGATTGAGATGCCCCAGATATTACAAACTGCACTGTTCACTTTCTGACCAGGCCAATGGTACAAGAGGGAACTTTTTGAAACGTTCATTTCTAGGCATCTTCGTATTTAGGCTGATGGTAACTGGTTATATAAAACTCAGAGCTTTTTCAATGTCTGATGTTTTCAGCAGAATAGAAAGATGGCCTTCCAGATAACCATACTAGTCTTACAATAAGCTTTGCACTAACCAGCTTGCTACCTTCCAGATGTGCAGAGCTACAAATCCATATGGATTAGGGTTTCTATGTGTTGTGGTTGAAAACATATTGAGTTTAGCAGTTGGCAGAAGGTTTCTTGAGTTTTGATGATGAAATTAATGACAATTTCAGTCCAGGCCTTTTGGCTGTGAAACTATAATTCAACTATATAAATAAAATTGGCCTCGTGTAGCAGGGATTCCTATATAGTTTAATCAGTTCAAATTTCTAAATCTAGATGGAATTGCAGACAATGTCACTTTGACATGGATAGACGTAGATTGGGAGCAGGGAAAGTCTTTAATATAAAACTGAGGTGTTTTGCTGATAATCTAAACATATTTCAGTTTAGCTTAAAATAATACAGCTTTGTTTAAATGAATAAAATTTAAATTAGTTAATTAAATAAATCAAATTAAATTAATTCAGCTTGCTTAAAAATAATAAAATCTTCTTGTAAAGAAAGGAACAATGTGTTTCCTAAAAGAATGCTCAGTTTTAATCAATAGTTACTAAATTCCCAAGGAAATAGTTTAGAGAGGTTTGGCTTTTGGTTTAATTCATAGTGGTTGAAGGAATAACTAAAAATCTCAGTTTAATAATTTGAATGATAAGCTCCAAACACATTTCAGTGTTAGAAGTGCTAGAAGAATCTTTCTCCTTATTAAAAAAAATTAAGTGTTTCCATATGTGAGTTTATATTCAGACTTTAAAGGAACACTGAAATCTTTGTCTAAGGCAAAAAGGGAGGAGAATGTAAGCTACCCATTTTTTAAATGGAATATATTGGTGAAAAAACCAAGCTACATAGAACCCTCTAGGCCTAGGGTATGAGCGCATCATTATTGTAATGCTGTAATTTCCAGTTCGTAGTGCTGGAGAGAGACTATACTGGCTACTGCTACTGTGAATCCTCAGATTTTTTGCAAGGGAATTATTGCTGTTGTCTCACTGCTGTTAAGACTTTTCTCAACAAAGTTGGAAGGAACAAATAATTTAGTAGCACCATAATGGTACAGTGTTTCAGTGGAATTCCAAGCACTGTGCCCAAATTCTTTCCATCAATAAATTTATCTAACATTGAAAGCATATAATGTAGCTGAAGTAATTAAATGTGGCACCTGTTTTGTACTGTGTATGTAAATTTGTCTCTTGATTAAGAGAAACTTGTAATGTTTTAAATGTTTTTAACAATGAATAAAGTTTTGTTTTTAAAATTAAAAAAATAAAATAAATGTGGCACCTGGTACAGATGCATTTCATGTTAGGTTTGTTACAATTGAATGTCCCAATATCTTGCTACATTCGAAAGGTGCTTTTTTAAAAAAAGTAAATGCAATGTTTTCAGGATTCCAGCAGAACCATGCCAATAGTACTGCAACATGCCAAAGACCATATGTGATATAAAAGGGTTTATTATTGTCTATCTTTGGAACCGAAATTTGTCATTTTGGAACTGAAGCCCATTTGCACTGTTATGGCAGTGATGCATTAAACCCAATCCTGGTGCTTCAAACACTGGATGCCCCTCTAAGCATTTTGTTACTTCGGCTTTCTGCATTAAGTCTATTTCTGTCCCAAAGATTCCATTCACTTGTTTTATTTGGTCTCTTTACTGAAACACCCAGCTTGACCCAGCAGGCTCAATCTCTTTAACTGTGTTTATATGATAAAGTTGAAAGGATCCAAAGACACCTTCTGCAATATGGGTCAGTTCTGTATGTCTTCACTCTCTTAATTCACCAAGCCAACAAAAGAGGAGAGGGGAAGAAATTGGGCCAAAGAGAAAGTGTAGCTAAGCACATTATTCTAGAATATATATTTGCTATCACAGAAGCCAAGTCACCCACTGATTACAACCTAGTCTTGACCTTGGTAAAAAACATGTTCTTTACCCAAATATGGTAAGCAGGCAGGAAAATGTATTAGGATTAAAGCAGCAACTGCTTACAAGGGAAAAAAATGCAAGCTACTGCCAAAATGAGACTTTAAGGCAAAAATTACAAAAGTATGATCATTAAAAACAGATAAACCCAAGCACATTAGGAAAATAATAAGATGGTGGATCAAGAAGAATTATTACTATCACTGGCAGGGCAAAGAAGAGAATAAAAATTGACTTCTTAACTGGAACAGAGCAGAGTGAAATCAGATAATGTTTTTTTTACAAGATTTTGCTTGAAAGAACTGGAGAAAAAATGCCTCACGTCCCTATTAGACCTCTGTTTTCTAAATCTACTCTGGAGGAAGGCCACTTTTTATAATTTTATTTGAACACAATGATCAACAAAATATTGAAATTAATAAACAGCTTGAGATAAGTAACACTGACTACACAAGTGTAATAATTATTCCAGAATAAATTTCAGTGTACAGGTAGTCCTTTGTTGCTAAATGAAACATTTAAGTGAATTTTGCCCTATTTTACGATCTTTCTTGCCACAGTTGTTAAGTGAATCACAGAAGCTGTTTAAATTTGTAACAGTTATTAAGTGAATCTAGTTTCCCCATTGACTTTGTCTGTCAGAAGGTCCCAAAAGCTGATCACAAGGCCCCAAGGCATTGCAAATATGAGTCAATTGTCTAGTAGCTGAATTTTGATCATGTGACCACAAGGATGCTGCAATGGTTGTTAAGTGTGAAAAATGGTCGGTCACTTTTTTCAGTGCTTTTGTAACTTCGAACAGTCACTAAATGAACTGTTGTAATTTGAGGAGTATGTGTACATGTTCCAGAATGGAAAAAAGATAGAAGCCTACTTCAAGTGGAGTCCGTTACCTAGCATCTTGGGTACCCACTTGCAAAAACTCCAATTTGCTTCTGTATGCAAATAAATTTCTAGTTGACTATCATCAAAGGATTTCTGCATGGAGTACAGTAATAACATTTACAATGTTCATTCCCTATTACTTATGTATCCCGGTCACATTTTTATGGTGGCAGCTCGCCAGATGAAGAAGGATATCAGTCAGTTTCCATCTATATGCAGTTCTTGCATTAGAATAGGTTGATAATAACACGACACATAAAAACATTAGTTTGAACTTCTATTTCTACATTAACAAATTTTGTTGAAAGATACCCAATTAATTTTCCAGATTCTTCAACATTGCATCTTGCCAACAACTCCAATTATAATCACCATTTTAATATTTCTTAAGATGTCATTAGGTACGTTGCTTTCCTTATGCCCTGTAGATTGCTGTGAAATTATTCTGGGCTAGGAGAATATTCTACATCATTCAGAGAAGGGTTCTTCATAAATTGCTTAATGGAAGAGCAAATCATTGTCTTTCATTGGACGACTGACTCTTGATTATTAAAATAAAAATGTATGGCAATTTATTGAGCTTTTCTGTATTTTTAATGCAGATATCAAAATGTAATACATGGAGTTCCTTTGCCAGGTCATTTTTCAAGTTCAACAATTAGGAAGCTAGTTTGTTTTGGATGAGACAATATTCTCTCTGAAGGAAAATATGTATATTTTTGAGATTGTAGTTGATTCTGCTCTGCCACTGGAGCTCACATGATGGCAAGCGGCAAGGGAGCTCACAGCCAACTTTGCTGGCTCTATCAGCTATGATACTATGTAGGCTAGGCTCAGAAATCTCAGTAGACTATTCCACAATAAGGACTTCTTTTTCACAGATTAAATTGTATATCAAAATTAGCTTTCCAAAGCAGATCATCCATTTGAATTAACTGTCTCCAATCTATCAATGTGATGGGTTCTCCCCACCCCTACCCTCTATATCTGCCTGTGCTAATTAGAACAGCTCACCTTGGTTTTTGGGTGGCTTCAACGAACTAAGTCACTGTTCAACACTGGGGTCTATATAATAGTCTATTGCAATGGACAGTGCATTGGGGTCTTGTTGAACTTAATCTGGGTCCTGCAATGAGTACAGAACACATTAATCCAATTATTAGATAGGACCTCTGGGCCTGAAAGTACTAGACTGGCTGTTTGTAAGCTATCAAGCCCAATTTAAGGTGCTGACATTGCCATGTCCAATACCACCTCACCCACCCAAGAGGCAAACATAAGTCTTACAGCATAAGTCAGGAGGAATGTTTCTTGGTGGATGGCACCCCCTTGTTTTAAATCACAAAAAGCATGCCTCTTTACCCAAATGTCTCCAACACATACTGCAATACATTTATTTTAATTTTTGTATTTAGGTTAGATTTTTTTTTAATTTAAAATTTTACCTAGTTCGCTCTGGCAAGTTTTAAAACACATAAATATTAGCAATAATATATGACATACAGAGATAGTGTATGTGCACGTATACAGACACAAATACACAGATACATGTAAGTACCTATTTCATAGTGGAAGCTTGCCTGTTTGAATAAAAAGATTTCCATTATAATGGGATTTAATTTTTAGTTTCAGTTCCTTCACTATTTCACAAATGCTCCTCTATATCAATGAAACTAGGAAAGGTTGTATTGAGCAATGCAGTTCAGTGACACTATTATGCAGATGATGTCCAATTGTATTCTAGTTGTACATCTAAACCTAAGACAGCTACTCAAATTCTGGAGACCCAATGGTAACTTGCCTCCTTACCATGAACTCCGTAGATGGTAACTGCTTCCAGGTTTTACCACTTTTCCTAATATAGCCAACTGTTTTAAGGATAATTTCAGCATGTGGTTGACTTTATTTGAGCATTTGTTATGAAGAAATATATGTAAAACAACAAAAAAAGCAATGTCATCATTCTTGGAAACTAATGCCATATTTGAAAAGGAACTTGATTTCAAACAAGTTGGGGTTATTAAAAGGAAAAGGTCTCTAGTAGTCAATCTGTCTCAAAAAAACAGAAGAACAAACATCACCAAATAGTATAAAATCCAGATCAGATGCAAGAAGAGTGTTTTTAGTGAAATCACTGTACTAACAAGTCAAACACAAACATAACAAGTAAAGGTTTATCGGAAAAAGCATTTTAAACTATATCAGTAGGATCTCACAGTAATATTATTGCCAGAAATTCACAGTAGAAATTATTCTGAATAGAACCTGATATTTGAATGGAGCACCATTTTCTTTTTACAGTAAGGAATAAAAAATATATTGGTTTTAAAATTTAGAACTTCAGACCTTATATAACATTCCAGTTTCAATTCAACTAATTATTTCTTTTTCTCATACAATATAAAATAAATATTACTTTTCTGGAAGAATATGCAATTTCCAGTTGTTAAAAATGGAGCCAGTACTGTATGTTTTTTTTAAATGAAATGAACAACAAAATGACAAAAAATAACCCACTCTATTTTAATAGTGCTACAGATCACTTTGAAGGGTGAAATTGCTCAACCCTAGAACAATGATATTATCTCAAGGAAAGGAATCCTACATCTTTGCAGCAACTAGTATCTCAAGGGGTTTGGGAAAATCAAATCCAAAATTCCTGCCAGCGGCAAGAAGTTGAAGTGGATTTGCAACTGGAAAAGTACTTAACCCTGACGATCAATTAAGTCAATAATGGACAGTTAAAGAAATGTATCCATTTCCTCCAGAAAATGAAGTATTGCTAAAATGTAGCTGCATGCCTAAAATATATGTGATATAAATTGATCCAGTTAAGACACTATATGCATTCATTCAATATGAGAATATCATGTTCTTTAGCTCTGATGACTATACCGTAAAAATCTAGTATCTGCATAACAAGAATACTTGGAAATGGATGTCCTTTGAATTTTAGATAATTACATTGATGTTGAGATTTGGTGGTATGACCAGCAAGAATTCAGCTGCAAATTATTTAAAAGTTTTGTCTGGCCTATATCCTCTCTCCCCTCCAAAAACTCAAGACAATAGTACCTATATAGCACTCTCGTCTCACCACAACCATCCTATGGAATAAGTTAGCTTGTCTAATGAATCTATATTTATTTATTAAATTTATTTTATTTATTAAATAAAATAAAATAAATAAATATATTTATTAAATATATTTTGCCATGGGGCTACTTTAGGAATGGAATGTATAGCTGCGAGTAGATTTGACCCTGTTTCCAAAGTCCAAAAAATGTTAATAGCTCCAAGAAGTGTTATGCAAATATAAAAGAGTAAATTGTACAAGAATAAAATTGAAAATATTGTACTTTATTTGCACACACACACACAAAAAGCTGTAACAAGGCACACCAAGCAGAAGAAAAACACATATGTGGATAAACTGGTTACTGTTGGCTTACAATATAACTTTCTTGTATATGCAGCTTTGAAGTTTGTCACCTTACATTTGCTGCTATGGAAAAGAATATACTGTCGCAACTGGTTAAGAAACTAAGAAAACTACCCACTGATACAAGACACATAAGCAAAACTAAGGGACTCCGTATTCCAATACAAACTTTAGTGCAAACACAGCTAGAACAAAACAAGATATGTTCTGTTCCCAAAGAAAGAAAAAGCAAAAGAGAAAGTTTTCCAAAGTATTTCACTTAAGGAGGAACACAATATGCAAATTATAAAAAAGCTGCTATACGGTTTACAAATACAACTGTTCTGATGCATCAAATAGGCATCAGAGGAAAATAGAAGTGGGATAGAATATTAATTGTTCTGGATCAGTCTAAACTATAACTAAGCTAGATGATATTGCAGTTTGTAGCAGATATGTAAAAATAGTTTCTGAAGAAGTAAAAAATCAGAGTGGTAAGCCACACAAATTGAAATAAATTAAATGGTTCATAAGATCCCAATTAATTTTCTACCAATTGAAGTGCATAACCCATATTTGAATAAACCTTTTTATTTCGTACCAGCATCATCAGAAACAATGCTTTTACAAATAATGGGAATAAGGTTAGGCTGTTAAGAGTCCCTTTAATTACTAAATGCAGTAACCTGTAGCAGTATTCTATTTTGAAAAGCAGAAACCTGGACCAGGTTGTGTTAGCCTGTTTCATAATCCAACCCAGATTAAAATGGCCGTGATCACCATGATCAGAAAAATTAAATCAAATGCAAGATCTAGTTCAGCTAGTCTTCAGTGTTACACTACATTTCCACAAGTCTCTTGAACAGAACTTGCAGATCAGACCAAGAACCTCTGAGTTAACACAAATTCCAACTGTAAATTTAAGAGCAAAGTTCAGCTTAATCACTACATTTATTGCAGTGGTTGATTAATTAGAAGCTACTGGATTTTTTTTAAAATACCAAAGTGTTAATTTAGAAAAAGCAGTGTGAAGATGATCCTGATTAATGAAACAAGTTATGGCATACGGACTTATCTAAAGAGGCATTGCTCCTTTGCTGTGCTGATAGAGTAAACTTCCTTTGCATCCATGAGACCTGCTAGAGTAGAGGCCCCCCAAGTTTTTGGGTGCCACGGACTAGTTCCGTGGAAGGCATTTTTTCCAGACCAGCAGGGCGTAGAAGGCATTTTTTCCAGACTGGCAGGGCGTGGTTTTGCGCACTGCCTGGATCCTATATGTGCGTGGATGGAGCGTCACTTCTTGCGTGGCATGGTGCCAGTTTGTAGATTGGGGACCTCTTTACTAGACTGTAAGTTTCATCTACCGCCAATATATCTGAAGGTATGTTTTTTCCCTCTGTTTTAGAACTATCTTTTATTTATATTCATTTTTGGCAAATTTAATTATCTAATTATTCCCACATGATTAATCTATTAAAATGTTTTAATTTGGAGACAATCCTGGAACCAAATATTGGTACAGAACTTAATGCACATGATTTAAAAATATAGAAATGACATGTTATAGTGATTTCCCGTTACTTATGATTTTTCCTCTTAAAACAGTTTTGATATAAAAAATGGCATAGGAGATAGTGAAGTATGAAAAGTAGTATTTTTTCATTGAGAATGCAGTTACATGGAATCAATTTTTGGTATCTAAGTGCTCATATTAATCAAGAAGAAAAAAGCTAGCAAGCTACTTTATTGTGAATTATGAAACTGAATAGAATTTAAAAGTTAATGCCCAATAGCTGTCTTAGATTAATATTGTAATAGAAAGTAGACATATTTTGTAACTGGTAAAATAAAATTGATGAAAAATGTGATTTTGTGTTCTGTTCATGTTTCAAGAGGTATTCACAACTAACTGGAGGCAGCATCATAAACACAATAAGCTCAAAGTACATTAAAAGCTGAACACTGATGTGCTTAACGTGGTATACTGTAACACATACACAAAAAAATCACAATGTGAGTTTACTAGGGATTCTGAACTCTGTTCACTTTGCCTTAATTGGTTCCCGCTCCAACCATCGTACTCTAACCTTTTGCTTATAATGATATTCCTTCAGAAAGTCCTGCAACATTGTTGGCAAAGGAAGACAATCAATCCCATCATATGAAGTGTACCTGCAAATTACTGCCCGGCAGATATATTGCAAGCTGAAAGGAAAAGTCCTATTTAGAGAAACTGTAAGTAGCGGTTCAAAAAACATGCAAGAAATTGGATCTTTGTAATGTTCCAGAAGCCCTGTTACAGTAGAGGAGTGAAACACACAGGGATCATGAGCATCAAAACTGAAGTTGTGATTCCACTGCTCGATGCGTGCATGTAAAGACCGGTTGTAACGTCGGAAGCTCACAGAGAAGAGGTAGTCTTCTTGAGCAGAGTCCCTGAGCAAAAAAGTGCCTTCAGGTTTTCCTTCTAGAAGTGCTTCTGCTTCATAACGGTCCATCACACCCCAGTAGCAGGGATTACTGGTAATCTGAAGTAAGTCTGGCACTAGGCAGTGAATATAATCAATCTGAGTATGTACTTTCCAAGCTCCTTGCCTGCTGATGTGGCTATGGCTCTCACCAGATATTTGGCGCTGCTTTTGTCTACGTGACTGCAAGCAGAGAGTAGTTGTGTCTTCCTCCAAATCACAACTTCCTTGTGTTGTTGAATTGCAGTCTCCCATCAGTTCAGACATGCCAGGGGGCAGCTTTGGCCCTAATTTATATAATGGATTAACCTGTGCAGTAGCTTCAAAAGTATGTATCTGGGCATTGGGAGGAGGATCCACGCCTTCTTCTATACTGAGCCTTCGTCTCTCTCTCAGCCTATCTTCCTCATCTTCTGTAGAAGCCAAGGAGGAGTCAAATGCATCAAAAATAGCAGAATGTGGGCTCACTGGAGCGGTGTGCTGCTTAATTAAATGCCACTTTTGGGCCAGATCTGATCCAGCAGGAAAAGGACATTTTTCTAACATTAGTTCAGAAAGATGGATCTTCCTTTTGTTAGAAAAAAGAGGCTTAGATTGTTTGCAGTAAGTTCTCATAGGGAAACATAAGCCTACAGTTTCCTGCAATCTTTGCCTCAGAGAACGATTTCCTATGGTTCTGCTTGAGATGCTATCTGTATCGTTAACTGAGCTCACACCGTATCTTCTTTCCCTCCTTTGCAAGTGAGAACAGCCAAATCTTGTATCACTTTCCAATGAGCTCTGGGTTTTTGTAGAGCAGGAATGTTTCTTTTTCCCACCCCATGGAGCATGCCTTGAGTAGGAATCCCTTCGTGCAAATTTAGCTCCTGAGGCAACATTCAAGTCAATCTCTTTCTCAATGCTTATTTCAACAATTTGTGGGATTTCTGTGGCACAGTTTTGATTCTTTCTCGAAAAGCCTTTTGAAGTATTTAGATTCAGTTGCAAAGGACTGCTTGGTTGCTGCTGAGTTGGACCAGGCACACAAACACTTTTATCTCTAACAGATGCACTATTGGAATTTATGTCTACATTTTCATTTCTATTTCCACCTTCAGGATTAAAGAGACTTTGGCATCTGTACTTGAAGCTGTTCCACATTTTCCCAACTTTACCCATGGATTATGTTACCTACATCACAAAGACAGAAAGACAATTAATTTAGGAAAGTCACTTACTGAATAAAGAATAAATAGCTGAATACTCAATTCATGAATAAAATTAAAGTAATTCATCTCACTTTCACTTTATAACTTAAACATCAATAAAATATTAAGCATCTGAAATAATTGTGTTACTTTAATACAAATCAGCTACATTACTTTAATTGGGAAGAACACTAATTTTTCCTCCCAGTGTTCCATGCTTTACTACTGTTTCCATATGCCTAACATATAACTGTAAATAAATATATAAATAATTCCAAATGGGTGCAGTTTTACATTTAAACTGATTTGAGGCATATCATAAAGACCATAGGATTAAAGAAAACCATCTCTGCCTTCGTATACAGCATGTACTTCCAAGTGCTCATCATCAAGAGCCTTGGATAGTACAGTGGTCTAAAGCACCCTGTTATTAACACCAGCTGCCTGCAGTTATTGCAGGTTCGAATCTCACCAAGGCTCAAAGTTGACTCAGCCTTCCATCCTTTCTAAGGTAGGTAAATTGAGGACCCAGTTTGTGGGGGCAATAAGCTGACTTTGTATAAATATACAAAAGTATGAAGGCTATTGCTTAGCACATTGTAAGCTGCCCTGAGTCTCCGGAGAAGGGCGGCATATAAATCAAATTTTTTAAAAAAATAATGTTGCAGAAAAGGGTTAATAATTAGAACTGCTAAAATAAGCAGCAGTAATTGTACACATGCCCAACTAGCCAGTATCTGCCTCAGTCAGATATATAAATATCAGATTGCCAGGTACAGACACAAGATATGTATTACTATTGTCCTTGTCAATTTTTGGGTGACCATACCAGAAAGTTCCCAAATGACAAGAGGAGTACAAATAGTCAGGCCTAACTTTACTACTGGAGTACAGTTGGTTTTCACATTGGTATGTAGTTTAAGGTGGGTACTTTCCAGATGAATGTAGGATTTCCAAGTCCTCCCTCAAGAACTTAAGCATATCATGTAGAGTTTAGATGTGACAGACTTTGAACATCTATCTACATCTCTCTCTCTCTCTCTGTCTCTGGCTGTTTGTATGTGTGTGAATGCATGTGCAAAATTTAGACAGAAAGTCCAACAGTACTGATCCCTCGGTACTTTCTTTTTACTGGTAATGACACAAATATAGATGCAAAAACTTCAGTATAAAAAGGTCACATGCTTTAAGAATTACTTTGATTAACCACAGCTATCAATCATATTAGAGTTGAATTTTCAGTCTGATTTTAATGGTAAAAATATATCTATACTAAAAATATTTATAATGACATTTAGATTGAGTATCCCATTCACTTGATAGGTTTATTAAAATATTTCATACTAATGAATTACAAAATCATATATTAAAAATAATTGTAGACAATTCTGGATCATTGGACATTTTAAAAAGCTCCCTGAAAACTCACTGATGGAGCTTAAATGCTAAAATCTGCAATATTCCTAACAATTAGCAAAACCCTGTAAAAAGTATTCTATTCATCTGCAAGTACATTAAAGCAAGAATTCTGAATGATGACCCACAAAGTGGTTGGTGATCTGAGGAGTTGGCTGATCATTTGAGCAGGCTGCCTGCTTTTTCCCCCAGCTGCTGCTTAACATCAAAAGGCTACTAAATATATACCTCTTTTCTAATATTAGTTTTCCAGGTAAGTAATTTTTATGGTTGCCATTAAAATGATAGAACACTTTGAAAGACTAGAATTTATTTTTAGTTCACAAGCATTATTAGCACTACTTTGCTTAACAGCAACCTACAGTATCAATATATCATGCATACTAATTATGTGCTGTTGTATTCCACCTCACACTGATTAACATGTTTCATCTAAGGAGCAAGTAGGAAAGATACTAATACACATTTGCTACTATGTATTCTATTTAAGTTGTTTATTCTATCACAGATTTTTGTCCCTGAAATATTGAAATATGAAGACTTGAATGTTTCCAATTTCTTAGATTGCAACTCAAAAGGTAATCTTCAGTACAATGTTAACTAAACATACTTCCAGGCCCTAACACTTAACAATTCTTCAACATCACTTTCAGTTAATATGAGCTCTCCATTCACACAGTTTAGTTGCAAAAGATAAGCCTTTTGTCTACGGAGATTCTCAGTCATCCAGGTCATGGTTGTCCCAAAGGTGCTTTTGCAAGAGGCAACTGAACTTTCTGGTTTTTCTTTGAAGACATTTTGCTTCTCATCCAAGAAGCTGCTTCAGCAAGAGCTGCTAAGTAACAAAACATCTTCAAAGAAAAACCAGAAAGTCCAGTTGCCTCTTGAAAAGGCACCTTTGGGAAAAAGTCTTTTTTTAAAAAAAAAAGCTGTTGCCTAAGGCCCAACATATCAACAGAAGCAAAACAAAATGAAATGATATACAAGCTTAATACAGTGAAACAATGGCACTTCCTATGTTAGTGTCAATTGTCAGTGGTTCACAATTTTTCTATCTACACTGAATATGACAAGTTTATGAAGAGTAGAAATCATTCACATAGTTGCTATTCCTTGCCTCCTTATCCTTTTTGTTGCTTGGTCACATTTCCAATTCAAGCTTTCTTCCATCCTCTTTCTCATCTCCAGACCACTTCTGGCCATTTTTTAACCTCTTGCCACTACACTGAGTCACTCTCAATTCTCCTAAGGCTATCATGATGTCATCCCTATGTCTTCATTCTTATAGAACAATACAAATGATGTTATTTGTGCCATTTCAATTTGGGTTGCCCATCAAGCTTCAAAATGAAGCAGTTGTTTCCAACTGTCTATTGCTGTTACTTCCCAGTAATGTCTCTGAATACATCTGGGATCAAATGTTCTAAGAAATAAAGGCTAGTATTTCATCCTGGAAAAAATTCTTCATTCAATCATAACTATTATGACTGAAAATAAAGTAAACTAGGCATTATCATACATGAAATGCCAGAATAATTTTGGTTTGGATGGGGAAGGAGTCCCTGTGTGCATTAAGGTCTCTACTGCTAATTAATGGAATTATTAGGATCCCATATAAAGGATCCAAGTGCTGCGCAACAGAGTGACCTCCTGTTCCTGCCCACCTAGCAATTTGAAAGCATGCAAATCCAAGTAGATTAATAGGTAGGAAGGTAACAGTGTTCTGTGTGTCTTTGGGGTATAGCCATGCTGGCCACATGACCATGGAAAATGTCTTCAACAACACAGGCTCCCTCGGCCAAGAAATGGAGATGAAGTTTGTGCCCTAAAATCGGACATGAGTGGACAGGAAAATCTTTACCTTTATAAAGTGAACTAGAATATAAGTAAGAGAAAATAGTATCTCCTTGCCATATTTATTCTTCAAGTATGTCGGCACTCAGCCAGACCATTTGTTTAAAGTAGTGGAATTGCATTATTTTCTAATGTATGTGTTATTAAACTATTAGTTTCTAAGCAGTTCAACCATCAAATATTCATGATCATGCACAGGGAAAAATTAGTTATCTCAGACAAAGCCAAATTTAGATAACAGCCACAATGCACATAATGAATACAGTTCTCATAGATCACATTTAAAACAAGAAAGCCACATGAGAAGCTGCAATCATGTACCAAACAGCCACTGCAAAGTAATCTATGACTTTGTTTTTACCCCAAGAATGGTACCTTCGGGATGCTTCAGACAGGAAAGAACACCAACTGCAAAGCAACAGTAATTACTGTATTCAAGGTAACAGAAATATCTATTACTTAAACTAAGTTATAAGCAAACCTGACATTATGATTCTGAGCCTACTTAGAGCAAGCCTTACATAATTTAGCAGGGTATACTTCTGAACATAAATGCACAGAATTATTTTGTTAATTCATTCATAATACACATTTTTGAATGTGTATCCACAGGGCAGCTATATTCAACAAATTTTATTTCCAGGTAACTAAACCCCACAAGAAGGAAAGCTGGTGTTTTCCATTAGGCCCTCTGGTCTTAACACCTTGGACTTGCCTTGTGTTCTGGGGCAATGGCTAAATTGCTCCCACTGTACCACCTCCTTTGTAGGAACTGCGCCTCATCCTTCCTCTAACTATGATAGGTGAGTGAGCAAGGGCTCCTGCACGGCCTAATAATAAAGTATTTGTTTTTTAAAAAATTAAAAATACAAATGTTATAAGATTAATTCTATAATAATTTTCCTTAGCTAGACAGCTTAAAGCAGGGGTGTCAAACTCGATTTCATTGAGGGCAACATCAGGGTTGTGTTTGACCTCAGGGGAGCCAAGGGTGTGTGGCCAGGGTGGATGTGGCCACCTTGATGTCACTCATTGAGGCTTCGTTTTCAGCCGCTGCTGCAGCCCTCTGCCAGTGAAAACGGAACTTGAGGATGCTGCGTGCGGCCCTCCCGAACTCCATTTTCACTTGCAGTGGTACCGCGGCCAGTCCTTCACTGTTTCAGGGCAGGCCCATGGGCCAGATTTAAGCACCCTGTGGGCTGGATCAGCTCGCGGGCCTTAAGTTTGACGGCCCTGGTTTAAAGGCATATGACTACAGGTTGTCCTTTTTTTCCATAAATAAATAAATAGCTTTTCTAATATTGTTTTAATTTAACCCAGTTTTCTGAAGCAACAGTTCTATTGTTTCACTTACTTTCAGATTTTGGGGTACATTTTATGTTAATCAAAGGTGGCAGAGGTGATAGTAACTGCAATCCTATCTAGCCCCCATTTCTGGGTTTGTTCCAGATGAACTATGCTTTGTTCTTAAAAACACTATTTCTAGCACTAGTACTAGTCCTTAGTATTAGAGGAGGTACTAAGGGAAGATGCAAACTGGCAGAGTTTGAAGCCTGCACATTCAGAAAAATATTATACATACTCACTGACACACACACATAAATAGATTCATGTATAAACCCAATTCTTTCACACAGGTTTATTTTTCTTTTTATATCTGTGTTTGTAAAAGTGCAGTGTATGTTTTTTTTCCAAAATAAAAAATAAAGAATCTTAAGTATAAGGTCTATCTGACATAACATCTACAGAACTATATGAAAAAACAAAAAACCAAAGAAACTGCTTCTATTAGACAAAAAGCAAGAAAGAACAATAGGCCAATAGGCCTTATCAGAACATATAAGGGGGTGAAGGAGATAGCACCATTAGACAGATGTAAGAGATACCTCTAGCACCTGTTCTGATATTTGTGTATGACAGTAATATTTTTTTAATTTCATTTTTATAGCTGCCCATCTCAACAAGTGGCTCTGGATGATGTATATTGTACATTTTCTCATGTATGCTATATATTAAATCAAATGTAAAAAAAATAAATAAAAATAAAAAATATTTATTGCATCGTTGCTGTAAGATTCATCTACTGCTTTGAAACAAAGTGGTGAATGGCATTTTAGAAAATCTATGATATACTGAAATGATATAAAGAACTACTTTTTGAAAACCCATATGCATTATTTCACTGATGCTGGTACAGGTAGTCCACACTTAACAACAGTTAACTGGGACCAAATGTTTTATTATAAAGCAACGTGGCTGTAAAACACAATATCATATGACTACATTGCTTAGTAATGCAATCCTGGCAGTTTCTGTTGCCATTGTTAAGCAAGGATCACAGGTCATTAGGTGAAGAATTCTTTGCAACTTTGCTTCTAGCAAGTAAAAATCACTGGGGAAGTTGTCAGGAAGTTGCAAGTCCCAAATGTTTACAAGCAGGCTGGCAAACAGGTAAGTGACTCTGCCAGGTGGGTAGAATGTGCAGATGACTGGTGAGCCATGGCAAAACTAAGAATGGTTGTTGCTTGGCTGGAGAGGGTATGCAAGTGGGCAATGAGGCCAGTGTAGCTGTGTTAGGGATGGTTCCTGTCAGGCGAGGGAGACTTATGGAAGAGACTTGCAACCTTCTAGCTTCCTCACTGACTTTGCTTGAGGGAATAGAGACATTTTCTACCCTTGCTGAAAAGTATCCATTATTATAGATTAAGTGATTAAGTCCTCTAACATAGCACTAGAACTTCCAAGTGCCCAATTCATGCAATGTAATTCTGTTAATTTTTAAAATTCAGACAGGCACCAGTGTTAGGAGTACTGAGCAGAAATCTTTCCCAATAAGCATTACAACAAATCAGGCCAATTTGCCCTGAAATTTATAAACTATGTATTTTATTTATATATTTTAAAAAACATAACTTCTTCAACTTGTCAAAAAGATGGTTTAAAACTAAATGTGACCAGTGTCAAGTTTAAAAATTGTTTATAGGCTTAAAAATAAAGTTTGATAATTGTAGTTACTAATTAAATAAGCACTGGTACCAGTGACACTATGCCTTATTGTTAATTTATTTCAATTATATTTTCACCTATATAACCATTTAAACAAAACTTTATTTAAACAGTCTGCTTACATTTATTTTCCCATTGTTCAATTTGCCCCTCAGTCCTTTGAATTCTTTGTTCCCTTCCTGCTTTTTCTCCTCTCAAGTCTTCCTTACTTTTAGCTTTCCAAGTTTCAGCTGTTATAAAATCTGACCAAAAAAGACCAACAGGAAGAGAACCAATCTAAGAAAATAAAAAACTCAGCAAATTTCTGCTCTCCAACTTATGCATCAGAAGATACTGTGGAAAAAGTTTGTGCTTTTCAGTTAGAGGTCCTTCCCTATCAGCATTTAAGGGTAAAACATTTGGTTTGACTTCTTATCAAGATAAATATGTAAAATTGGGAAAGGAGATGAATGGTTGAGATGGTGGAGTGTGTGGAAGCTTTGGAGCGATTGTTCTTGTAACTGTATGCTGTGTGAACTGTATGCTGCATGTGCAATTCAAGGGATGTTTTTGGAGTGGCATTTGCCTGAAGGGAAGTTGCCTGTGCTGGAGGATGGCAGTGTATTTTGTTTTATGGTGCTGACCATGCCTACACTGACAATAATGTTTGCCACATTTGTGATCTAGGTCAGGGGTGTCAAACTCAATTTCATTGAGAGCCACATCAGAGCTGTGGTTGACATCGGGGAGCCAGGTGGGCATGGCCAACTGGGTGGGTGTGGCCTCTTCACATTGGGTAGACGAGGCCAAAGCTACGTTGGCCTGACCTTTCCTCTTCACATTGGGTAGACCAGGATGGCCCTGTGGGCCGAATTCGACCACTTCCGGCCCATGGGCCTTGAGTTTGACATCCCTGATCTAGGTAGTTTTTAAAAAAATTGGCGACAGCTTTCTCAGACTGGTCTGGCTTTTCTGAGTGATCTGCTACTGAAAGAACTTGTTTGGGCTGCTTCCTGGAGGAGTAGGCTGGACGACAGACTAAGATGGAAGGTGTTTAGGGAGCTCACCATCTGTTTTGTTGTGGGATGCTGTGGCTTTGGAAGTGCGGACAGTGCCAGACAGGGGGAAGGTTGCAGTAGAGTAGCAGACTACTGTGAACTTCCCTACCTTAAATAGGCCTTTTTACCTAATTAATGATTTAATCACTGATGAGAGGGCCTTCCTGACATGGTATCACCGAGACCTGGTTGGCCAAGAAGGGGAGCAAGTCCATTTGCAGATATGCCCACTTGGGTTTTGGGCATGTCATGAGCTGGGGCAGGAGTGGTGAATGACATCCAGGAATTTCTTACAGCCTTCGGGAGCATTGCACTACAGGTCATCAGATGTGAGACTCTGTTCATTAAGTTGGGCTCTAGGAATCAGTCAGAATTGCAGCTGTCGTACCAGCCTCCCAGCACAGTAACTTTCCTGCTTGAGCTTCTTGAGTACATTTCTGGGCTGGCAGTTGAGTTCTCCAGATTTGGGGAACTTCAATCTCGAGGAGTGGGATCTGAATTGGCTCAGGGGTGCATGGTCACCATAATGATCATGGGTCTATTCCAGATCAACCAGAGCCTGACATGGGACAATAGCCAATGCATACACTGGATCTGTTGTAGCAATGGTTATGTGATTTGGGGGAGCTTTTGGTGTCTCCCTTGTTATGATAGGATGACATCTAATTACCATGGGTCTCTTCAGCCCTACTATCCAACTGCAGGGAGGCTGGACTCATTTGTGAGGTGGGCAGCCATTCAAATATGAAAGATAGGATAAGGTAAGGCCAGGTAAGGTGAGGCGAGATGAGATAAGGTGAGTGTTGCCAAGCATCCAAAATGTGGTCAGGAAACCACTAGGCGGGGGTGACAGTTTTCCAATTTAGTTGTACAGGTCCTACAGCACCTATTCCAAGGCCATTATAACTCTGAATGGTCATAAAATGACCATCATAAATCAAGTATTATCTGTAGTAAATAAAATTTCATTTATACCATAATTCTGACCAAGTATTTAATCAAATTCACAAAACACACTGATATGATTATTTATTAAAATAAGATTATCCAACTAAAACATTAACTGGATGAAGCTAAAACTTCATCTTAAAATGGAGGTTTCAGAAAACTGGAACTTATATAAACTATATTTTTTTTAAAATACAGAACTGATAAGTTCTCTATAAACAAACATGTTTGTTAATACTATGTAAGGGCCCAAATTTTCCATTTTTGCTAAAAAAAAAAAAAGCAACTGACAAATCTTAAGGAAATAAATCTATCAGTATTATCCAAGAATAAAAAGTAGCTGAATCTGTCCAATTAGCAATGTATCCCGATGGGAATCTATTCAGCAACTTGCTCTTGCAAAAAAAAAAAAAAACCCTACAAAATTACATATTTAAGAATCATATATGTGCAGACTGAAGGCTTCTGATAGCAGGTTAAAAATGATTGCATTGCTCCCCACTATCTAAAATAGCTAAAATAATTATATTTATAAACATTAGTTAAGGCGTGATTGCATAAAAATTGCAAAACCAGCATTGCATGATTAAAGTTACCAACTGGATGCCACTTGGAACCAATAAGTTACCAACAATACATTTTTTTAAAAAAATCCTTTCAATTTCTAATATTATTTTTTTAAAATGCAAATATAGCATGCTACAAATCAAAGCCTCAATCTCCAGTATTACATTTTATTCCAAGAATGCCTATAAGCTCAAAAGATATCTGGGCCATCTAGAAATTGTATATATGTAATTATGTCACAGGAGCATGAATGAGTTCAACGACTTAGTTTATTATAGCTCTGTCTGCGAGATGTGGTTTGACTTGCACAACTCTAATTGTAAGTTATGTACCTTCAAGACCTTCTTTTTACAGATTGTTCTCTGTTTCTATCACTAAGACCGAAACTTTGTTTAAACTATGAGGAAGACTATCTGGAAGATGGCCTTTGATCCTCCTATGGGATTTGGATCTTTCAAAGGAAAAAAAATATTACCAAGTATCAAAAAAGGAAAATCTGATTTTAACAAGACTCGTCTATAGAAAATATGGGGGAGGGGGGAATATTAAGAAAATTTAAACATTCATTGAAGGAAGGAAGGAAGAGGGAGATGCAACGTTTTTAACAACAGATAATCCAGAAGGGGACTGCTTATGTTCTTATGTGGGAACATCAATCAACTTTGTGGGTTAAAAAAAAAATCCAAAATTCCCAAATTGGGTAATACATTTATGAGGACTAGCCAAAATGAAACAATAAAGTGTGCAAGTTTTAAAGTTCAAGAATTTGCCTCATGGCTATATTTTGTTAAATATTAGAAACAGTCTGGAGGTTAATTATCTTTGAATTTAGGAGCCAGAGAGCACAATTCTCCTTTTTCTTAATTGTTTCTTTTCAGCATGTTGAAACAACATAATACTATTCTGTACTTATTAAGAACCCCTCGAACTGCATAATTTAAGTTTGTCCATCACTTCCTTCAACACTGTAATTCTGTGATGGCGAATCTATGGCACGCACGCCAGAAGTGGCATCCAGAGCCATCTCTCTAGACACGCGAGCCGTTACCCGTTGCTCTTCCAGGTTCCGGCACGCCGGCCAACTGGTCTTCACACGCACAGGAGCACCAGAAACCGGAAGAGCAGCCACCCGGTGCGCTTGTGCGTGCAAAGACCAGCTGCCCAGTGCGCATGCCGGAAACCAGAAGATCATCTTCCCAGCACACGCATGCGCACTTAGTGGCTGCTCTTCCGGTTTCCCTAGATGCTTGCTCCTGTTTCGGCACTCATTGCTGAAAAGGTTCGCCAACACTGCTATAATTAGTACAGACATGACCCTAACATTAACCAAAAGTTTTTCCATTTTTCTCTTTTCTTCTAATCTACTTTCCTAATTAACCAATCAAAGAGACTTACAATAAGGTAAACATATTATCAACTGTAGATTCTTCACGCTTATTTAGAATTAAGTCTATTTTGACTTTTCCCCCTAAATCATAGTTTTAGGATTACAGTCTTGCACGAGTGCTTGTTAGGGTTTTAGTTTTACACAGAACTATAATGCAGCGTAGTTCTGCACGTTTAAAGAATCAGCATTTATCCTGGCTATTTTTAAATGCATGCATTTATCACCTATAGAAACTGAATATTGTAAAATGTAACAATTCATCTAGCCAGTACAGAACTCAGCAACACCAAAATAGTAAGAAGTGCAGCTGAGTCAACTGAGGACAAAACTTCCTCAACCCATCTGCCTGGCATTACTAGTGAAATGCTGGCACTTAACCACTTTGGCTCTAAATCTATTACTAGCAAGTTGGAAACTGTGACCTCTCTTACAATGTGTTAGACTGTGCAGAAAACCATATTTCAAAGCCAAAATGTGTTTTGGAACACCTTAGAGCAGCTGCATCTTTCCTGGGGTTTGTATAGCTATCCCCTGTAATTGGCAAATGATGTAGAAAGGCAAGTCTGATTTTATTTATTAATCAATATAAAATATATTCTTAACCACTGTACATGTATGCCCACACATGCTCTGAATCATCTTTTGTCCTTTTTTGCTGTAAATCTCTACTATATATTACAATCAATCCAGTTTATATGCTACATATATTATATAACATGTTAGATATAATACAAAATGTTTCTCGGTCATACTCAAACCTTCCTCCACATCTATATTCAAAAATATCAGAATGAATTTTATCGCTAAAATTGCTGACAAAACTACTTGAGTTCAGAAGATTACTTTATTCAAAAAAAGTAATGGCATAGTATGACTTTGTGAAACCAAGTAGCATGCAGGCAATTATGAAGTATAAATTCAAGAGTCTGATGTTTTATTTGAATGAAGCCTAAAAACTTGGATTGTTTTTTTTTCAATTTCCATTAAAAAAGTAGACTGCTAATAAAATCAAAAATCTAAATTGTGATTGTTTTAGTATTTGAACTGAAGGTTTTGAATTACCATAACAAATAGTGATTTAGATATATTCCAATAAAATCAAATCACATGAATGCCAAACAACATTTTTCTTTCCTGATTTTCCAATACAATATTAAACTTCATTGTTTTACTTAACATTATAATATTTGCATCTCATGGATTCTCTTAGTTAATTGAAATGTTTCTAGAACTAGTTTTATCTATGAATTATCTGCATGTCATTGTAAGAACTAAGGGGAAAGTACAATTTTTACTATGTAAAGTCAGTCTTTCAGGAATCTAGTTAATTCACAGAAAGTTACTGTAACTCTACTTTCCTTTCAGTAGCTTTACTGTACCTGAAAACCAAGTAATATTAAGTTCAGCAAAATCAGTATGCAATCTTCAGTTCCTTTAATCTTTTTTGTGGTATCAAGAGTAATTTTTGATACATTGTAAAATCTAGTTTCAAGTTCCACTATTTCAAGGTGGAAAGTACATAAAAACTATAATATAAACATAAAACAAATTCTCTGTAAAAACTCCATCCCTCCCATTTTGCATCTTTCATTACCTTGCCCACCATAGACATGACCATCCATAAAAACCTGAAGTAGTGCTCATAAATCATAGATTACTTAATTTAGTGCAATAACTGATTTGCAAGATAAGCAAAACACCATACTTGTCATCTGTTGCTATTCTCAGATTCTAGTATTTCCTTTATATTTTTTATCTTAGAAAAAGGCTTTAATACATCACATATGGTTAATCCAGTGAGGTTGTTCTGTGTAAAAATCTTTATGTCTGTATTGTAATCTCCATATCACAATAAGAAAAGCTTTTGGCTCAACTAACTCTTCAGCTAAGGATTTTGTAATGGATTATACCTGTTACTATAGAGAAATGCAATAAGGAGATTCTAATATTATTCAATGAATATTTTATATGTTTCTAAATTTTTAATCTAATTCACATCTGTAATCCTCAAAAGAAATTAGTAATCAGAACAGGTAATACTGAGCAAGGTAGACCAATGTTTAGGAAACAGTTTCATGTCTACAGATGTAAATAAGTCACAGTGAAATTAAAGAGCCTAGTTTAGACCTGGCTTAGAAATCTTGACTTGTAGTAAGATTTAAGGAACAACTTTATTATATAAATTGTAGATTTCAAAACTAAAAGGGAAAATTATCAACATTTATGAAGACAATAACAGTAAGTCAATGCACAAGAGCATAGAACTTAGAATTAACTGAACTGGAAGTTCTGTGCTCTGAATTTTAGTGACCACACAGATTTTCTGCAGGATGATCTATCCCTAACCTGGTCCATTAGCTCAAAGGTGCTGCTAGTCATCCTCTTCTCTTTCCTTTTACCTTTCCCAGCACTAGATCTTTCTATAGAGAACTAGGTCTTCACATAATGTGTGAAAGTAACATAATTTGAGTTTGGTCATTTGTGTAATGTAATGGGAAAGACCTTGTGAGACAAGGCAAAGAAATGAGATCAAGGAAGCATCAGATAAAAGGCCTGAAGCAGGGATGTGAGTGGGGCAAGAGGTCTACAACAGACCCTGCCTAGTTTCTTGGGCTGTAAAGGAGACGGGGTAGAGGAATGTAATTTCAGACTTCCAAGATTTGGCTAATACATATTTACAATAAATTAGAATTAGCTCATCTGGTTGTATTTCAGGTCTACCTCAGAAGGCTGATATTTGTGCCTTGAGTGAGAATTCCGGGTTGATTTGTTCAATGATTCACGTATTTGTTTTCTTGACTGTCCACTCTTAAGTATGTATATAGTAGAATCTTTAGTGAACTTAGTTATAATATTTGTCATCCGTTCAAAACAGTTCTGTGAGTGACCTTCATCTTTGGCACAGGAAAAATGATTATCCAAAGAACAGAGCTGATTCCAATATGTCCAAAACTGTACTGAATAAGTGCAATACAGATAAAAACATGCAACTTCGTGTGCTCATATACAACAATTACAGCCTGAAGGAACAATCAATGGCCATAACCTCACCAGTTTAAGTTTACACATACACCTTTGCCCATCTATCATACATAGAACAGCTTCCAGGTACTGTACAACATTCTTCCTATTCTAAGTTTAGTGGCATAACACATTTGAAGCTATGAATAACTGAACCAGTTAACGGGAATCCCTGTCCATCAGAAAAAGATGCCAGCAAATCTGTAGCAGAACTCTAACGATTACTGAAATTTGAAGTAGTTTTCAGACACATGTTCAGAAGGGGGGAAAAAATCTGTTCAATTTTTTTTCAAGTATTTGCTTGTAATTGTCTCCATCCTGACAACATAGACCATCAAGGCCATAAAACAAAAACTTCTCTCATCAAATAAGGGTAAAATGCTGAAAATATATTTTTCTATGCAAACATTCAATATGCTCTTTAATTCATCTTTTGCCCCAGTTCCCCATGGCCCTGAACTGTAAGGCATCCATCTGCTTACAGCTTTAACTTGCAAACTGATGAAGGAAAGAATTCCTAGTGCTTTGAGCCATACATTTTACTTTCCCCACCCAATTTAGATGATCCTTAAAATTATTAATTTACCATTTCTCTCCTTGAAGTCGCAATGCCTTTGCAAGACTTAGACAAGACAGCTAGAACAAGAATTTCCAGACCCAAATTTTTTTATAAAAAATAAAAACGAAAAAAAAATAAATGCTTGGTAGAAGAAACCCCGCATTGAGCTACTTAGATAAATCTCCCCAAGGAATCTGGAAAGCTACTCATTTCGCATCCCCCCAACTGGGCTTCATAGAATAAAAACCGAGCGTACATTTCACGGGTCCCTTTTGCGGGTCATCCTCCTGTCGTCCCCTTTCCTTAAATTCCGGGGGCGGGAAGCGGCAGCCGAGGAATGTCACTCGCTTCCACACACACATACACACCCCGAAGACGGGCCTTTCTAAGAAAAAGAGGACTGGGAAGGGAAGCTTCCCTCCTCTGCCGGCTGCACAGCTCGAAGCTAACCAGATTCACCCACCTAAGCTGCGGCTGCACCCAGTGTCGGAGGCAGCAACTGGAGGCGCGGACCTGCAAGGCCAGCGCATCTCTCTCCCCGCTAGCCTTGTTCTCTCAGCGCCGCGCCAGCTCCCTCCTGGGTCCCGGCATTACCTCGCGGCGTCTCCGCGCCAGCTCCCTCCTCCTCCTCCTCCTCCGTCCCTTGCCGCGAAGATAATGCGGACCCCTTCCGAGCGCGGCCTGACCAGCAGTCCCGCCTCAGGCCCAGAAACCGAGCGCGCACCACCAGCACTGACGGGGGAGGGCGGAGGAGTGACAGCGGCGTAGCCAATCGTACAAAGCGGTTCCCTCACTCCTTCGTCCAACCGTTACTCTCGGTAGCGGGGAACGGTGCAGCCTCAGCGCAGCCTATAGCAACGCGGGCCCCTCATCATTCCCCCGTTAGAAACCGGAGAGCCAATCCTGGCGAAGATTTCGAAGCCACTCCCATAGGCCGGGCGACATTTCTCTTTCTCTCTTGTCAGCCGCCTCAGTGAGCCGGGGGGCGGGATCCCCGGCAGTAGAACGGAGGCTGGCGGGGCGGCCATCTTGAAACAGGGAAGACGGTTCACGGTTTGGCATGACGGGGCAGGAGAGGCCTCCTTGGAGATACAGTAGTCATGGTAACGCGACGTGTTTCGTTCGGAAGCAAATCTCAGCGCCTTGAGTGAAGTGGGCTCCTTATCGTCCTGCAACAATACCCGCCAACACCTTTTGTACTTTTGTTTGGCAAGCTCTACGGAAGACAGTGACGCTCAGGCTCAAATTGACCCGAGGTTGTGGGTAAAAAAAAGAAGCAGCAGCAAATGGTGTCGACGGGGTTGTTGCCGTTTCCTAGCAAAAATAGGCCCTCAGAGAATTTAGCGAAGCTGAGGAAATCGCGGCGAAAACGGCCTCGGAGCGAGGCGGAGCTTCGTTTGCATAAAACCCGTGATGCATTGCGAATAGGAATAGAACGGGGGGGGGTGGAAACTTTTAAGGCCGGCAAACGTCGCCCTTTCCCCTGTCTCCGTGCCCGTGGTTGGCATCCAGATAAGCTCGGTACCCAGTTGGTGGTATGAAAGGAGCTGCGGGCAAGAAGTTGCTATAACCTCAGGAAAGGTCGCTTGCTTAGGAAAAGGTTCACGAGTGGGTTTCGTTTTCTTTGTGCTGATCACTGGACTGTTCGCTAGTGGAAAGCGGTGTTCGCCACTGTTGCTGCGATCTTTATTGAGATCCAAATTCTATTGAGAACCTGGTGTTTGGTTTTAAGAGTAAAGCATTCTGTTCTCTGTAAAAATGGATTTTCCCTGTTTGCCCCCCAAACCCCCAAAATCTGATTACTGTATTATCTCTGCATTGATTTCCTAAAGCCCAGAAAACTCAAATCACAAAATATGAAGGTGATTTTGCTGCCACAAGATATATAATAAGATAATTAGAGTGTGTTTGCTAAAGCAGGGTTTCCCAGACAAAGCAGAGGTGCAGACCAGTGGTGGGATTCAAATTTTTTTACTACGTATTCTGTGGCCATGGTGTGGTGGGCTTGGCAGGGGAAGAATACTGTAAAAACTCCATTCCCTCCCCACTCCAGTGGAAGGTTACTGCAAAATCCCCATTTCCTCCCATCGGCTAGGACTTGGGAGGCAGATAATAGATGGGGCGGAGCCAGTCAGAGGTGGTATTTACCAGTTCTCTGAACCTCTACTACCGGTTCTCCAGAACTGGTCAGAATCTGCTGAATACCACCTCTGGTGTAAAGCAGTGGTGGGTTGCCCTGGTTTGGACCTGTTCGCATGAACTGGTAGTAAAACCGACTGGAGGCTCCTCCCACTGCCCTGGATGTCATCATAGGCAATCTGCATGCACAGAGCTCGGTGCACGAGCAAACCGAGCGTGCGCGGGCAATCCCATTGCAAACCGGTAGTAAAGGTAACTAGAACCCACCCCTGGTGTGAAGGATCTTTTAGTTTTTCTGTTACAATACATCCACCTTTCCCAAAGTTTCATTGTTCATTTGTGTTAGTTTTGGTGTTTTGTAGAGGAGGTAACAATGTATATTAAATTACATTAAAAGAAGGTGTGAGAGCACAATTTGAATATTTTTTTCCCAAACGCACTTGTGATTGCTACCAAATGTTAGTCTGCAGTGTCTTGACTGTTGGTTCCTGTACAGGTAGTCCTCTACTTACGACCACAATTGAGCCCAAAATTTCTTCTGTTAAGTGAGACATTTAAGTGAGTTTTGCCCCATTTTACAACCTTTCTCGCCACAGTTGTTAAGTGAATCACTGCAGGTGTTTAATTAGTAACAGTTTAATGAGTCTGGCTTCTCCATTGACTTTGCTTGACAGAAGATTGAAAAAGGTCATTACATGACCCAAGGACACTGTGACTGTTTTAAATGTGAGTCAGTTGCCAAGCATCCAAATTTTGAGCATGTGACCACGGGGATGCTGCAATAGTCGTAAGTATGAAAAACTATCATAAGTCACTTTTTTCAGTACTGTTGTAACTTCAAATGGTCACTAAATGAATTGTAAATCAAGGACTATCTGTATAGTTGATTCTAATGGGCAGATAGTTTATCCTTCACTATCTTTGTTGTCAATTTTAACACTAGTTTTTATACTTACTTTCATTAATTTGGTGGTCTTGATATTTCATAGCCCCTTTTTCCATTTGCATTTTTAGCTATCCGAGTAAACTACAGTTACGTTTTTTGTTAAAGCAATACCGATAGCACTTAGGCTTATATACCACTTCACAGTGCTTTACAGCCCTCTCTAAGCGGTTTACAGAGTCAGCATATTGCCCCAAAAATCTTGGTCCTCATTTTACCGACTTCGGAAGGATGGAAGGCTTGAGTCAACCTTGAGCCGGTGAGAATTGAACTGCAGGTAGCCGATAGCAGAAGTAGCCTGCAGTTATTACATTCTAACCAGTGAGCCACCATGGCTCATACGCCTCAATTGTCCAAGTAGATCAGGGGTGTCAAATTCAAGGCCCAGGGGCCAGATCCGGCCTGCAAGGTGCTTAGATCAGGCCTGCCCTGGAAACACTGAAGAATTGGCCCGTGGTGCCTCTGTCAGCAAAAAGGGAGCTTCATTTTCGCTGGCAGAGAGCTGCAGGAGGTTGTCGCGGCCAAAAACGGAGCCTTGCTGAGTGACATCAAGCTGACTACGCCCACCCTGGCCACGACTCCTGCTCCCCTGAGGTCAAACAACCCTGATGCAGCTCTCAATGAAATCGAGTTTGACACCCCTGAAGTTGATCATTTAAAAAATTCTAAAAATGTGCTCCTAAAAGCAGAGGTAGATCCTTGGGTACATTGTAATATGCATCAGTGTGATTCAGTTTCACATCTTATATCTAAATTGAGGAGGAGAAGAAACTGTCCTCACCTGTTCAAGCAACTCCAAAGATATGATGCATTGGAAGAAAAAAAGAAAGCAAAAATCTTATATAGCTACCTTATATAAAGGAAAAACAATTCCAAAATTATATTCATCCAGCATACTATAAAGAAATGATATTTTACCAACAAGCAGTATGAGTAAGACGTGAGTGAGATGGATATGGAAGATCAGATTTTTTTCAGTTCGGTCTGCAGATGGTGCCATACATATCTGATTTTTTTTCTTGAATTTACTTGCTACATGCAACATGGCAGTCTTCATGGGAATCATTCTTAGCACAGTAGTAACTCTAAATTTAATGTGATCCAAACACAAGAGATTATGTTAGGCTGAGCCCTACTGTGAAGCAGACTGAGTCAACTAGGGGAGGATATCTAGTAGTGATGAAGTATTGGAGGGCAGACCTATGCTATTGCCTACCAGTAGCTGTTCTGTTTTTTCACAAATTAGCCTTCCATTCTTAGCTACAGTAGAAAATGCTCACCTAATTGTGCTGAAGTACCGTATATAGTCGAATATAAGCAGAGTTTTTCAGCACGTTTTTTAGGCTGAAAAAAGCCCCCTCGGCTTATATTCGTGTTACCAAAAAAAATATGCCATTTTTCCTGCAACCGTTTTGGCTCCCGGGGTTGCAGGGAGGCTTGCTAAAACCAAAATGGAGTGTGGGGGGATGCAGTGCCCCTCCCCCGCGCCCCTTTTTGGCTTTAGGGGTTGCAGGGAGGCTTGCAGCTTTTTGCAGCTTCTCCCGCAGCTGGCTGGCTGCTCACTCGCTCGCCGGCAGATGGAGAGCAGCATTTCTTCATCGCTCCTTTTGCAACGTCTGCCAAATCCCACCGAAGCCGGTGTAAAATCAGCACGGTCCGCGGATACGTCCACCCCTCCACCTGCTGCCCATTACACGTGTACACAGACCACCACCACCGCCAGGCCGGGGACCCTCTTCCCATGTGCGCTATTTTTTTCTTTTTTTCAGGGAGCCTCCCCATTTCCTCAGGCGCGGAGGCATGCTTGCAGCTTGACTAGCCAGCCGGCCGAGGGGCCGGGAAAAGAGAAGGGGGCTTCCCCGGAGGTGCGCGTGCTCCAGCTCGGCTCCGTGCCACCCCGCCAAAGGCTCGCCCGGATCGGGGAGGCGGCGTGAAGAAGAAGCAGCCGCAACAACAGCCACGCCACCATGGCGGGGCTAAACTGAAGCGGCGGCAAGGGAGGAGGGAGAGTGCTCTGCATACCCTCCTCCAGCCCATCCCTGTTGGAGCTGGGCTGGGCAGGGCTGGCGCTGTGCGTCGCGGGGCTCCTTCCCAGCTGAGCCCACGCAATCACTCGGGCACCAGAGCCTGGCGCGCGGGGGTGGGGAGGGCCGGGCGCTTTTGTGCTTTTCCCCCTTGCTCGCTCGCTCGCTCGCTTGCCCACCCGCCCGCCTCTCCCTTTCCCGTCCTTCCGGCACGGCAGAGAAGGGTGCAGGCCGAGCGAGAAGATCGCCTTCCTAGGATCGACTATGGCGGATTGCAGTCTGGAGAGCCTTTCTTTGCTGCTGGAGGTGAGCGCGGCTGGCTGAGCTGGAGCTGGAATTGTCGGAAGGTAAGGGGAAGCCAACGCGGGGATGGCGGGGCGAGACCTCCGCGGCCGGAGCCCGAGCTTGTTCCTTGGTGCCTCCTTGGGCGCACAGCTGGCTGGCTGCTCACTCGCTCGCCGGCAGCGTTTTGGAGACAGATCCACCTTCCAGGTAGTGCCTGCACATTTACGCGCCACCCCAGCCTCGTGCCCTCCAGCCGCCCCGCCAATTCCCTTGCCTCAGGAGCACCCACACATTTCCCAGCAGAAGATGGGCGCTCCCTCCCCCGCCGGACCTCCCCTGATCGTGGTGAGGGGGGGTGCTCGGATCCGCCGTAGTCGATCCTGGGAAGGCAATCTTCTCGCTCGCCCCATGCCCTTCTCTGCTGTGCTGGAAGGACGGGAAAGGGTGAGGTGGGCGGGCTTGCAAGCGAGCGAGGGGAAAAAGCACAAAAGCGCCCGGCCCTCCCCACCCCTGCGCGCTGGGCTCTGGTGCCCGAGTGATCGCATGGGCTCAGCTGGGAAGGAGCCCCGCGACGCGCAGCGCCAGCCCTGCCCAGCCCAGTTCCACCAGGGATGGGCTGGAGGATGGTATGCAGAGCGCTCTCCCTCCTCCCTCGCCGCCGCTTCAGTTCAGCCCCGCCATGGTGGCGTGGCTGTTGTTGTGGCTGTTTATTCTTCACGCCGCCTCCCTGATCCGGGCGAGCCTTCGGTGGGGTGGCATGGAGCCGAACTGGAGCACGCGCGCCTCCGGGGAAGCCCCCTTCTCTTTTCCCGGCCCCTCGGCCGGCCGGCTAGCCAAGCTGCAAGAGCACCTCCGTGCCCGAGGAAATGGGGAGGCTCCCCGAAAAAAAGAAAAAAATAGCACGCATGGGAAGAGGATCCCCGGCCTGGCGGTGGAGGTGGTCTGTGTAATGGGCAGCGGGTGGAGGGGTGGGCGCATCCCTGGGCCGTGCTGATTTTACACCGGCTTCGGTGGGATTCGGCAGACGTTGCAAAAGGAGCGATGAAGAAACGCTGCTCTTCATCTGGTGTTTCTTCCCCAGGATTATGGTGGTGGTAATTTCATCGACTGTCTACCCAAATGGTCTCTAGATGGTTTTATCAATATGAAGCAATACGGTACGATGGTATGCATTTGGTATCTATTTTTATTTTGAAATTTACCAGTAGCTGCTGCATTTCCCACCCCCGGCTTATACTCGAGTCAATACGTTTTCCCAGTTTTGGGGGGTAAAATTGGGGGGGTCGGCTTATATTCGGGTCGGCTTATAGTCAAGTATATACGGTAATATTTAATTGACAGTCCATTCAACTTCTGTAGATGGGATGGTATCTGTCTGAGGATGGGATTCTATAATTCAAGCAATTTTAATCTTCATAGGTTTTGAATTTTGTGTTTGTCCATAGTTTAAATCAGGCCAGTGTTTAAAAGGCAATTATAGTGCCATCTAGTGGAACAAAAATTATATCTGCTACTTAAGTATGAATGCAGTTTACCTAGAGTAATTGTTTTAAATAATGACTGAGCTATTTAGGAATCTAATCAGAAAACTGTTAGCAATAAGCATGTGTCCTTTCCCTCTTTCTTCTGCTTATTTATATAATTTATATAAGCATCTTCTGTACCTTTGGTCACAAATTTCACAATTGGATAGGAGAGTCCCAGAGTAGTTATTTTGAAATGTATTTATTTTATATTGTATTTTCAGGAGCACTGTTGAGGGTAGTTTCTGATTCTTGCAGCATACAGATGTGTTGAATAAATATTATTGATCAGTCAATTCTTAAACATGATTGCTTAATTTTTAAGGATAATTGCTTACATGTTCATATACAGCAAGAATGGGTCATTTTCATTTTTTTTCAATTAGGGTAGAGACACAGTATTTTATCCATGTAATCATAATATTAAGGGGAACATTGTTTATTCAGTCTATTCTTCAGTTGAATCTCTCTCATTTTTCTCCCTAATTGGATATCATTAACAACTATAAGTTAATTAGAAGTTCAGAACTACTTCCTTTTGATAGGGTCCAATGAATATTGACCTTAATGTATCCTTGGAATAGAGACATGTGGTGGCAGGATTAGGTAAATGTACATATTGCCCAATCTCAAGAGTTTAAAAATAGAAACATCTCCAGAATGTTGTGTCCATGATAGGTATGGTTGTGTATGGTTCTTCAGTACAAATGACTGAATAACATTCTATCCTCTGAGGCATATTACTTAGTCATTTATAAAATTAAGTGTTCATATCTTAATAAGAATAACTGTTTAAAGACAATTCTTTGCATAGCCATTCAAAAGTAAGTTCTATTGAGATAAATGTTACAAATTCCTACCTAGGTTTTGTAGCAGCTTTTGCCAATCTGCTATTTTCTAGATGTGCTAAGATCTCAGTTTCCAGAATTATTAACCAACAGGATCAATCAGATTGGGGAAGGTTGATGTATGGTTTACAATACTGGATGGATGGATGCAGTATTTCAGTAAGTCATATCCCTTCAAATACTGAAGCAATTAGACTTGTAATGTTACTGAAGCAATTAGATTTACAATATTCTCTTAATTGCAAATAGGGGCAGGGGAAAATTGAATTGTACGTGGTTTGCCAAATAAGTCCAGTAAATGTTGAAGTATGATTTAACTTGGGATGCTCCTAATTCATCTAGAGCAGGGGTTTGAAGTTCAAGGGCCGGGGGCCAGATCCAGCCCACAGGGTGCTTAGATCTGGCTCGTGGGGCCACCCTGGAAACAGTGAAGGACTGGCTTGTGATGCCTCTGCCACTGAAAACGCGGCCCTCCCAAGCTCCGTTTTCGCTGGCAGAGGGTTTCAGGAAGCCATCGCAACCAGAAACGGAGCTTGGGAGCCTGTTTTCTGTGGCAGAGCGCTCGGGCCAGTAGAAGTGCCCCCGACACAAGTGATGTTAAGCTGGCCACACATCCTGGCCTCGCCTCCCTGTCCCCCAAGGTCAAACACAACCCTGATGTGGCCCTCAGTGAAATCGAGTTTGATACCCCTGATTTAGAGTTATGCTGGTATATCTAATCAGAAGTAAATATCACTGAATTGTTGGGATCATGTCAGGGAAATGTATCTACCCTGTTTTCCAAAAAAATAAGACATCCCCTGATAATAAGCCCAATCAGGCTTTTGAGCACATGCGCTAAAATAAGGCTCCCCCTGAAAATAAGCTCTCCCTGAAAATATTTAAACGCAGAGTTGGAAATCAGGTAAGACGGCAAGAGGAACCCCATCTTGCTCCACACGCCCCAAAATAATAAGACTTCCCTGAAAATAAGGCCAAGCACTTATTTCGGGTTTCAAAAAGATATAAGGCAGGGTCTTATTTTTGGGGAAACATCGGTATATAGTATTGTATCCTTGAACTATGCTTTCTTTGCTGCTTTCAAATCATATTGTTGGATAAACTCATACAAGTGGTTAATAAAGATAACACTGTTAATGTTCTGTATTGATTTTTCTCAATTCTTTGGCTTCCAATCTTGTGATCTTATTAAAACGTATATAAATTAGCAATTAATCTGGAAAATTAACTGCACATTTTATTAACCAAGTCTGTACACTTGTTCTGAAACATGATCAGAACAGCTTAATAAGTTATTTGAAAATTACATCAACATTCTAATCAGTAAATTATAAAAACCCAACAATATGCTATTATACAACAAACACCATCAGACAGAAATTAAATCAACGTAAATTGATTGATGCAGGAAAGTTATGTGAAGCAAATTTCCCTGGAAGAAGCGGAGCACCAATACCCAGAAGGCTTTTGCATGCCATTTTATCCCTTCCCTATCATGGTTTTGCAAAGCAAAACAAACTTTCACAACAGAGTTCAGACACCATCCCCACCAATAAAGTCAAAAGCTATGGTACAAAAGGTCATGAGATTTGAACCCAAATGTAGCCTAGCTTTCCTTGAGCTTAGAGCAGCCATTTGCTCTGAGGTGAAGCAATTGCAAAAAATGTGAGGAGAAAGGGAGGTGTGCTCTAGTTTTTTGACCTCACAAACAAAATCCCTTTTACTCTATTACTTCAGACCAGGAGAGCTCTTGGTAGAAAATATTTCCAATGAGTATACTATAAAGTGTTATATATTGGGAAGATGTTTTTATAAATCAATATTGCCTCATTTAAAGCAGTTAATAAGAAATGTCTCTCTCTTTAAACACTGTATCCAGATTTGGCCTGTTTTCATACCAGAAACAATTACATTTTTATGTGGTAAAATGAAAGAAGACCCAGGAAATAGGCCTACCCCTGGAAACACAAAATTCCCTGTAATTTATATTGTCAGTACTCAGTAGCAAAGTGAACAAATGAATAATCAGTTATGACTCATAACCCTTTCTCAGAATTTTTTACACTTTTATGCTCACTACTAAAGAAAAACTGCAGCAAGCAGATTAAGACCAAAAACCAACAAGTTAAAACATGCTTTTACTGTAGAATACACTATGGACCATCAACATCAATAGCACACTGAGGGAAATTGTCATCTGGCAGGGTAAGGTAAAGTGTTGGTGCCAAAACCAAGCCTGTAAACTGCTTTGAATGAGTCCAAATAATCCATATCCTCCCAAAAACGTAATGCTGATAAACTTGCACCACTTTTTCAAGGACTTTGCCCAAGAAAAGGATATTGAAGATAGAAAATAGATGTGAAGTATCTCATCCAAGGATATCCACTAGGAGTTACATAACCACCTCTTTCAAGGCAGCGGGGACCAGTCCTGATGTAATTACTCATTTAGCACTACAGGTAATCCTCAATCATTCTTTTTAATTTAATTTAATTTAATTTAATTTCCAATTTATATACTATTACTAGTTGCTATTTATTTAGCAACTGTTTGAAATTACGGTGGCACTGAAAAAAGTAACTTACATTTGGTCCCACACTTACAACCATTGTAGCATCCCCATAGTCTTCTGATCAAAATTCAGGCAACCAGCCTGTGTTTACACAAGTTGCAGCATCTTCAGGTCATGTGATCACCATTGGATGACGGAGCTGTGGCTACCATTCTGCCTTGAACTCACTAAGTGTTCTTGCTGCCTTTTAGAGAGCCAATTCAGTGCTTCTGAACAGTGCTTCTTAACGTTGACAAGTTTAAGATGTGTGGACTTCAACTCCTAGAATTTTGCATGCTGGTGAATTCTGGGAATTGAAGTTTACACATTTTAAAGTTGCAAGGTTGAGAAACAATAGACTTGAAGACATATGTTAAGGAATTCGCAGAGTAACCCTTGAATAGCAAGGGTGTGCACATGAAAGCGATTGAGAGTAGGTACAAATAAAACACAGTCAACACACAGATACACTGAGTTGTGTTTACTTTCAGGAAATAGTAAGGACAGTCCAATAAACAATCTAGGTCATACACATATAAAGCAGGAGATAGCAAAACAACAGTCCAGGGATAATCCAATAACAAAGTCTTCTTACCAGTTGTAGTCATTCACAATAAACAGTTTTTTTGGATTTGCAAAGAGTAGCATACAGAGATATCAAGAGAGCAAGAACAGCAAAGAGAAACAAACCAAGTTTCTAGCTCCCTCTTAAAGAGATTGACTACAGAGCTAACCAATCAGGACATAGTATGATGCAATACAGCAGTCTTAAAGCTATATTGATGGTTTATATATTGCCAACCCAACAAGGTAGGTAATACTCATTTCCTAACAACATATTTGCAAATGTATGTGTGTGTGTTTGGAAATAACTTGATCTCAGGTAGTAGACTGTTACGGCCCTGAATTTTCCTCTGAAAAAACTAATTTCCTAGAGGGCAACTTACAGAGAAGGGGAGGTGGGCAGTATAAACCTACTTCCCATTTTTTTTCAAATTACTGTCAGGGAGCAAAACTACATTCTATAAGAGGACATTCAAGTGGCTCATTGCCTAACTTCTGCAACCCAGAATATTTTCACAATCATTACAACAAATTTAGGTAGGATAGAGAATCAGGAAAGGCCTGGTCTTTTTTACAGCCCCAGATGGAGATGAAGATGCTAAAGCTCAATTTGCTTTCCAGAATGGTACATTTTAGTTCTCCAGTGCTTGCTTGTTCTCATCAGCACATTCAGCTGTGCTCTAAAATTAGAGCTTGCTCCTGAAATGAATACAGTTGCTCTTCAATCACCAGGCTGCAAATTGAACAATAAATTCTTGTCTCTTAGTATTTCATGCTGAATTAGCCAGGATTGGGAGGGGTGTGTGTGTGGAGGGGGAAGAGACCCATCTACCTCCTGCCATCTAAGGTCAGAGACCGGAGGATAATAGGAATATTTTTTTCATCTTCCTTGTACAATTTATGTTCAGTTTCAGCTCACCAGTTACCACAAAATAAAATGTTCTTCCTAGGATTCAATAGCAAAGAGGATTAAACATATTTTAGGTTTAAAAAAGCATGCATAATTTGGATTATGATAAGGAAATAAGGTATTATTATTATGTTTTGACTCCAGAAGCAATCCCAGTTTCTTTCAAATTTTTAACCAAAGCTATATCTTTGGATACTGGTATATTATATACTTTCTTAAATTATTATTCTCCTGTGATAGATATGTCTTGATGAGAGAGGGGGGATGGGAGAGAGGGAGAGAGAGAAAGAGATTTAATATATATACATAGCTGGCTGGAGAATTCTGGGAGTTGAAGTCCACAAGTTTTAAAGCTGCCAAGTTTGAAGACCTCTGGTATATACCAGGGGTGAAATGCTCCCTGTTCGGACTGGCTCGGGCGAGTAGGTAGCGATGATGGCCGGAGATTCGGAAAACTGGTAGCAGTGGAAGCTGGAGGCTCCGCCCACCCGTCCCATTCCCCAGAGTCGGGGAATGGTGCATTCGCCGACTCCTACTGCCCACCTTTCTCTCGCGGCTGGCTGTCAGGGAAGGCAAGTGCCCGAAAGGTACCGGAGTCACTCACTCTCCTTGAATGAGCCGCTCTGGTCCACGCGCCAGCTGCGCAAGTGCACACTGTTTATTTAATTCAGCGGCAGGTTAGATGTGCACTTGCGCAGCTGGCGCATGGACCAGAGCGGCTCATTCAAGAAGGAGAGTGAGCAACTCCTGTACCTTTCGGGCGCTTGCCTTCCCTGACAGCCAGCCGCGGGAGAAAGGTGGGCAGTAGGAGTCGGGGAATGGTGCATTCCCTGACTCTGGGGAATGGGGCGAGTGAGCAGAGCTGCGGGAGAAAGGTAAGGACATGCCGGCAGAATAGAAATTTAAAAAGTTTTCCTACCAGGTTCTGTGGGCATGGCTTGGTGGGAGGGGGTCTTGTGACTGAGTGGGCGTGGCTGTGAGTGACTTTGAGTTGGCCATGCCCACTCAGTCACAGGACACACACCCCCACCAAACCACACCCACAGAACCAGTAGGGAAGAATTTTAGATTTCACCCGTTATATACCCTCAGATCGGACTTAGGCCATTGTTTTGTATATTTCCCCCCCATGCCTGTAAAGTTGCTTGTGACAAGCAAAGAAGATAGTCCTTGGATGGCATCATCTAGTCATGTTAATCACTCTGTGAATTAGCAGATATTGAAATCAGTTGGAATCAAAGTGTGATATTCTTGGTCAGGTATCAGGGCACTATCTTCTAGATACAGACACCATTGTATTATATAATGGTATCTCTATCTGGATACACCAGTCCTCTACCAGAAAAGCTTGCTGGAGCCCAGTGATGAAGAAAGACTCTTCAAATGACATTTTGCCAACTCTCCTCAAATCTGATTTATTGGCACAGCTTAACTTGGCAAGATGTCTCTCCCATCTCAATGTTACTGATACACCAAGGCTCATAAGGAACAGATATAAAGTTCATTCAGTGCAGCCACCTCTTAGTTTTTCTTCAGCTGCTGTTTGCACTTCCCTATCACTCAGCACGGTAAATAAGGCAGACTGCAAAACCCTGAAAAGGTCTCCTGCAGACACTATGCCATTAATCTTAGAACTAAGATAGACCAAAGTTATCTTATGTAATAGTGTAACTTTAATTTATTAATCCAAATCTTTGTGTCCACCTCATGACTTCTTCCATTGTCCACCTGATCTTTTTCTTTGTCTTCTATGGTCAGAAGTGCGTGACGGCTCCTGTTCTCTCTTTCCCATATTACATTCCCACATTTTTGCATCATGTTGTGCTAAATGCTGTTGAAATGTGGTGTCTGTTAGTGGAAGCATTCTTAGTAATCCCCAGGGAATCAAAACCAAGCCTCTCTTACAGCTGACCAAGACAGGTGTACAGCAATGGTAGTTGTGCAAATCTCCTGAGGAAACCTGAGTAGGAATTCAAGCTGGAGGCTTTGAGGGCTAGGGAATCCTTTGCAGATTTTTTTTTTTTTAGCAGCAAGGCTAAAGTGCAGAAGGCAATGGAGTCCCTATTCAGCCAATAGAACAGTACAAAAACGGTAACCTCTTTAATGGAGAGATAACAGTTACTTAATTGAAAAATTGGAGTTGCTAACATTCATATAGCACACTAAGCCATAAGCCAGAGTCTATAAGCTTCAGAAATTGGATGCTTACAAGATACAAAGTCAAAACCAAATATAGTGTGTTATGATTTAGTGTGTACCAGGGGTAAAATCTACATACCTTCCCTCCCGGTTCGGAAGTGCGTACTCTGCATGTCATGTGCAATTTTGGACATGCACAGAGGGTCAAAAACAGGTTACTTCCTGGTTAAAACCAGGAAGTAACGATGTTCAGGTAGATGGGCGGAGCTTTGCGTCGGGGCCCCTACCAGTTCACCCGAACCAAGTGCGAACCGGTAGCATTTCACCCCTGGTATGACCCCAAGCATACAGTTTGCCTCTTGCATGGTATTGGTATTATATATATAGATAAACTGTGTGAAGAAGCACTTTCTTTTGTCTACCCTTAATTTTCTTCCAATCCATTTCAACATGTAATTTAGCATTGCACAGGAAACAAGAACATGTAAGTATTGCCCTGTAGGGTTATTTACAGTTAGTTTTACTTAAAGTCTTGGTCTGTGTCTGTAGCCTAGTCACCTGTTCCTAAATTCCTTACCTCAGTTTACTTAGCCTCTCCAGCTGTGGCAAAATGTGCAATGGGCCCAATTTTTTGACCTATTAGCATGTATGCAGGTATGTGTATATAACAGAACAGATGCTGATGCTAGAATAACATGTCTTATGTTGCTGCTGTTGTGAGTGCTAAGCAATACTGTCCTTTATAGTGTTAAAATTGTTAGGCTCAACAGAATAACTGCCTTGTCCCTCAGATTATTATTAAAAAGATGTAAGCCTATTCTTTTAATCTATCTATTGTACTTGCCATTTAGAATCAGTTATGATTGAAGCAGCTGATAATAAGAAAAGGCGAAACACATCATTCTAGCGTTAGTCATCTGACTTCATACCAGGCGGATTTTCACAATTTGCAACGTCATTTGAAAATGCAACAGTTACCCTCTTAGTCAGTAGATGACTCTCTGCAACCATGGAAAGAAGAAACAGAACAGGGGAAGTGTGACAGTGACATTTGTGTGTTAGCCCTGAACAAAACATGCATGGCACTTATGAGGTAAAGGAATAGAGCTAGCAAGGTGGATTGTGTGAACAGTTCTTTATAGAGAAAAGCAAAACACCATGAGATATTGCAAGCAAAAGCACAGAGAACACAAAATAAAGAGAGGGAGAAGGAAGCATCAAGCCCAAACATTGCTGTTCTTGTTTTCTGACATCAGAACACTCAACAGGAGGGCCCCATGGCATCACTGTTTCTATAAGGCTTCTATATACATAGCTTACACGGATGCGGTGGCTCAGTGGCTAAGACGCTGAGCTTGTCGATCGAAAGGTCGGCAGTTCAGTGGTTCGAATCCCTAGTGCCACGTAACGGGATGAGCGCCCATTACTTGTCCCAGCTTCTGCCAACCTAGCAGTTCGAAAGCATGTAAAAAATGCAAGTAGAAAAGGGACCACCTTTGGTGGGAAGGTAACAGCATTTCGTGTGCCTTTGGCGTTTAGTCATGCTGGCCACATGACCATGGAGACGTCTTCGGACAGTGCTGGCTCTTCAGCTTTGAAACAGAGATGAGCACCGCCCCCTAGAGTCAGGAACGACTAGCACATATGTGCAAGGGGAACCTTTACCTTTACTTTATACATAGCTTCCTTGTAGATTGGTAACTGCAATTGGCATAAAGTAGAACACATAAATAAAAAAGAGGAAAGGAGGTTCTTCTGAGAGAATCGCACCAGCTAAATTCCTGACTGAATCAAACATTCTGGTTTAAAGTTCTCTATGACTTAGGTCCGTGATGGCGAACCTATGGCATATCAGTGGACACACCAGCTCAGCTCCGGCGTGCATGTGCGTGCCGGCTAGCTGATTTTTGGGCCTGTTTCCTGCCTCCAGAGGGCTTGGGAGGGGTGGGGAAGGCCCGTTTTTCTTTCTCACCTGGCTCCAGATCCTCTCTATGCATCTGGGGAGGGCAAGAACAACCTTCCCCACCCCCTCCAGAGGCCTGAAACAGCCCATTTCCCAACTCCCGGTGGGACAGGAAGTGACTTTTTTTGCTGTCCCTAGCCTCCAGAGCCTCTCTAGGAGTCTCTAGAGGCTGAGGAAAGCAAAAAACATCACTTCCTGTTCCACCGGGAGTTGGGAAATGGGCTATTTCAGGCCTCCAGAGGGCCTCTGAGGGAGTGGGGAAGGCTGTTTTCGCCCTCCCCAGATGCATAGAGAGGATCTGGAGCCAGGTGAGAAAGAAAAATGGGCCTACCTGGCCAATGCGCGCCAGGAGCGGGGGGCAGGGGTGTTGTGTGTGCATGTGCAGGGCGGGGTGCATAGAATTATGGATGTGGGCACGCGCGTGTGTGAACCTCCCCCACCCCGCCCCCCTCCTGGCATGCGATGGCAAAAAAGTTAGCCATCACTAACTTAGATACTTGCATTTGCCTGGTTTTTAAGATTTAAAGCCTTTTTTTCATCAGTAACCAGGAGTTTATTAAGCCAGGGAAGTACACATTTGACTTTGCTTTCTTTAATATCAAGCACAGAACCCTTTGACTTCTCAATCCTGCCAGGTGACTTTATGCTTAAAATTCTGGCATTCTTTTCTGTTTTCTCAGATGTGTGACATTAATTAAAATTTCATTTATTTCTATAGTGCTGTATATATTTTAACAATTGAAAAAGTATAACTCATCTATCAGACAGACAGACCTGCAGGTATCTATAAAAAGTAGGAAAAATGGATTTTTTAAATTGGTAGAACAGCCTGTAAAGGAATTCTGGGATTAGAATTTCCTTCCTTCCTTCCTTCCTTCCTTCCTTCCTTCCTTCCTTCCTTC